>CM012448.1:27231921-27543060 GCA_003999625.1 Oryzias javanicus
ACAAATTTTTTCATAGTCATATCATTCCTCTACAGTACACAGTAAACTGTGATAAATAGTTGCTGTAAATGCTTACGCACATCGTGGCAGATTGAAGTATTTAACAAATTAAATAGTGTCCTTCACATATTTTACCAATCAGATGGAGCCCTTTTATGTTAGATGCCTACCTTCTATGTAGACGTGGCTCATTTGGAGTTTAATTTGTGTTAAATACAAATGTTGTAGTCAAATGGAGATGATGCACTAGATGTTTTTTGTTTAGCTAAATGTTCACGTTTCATATTGTCATCACAAAATTGATGACTAAAATCACACATTGCTAGTTTACCTCATGTTATGGAGCCCTACTTCATATTTAGTGTATGAAGTAACAAAAACAAATAATTCTCATTAGCTGTATTTGTTTATTATGCTTTTTCATCATATTCTTTGCATTTTCTTGTTTTAAAAAAAAAATCCAGAGATTTCACGATCGCTTATTTTTTTTTTCTTCATGAGGTTATAAACTGAGCCGCAGTAAAATTAAGGACAGACGATGGAATCCTTAAATGAAGCGAATGACTAATAAAAATCGAACTGAAAGTCACAGTCATCTTTTTCTTTATGTTTTTAGATGTCGGCTTCCTTTCACTATTTAAATTATCTCCTGAAAGTATTTGTTTGCGCAGACAAAAGCACTATTAATAACTGCTCCAAGCCTGTCTAAGATGTCACTTTTTATTTTCAGACATTAAACCAGGCGGGTTTCTTGGAATTCCTGACTGAGTTCTGTGTTTTGGGTTTGGAGCAAACGCTCGTGAGCCGACTAATGCTGGATAATGAAACATTTCTTTGGCTGCGTAATTAGAAACATAAACACAGTGCGAGTAGGGACAGACAGGAGAGTAAAAGCTGGTTCTGGCTCGGATTCTGGACGGACTTATCGGAGATGGCACTCCTCTGTGTGGATATAGCTGCAGCAAGAGGAGGTAAAAAGTGGAAAGAAACTCTTCATTGGTGTGAAAAGGTACCTAGAAACCCCCAAACACTCCCTCTGGAAAAATAAAATCTCAGAGGTCAGAGCTGTATTTCACATGCTGAAAGTGTTCCATGTTGGAGCAGATCGTGGGGAGGCCAGGCCAGTTTTATTACCCTTGAAGGGTTTTGTAATTTCTGCAGCTTAAAGGTTGCAAAATTAAGTATGAAAAAAATCTGGATAATAGTTTGTTCTGAAATGCCACCACGAGCACAAATTATATTTGTACGAACAGAATGTGCTTAAGGGAGGTCAAATGGTAAGCAATGCAAAAGGTACAACGTCATCTAAGTATCATTTCTACAATATATTGTAGAAGTTTTAGAGAAAAAGAAGAGCTCAGCAAATCGTCCGACAGTTCATTTAGTTTAAACTGTTCAGCTGCTTTGATTCATGCATTGTTCATGATGCCCAGAGGATGAATGACTCAAACATTTATCATTATTTCCTTTTGCAAAGAAGCAGTTGAGTCACAATACTCCATCACACTTGCAGAGGTCCAACTTTTCAATTATATCCAAAGCATCAACTATTGGAAGAATTTAAGTCCAGGAACAGATGCTTTTATTTTGCTCCTCCATTTTAAGCAACTCATTCTTTATGTTTCGTATTAAAAGACACCCGCGATGTGAATTTAAGTATTTATTAGTTAATCCAAGTTGTAAAGACTGTGGTGATTCATAATTCTCACATTTGATGAGAAACGATTCCTCTTCTTTGTCTTTCAAATGCTTCCTTTATGGGTCACTCTGCATCCTCCTCTGTCACACCAACCACCGTTATATCCGCCTCCACCACATCCGTCCACATATTTGGTCTCCTTTAGGCCTTTTTCCTGGTAGCTCCAATATCAGCATCCTTTTGCCAACATCATCATCTCAACGTGCCCTAACCATCTCCATCTGCATTTATCTCCAAAACATCTACCTGAATCTGTTCCTCGGAGGGATTAATTTCTGATCCTGTCCATCCTGCTCCCTCACCTGCCTCTCGTCTCATTTTCAGAGTCTGTGAACCAGAAACATGGCCACCCTCACCACAATATTGTTGCAATATACATCCCAGCTAAAGCCTTCATCCACCCATTCCAATAGTAACCAGTTCTCTATAACTGCTTTTCTGAAGCAACTTTATTTGGGTGATACCCCAGCCCAACCCTGACTGCTTTTTTATTGGCTCAACTTTCAGAGTAGTGGATGACCCACGCTCCCAGTAATCTGACTTCCACTCTAAATGATCCTGCCTCTGTCCCTCTCCTTAATTTTTTTGCCTGAATTATAATTCAACTTTATTATTCCTCAAATAACTACAAATTGGCTTCGCCTTTACCTTTTTGTCACTGTTTTATTGATTGTTCTCGCTCCCCTAAGAGTTCAATCACGTCCCAGTTCATGATTAATGGTAGAGACAACTCTCATCCCCAGGGAAAAAAGTTTCAACATTTGACGTTTTTGGGAAAACTACATTAGCCTAGTGAACAGGGCTGTATTGATTATCTGATTATCCTGGGCTCAGCACTCGCTTGCTCTTCTGGCCCCTTGGTTAGGCATTTGTTTATCTTGCCGGCCTCTTGTTTCTGCACTCACTTGGTCTTCTGGCCCTCTGGTTCAGCACTCCCTTGCTCTGCTGGCCCCTTGTTTCTGTAATCACTTGCTCTTCTGGCCCCTTGGTGTGGCACTCGCTTGCTCTTCTGGCCCCTTGGTTCAGCACTCCCTTGCTCTTCTGGCCCCTTGATTCTGCACTCACTTGCTCTGCTGGCCCCTTGTTTCTGCAATCACTTGCTCTTCTGGCCCCCTGGTTCAGCACTCCCTTGCTCTGCTGGCCCCTTGTTGCTGTAATCACTTGCTCTTCTGGCCCCTTGATGTGGCACTCGCTTGCTCTTCTGGCCCCTTGGTTCAGCACTCCCTTGCTCTTCTGGCCCCTTGTTTCTGCACTCACTTGCTCTGCCGGCCCCTTGGTGTGACACATGCTTGCTCTGCCGGCCCTTTGGATTTGGCACACACTTGCTCTGCCACCCCCTGGGCTCATCGTTCACTTACTTTTCTGGCCCCAGGGCGCGGCACTCGCGTGCTCTGCCGGCCCCTAGGCACGGCACTCACTTCGTCTGCTGGCCCAAGGGCACAGCGCTCACTTTCTCTGACACACCCTGGACAGCGTAGCTCACTGCGCTGTTCACCAGGCAACTGGCTAGCATAATGGCTATTTCATGTTTTTGATTAATAATGATTCACATATTTAATTTTTAAAAAGAAGTGACTTACTTTTAAAATCTTTCCTGTAGTAGAAACGTATGAGGATGCATATTTGGTTTGGCAAAGACTTTACATCAGAGGCCCTTCCTGACACAACCCTCTGTATTTATCCGGGCTTGGGACCGGCACAATGAGACCCTGGTTTGGGCCCCCTCGTGGCTACATTAAATGTTTTGTTTGATGAAAACATTATAAAACCAAATTGTGTACCTTAATTTTAAATAAGGGCTAAAAATAAGTTTAAAAATTCAAGGCTTAGGCAAACCTTGTTTTCATTTTTTGCTTTTTATGATGACATTGACCTTTACCTTAGTTAGTAATAATTTATTTTATTTTATTATTTATGTATTATTTTTATAATATAATACATTTTGCATTTAATTCTTTGTATTTCATTTATTTCCATGTGATTGGCTGATTAGGAATTTGCGTTAACAAGCAGTTGGACAGGTGTGGCTATTGAAGTGGCCTATGAGTATATATTTGTTTTCTATCTTTTTTCTCTCAATTTTTTTTTTTTTCGCATTGCTTGAAATACATTTTCTGATTCTAAAATGCAATCTCTCTTGTCTAGGCAAAGTACATTTTTTCTGGGCAAACCGGAGAAAACCCCGTCAAGCACACACAGAATCTATTACACATTAAACAATTGAGGATAAAATGAAGCACATAAAAATAATCTCAAATAAAATATCCTCAAGTTCCACGGGACTCCCGTAGCTTCTTGTTAGCCAGTTTAGGATAAGAAAGAGGAAGCTCAAATAATAAAAAGGAGGAAATTAGGGCAAAAAAAAAACAACATTAAATTGTTGAGGAAAAAAAAGAGTAAATGTGGAGAATTGTTTAAAGCTGTTTTTCATTTCTATTTTCAATGATTTTTTTTTACCCATTTATTATGTTATTTATCTTTTTAAATATTTTTTCTAAACTTAGTTGTTATTTTCTTTCTTTTTATAAATGGATTCTTTGGCTACAAATTTGTTTCTTTCTCTTTTTGAATTATTTTTCCTAATTAATTAGTGTTTTTATTCTTTTTTGTGAATTTTTTCCTACCTAATTATTCTCTTCTTTCTCTTTTTAAATATTATTTTTCCTACTTATTTAGTATTTTATTTCTTTTTGATTAAATTTTTCTGACCTAATTATTATTTTCCTTCTCTTTTTAACCCTTCCGCTCTCCTTGGGGTCCAGATGGCTCCAACCACATATTGTTATGCGATTTCTTCCATGACAAATGTGGACGAAGGGGGACAGGATTTTATGTCTACCATGGACATTAGTGAAACTCCGAAATCAGTGAAAAAAAAAAAGTTCAACGCACTGTCCTGTGGTGTCCAGATGACCCCACTTTTAATGTAAACAAGCTAAGGAGAACGGAAGGGTTACATTATTTTTCATACTCAATTAGTATTTTCTTTTTTCTTACTTATTATTTTCTTTCTCTTTTTAAATATTTTTTTTCCCACATAATTACTATTTTTCTGCCTTTTTTATTAATTTTTTCCTACTTAATATTTCTTTTTTGAATAATTTCTTCTACCTCATTATATTTATTTTCGCCTTTTTTTTACTATTTTTTCGTACTTAATTAGTATTTTCTGTTTTTAACAGATTTCTTTCTACTTATTATTTTCTTTCTCTTTTTATAAAATATTTTTCTACTTAATCCGATTTTTTTCCCCTTTTTTTCCCCTAAATTTTTATTATTTATTATTTGCTTTCTCTATTTTAAATTAACTGTTTCCCACTTTAGTATTTCCTGTCTTTTTTATTATTTTTTTCTACTTGATTATATTAAGTATTTTTATTCCTTTATATTAATTTTTTCCTACTCAATATTTTCTTTCTCTTTGTACATACATTTTTTCCTACTTAATTAGTTATTTTTTTTACAAAATTTTTCTCACTTAATTTTTTTTTTTTTATAATTTTGTCATTCTTACTTATTATTTTCTTTCTTATTTTAACAATTTTGTCCTAATTAATTTCGTTTTTAAACTAATTGTTCCCTACTTTATTATTATTGTCTTTCTCTTTTTGGCAGTTGTAAATGTTGCTACTAAAAACAAACCAAAAAACTGTGAAATTAATTTTGAAACCTCAGAAGACAGTTTTTTCTTGGGTTAAGGAAAAAAATGAAAGATCTCCAGCATTAAATGTTTAAAGCTCAAAAGAAAAACACTAGAATCCCAGTTAAATTAGTCTTTCTCAATCTAAAACAAAACGATTTTTCAACCTAATACCAGAGTGAATATCAAAAGAACAAATAAAACACTAAAATTAAACAACACACAACACCTTCAGGAGTTTCCAGCATCTGATTAAAATATATGATCAACTGTTTGCATAGGCCACATATGCACCGGACCAGTCGTAAACATTGGTGACATAAGCAGCCGTCTGAGCACCGGACCAGTTGTGTGCATGGATGAAATCACATTTAAATATTGAATCCTGGTTTTTTTTTTTTTAAGCTCCTTCACCTTCTTTAAAATTTAATTCAAATTCAGGATTCTTTTTGGTTCTTCCATTGAGTTTTCTCCCAATGTCTGATATTGTTTTTCCTTCTTTAGTTTGTTGTTGCAGAGCAATTCTTCTCAGTGATGTCTGGCCTTTTCTTGTTGTTGCAGAGGTTCATCCTCTCAAGCAGGTGTTTGTTACTTTAGACACGGGCCTCCTTTAAGACCCCCCAACCCCTGGTCTGGCACAGTCGTGCAGACCCCGAGTGTATTTGTGTTGTGAACCACTGTAGCGATGACCAGGGATATTGAAGGCAAATTTATAATATGTTCATTCATCTTTGAAAAACTTTGAGTGGTGATTAAAATAGGCTTTTTATGGAAGAGATCATGTCTTTCATCTGTCTATGAATATCCTCTCTCTCCTTCTGGAGGTGTTGGACACAGAGGGGGATGTTTGCACCTCTTGGCTTTGGTTCTTACTCCCCCAAAAGTTCTAAGATTTAAAAACCACAAGCCTGGCCTTCTTTCTTGCCTCAGTGTCCAGACTAATAAATGTTTTAGATAACAGAACTTGATTAAATTCCAAAATCTGTGAAGAGCTTTCCAAGAGGACAAAAAGTAGTTTCTTAGTTAGGAGAATATTATACTTAATATCGTTGTAATCGTGTTGTAATACTTTAGTATATCTTGATCCTTAAAAGGTTGCTAGATAAATAAGATTTTATTAAAGATAACACTAAACTATCTTAAATGTCCTAATATGAAAAATTCTGTTTTTGGACATTTTTAAACATATGTTTGTGTTATTTTTCTGATTTAAAAAGAAAATTAAGATCAAAATTGTATTTCTTCATTTGAATTGTTGTGAATCAAGAGCAGATGAAAAAATGCTGTCTGCAAAAGAGGTTATTTGTGATGTAAAAAATATACTGGGAGAGCCACGAGCAGCCTGCTCCACTCCACAATTTCCAATGCACTCCTGCCACTCTGCAGAAACTATGTCCTAGAAAACAAAACAGTTCTTTTTTTTAATCTTAGCTATAAACAGCATCCGTTTATCCATCGTCTTTCGCTTATTCGAGATGGGGTCGCTGGGGCAGTAGTCTAAGCAAAGATGCCCAGACTTTCCTCTCCCCTGACACTTCCTGGTTACCAGGCCAGCTGAGAGGTGTAGACCCTGTCCACACGTAGCCGGGTATCTGCTAAAACGCATATATTTTTATCCGTTTCGGCCTATCGTCCACACGTAACCGAAGATTTAAGTCACTGAAAACGGAGCTTTTGGAAAACTCCGGCTAAAGTGAAGGTTTTGGAAAACTCCGTTTTCGCGTCTGCGTGTGGACATGCGTAACCGGAGATCTCCGTTTTTAAACGTCACTCTTTGGGACAATTAGTGCATACATGTTGTTGTGAGATGAGTGTGTGTTCCAACTTCTGCATCTCAGCTTGTTACGAAGCTGGGGGGGGGCGTGTGCATGTGAGGAGCAGCGCGCTCTGAGAGGAGCGAGAGAGAGAGAGCGCGTGCTGCGGAGAGAGAAAGGAAAGGGGAGGGGCGCGCGCGCACATTAGCTGGCGGACACGGGTTGGTCTGCAAGTAAAAGTAATAAAGAAATCAGTTCCTCTACAAAAAGTGTAATTATTCGGCTTCGCATGCTCATTACATCGCCCAACAGCGGAAGTATGCGGGGACGTGTGGACGGAATTATTTTTAAAACGATCACGTGTGGACGCAACCGTTTTTATAAAACGGAGGTCGGCAAATATGCGTTTGTAGAAATACCCGGATACGTGTGGACATGGCCGTAGTCTCTCCAGCGTGTCCTGGGTCTTCCGTGGGGCCTCCACCCTTCCTTGAACCGCCACCTTAACGTGGTGGAGGGGTTTGAGAGCTCGAGTGATCTCAGGAGCTTTGCTGTCTGGGGCTTCTGCCCCTGGTAGGGTCTACCATGACATACAGGTCCTGGGTGACGAGCCAGACAAAGAGTGCTTCAGCGGTAATGGGAGATCGCTCTCCAGTAGCCCACCACCTACAGGAGAAGAGGCCGGTGCATTGTGATTTTGGTGGCAGTCGAAGGCGAGTGCCTCAATGGCCCGAATCTTGGTCATGGCACTAAAAACATCATAATCATAATTAAAAGGTCACCAGGAATACTTTAAAAAAAGATCAAAGGATAATTTGAGCGGGTTCTGAACAATAGGACACCTCTAACAGAGTGAATTTTCTCGTCTTTCTTTGGAGAAAATGTTCTTTAACCTGCTTTAGATTTGAGGAAATCAACAGAAAATTTTATATCTAGAAATGCTGCAACCTCAAATTGAAATAACAACATGAATAATAGCGCCTGTGGGGGGAGAAACTAAAGTTGTCACAGGTACGGCAATAAAAAATGATAAAATTATAAACAAAAGTCAGTAATAACCAATCAATGATGCTACAATTGAAATGTCTAATAAATTCATGAATTTTCAGTCATCGTGTTCTTAATGAAAGAGTTTAATATGACTTAATATTTCTCATATGGCAGCTGAAACCCACAGCTGTGAATAAACTGAACTCAGAAATACCAGAGCCATAAAACTCAATCCAGGCATTAAAGTGTGCATGCAAGTACTGACATCAGTCGGTCTCCTGCACACTCACACTTCTCTCTGGTCAAGGATTACTGAGTGTGATGATTTAGTGGATCGCAGCGTTGTTTGTTTTCCAAAGAAAACACTCCGTTCTTGCTCTCTGCTGTTATTTTTTAGTCCTGTGGTTGGATGTACACTACAGCTCAGACTATTTTAATTTTCACCTAGTGAAAGAAAGCCCACTTAGATACAGTTGAGATCTCATCTCGCTGCCATGTTAAATATTTGTATAAGACAGCCCAAAAACTCAGAGCACTTCTTATGAATTCACTGTAAAACTATATACGCTATGTATAAATATACCTTTGAGGAGCTTGAAATTTTTAATAACTTTAATATTTTTATAATCAGTTAAAATGATGCTCAAACCTTTTGCGACTCATACAGAAATCCTAAAGTAGCTTATTGAATGAAAATTTGATCTTTTAGTGTGTTGCTTAAAGTGAACCAGAGTTTGTTTCTCTGATAATCCCGAAAGTCTAAATATACCCAAATGGATCCTGGTTCAGGACCAGGAACCGCCCTCAGACCTCTATTTTAAAGTGGTCTCAGTTCCAGACAAACAGTTTGGCGGTTTCTCACCTGATTTGGTTCTAATTTTGCGTGCCAAAATGGCTTTAAGCAGGTAGGCATAACTTGGGCAGATGTAGGTTTGGTTCTGGGTTTTATTCCCTCTTTAAAATATAGTAGTGGATTAACAACAAAAAACAAAAAAAAAAAAAAAACCCACAAAAAGAATGTTTTTTGGGTTTTTTTGCTGCCTATTGCTTTGGCACGGAGCTTCTGAAAAGACATCAAAGTTATGAAAAAAAAACAAACAAGCTAAAAAAAAATTTTTTCTAAAAATACTTCGGGGCTCCGTTAAAAAAATGAGTTAAATGTTTTTCTAAAAGTTAAAGTAATAAAAAAAAGTTTTTAATAAGACCAGTCATTATTTTTCTTCTAAAAATCAAATTAACATGTATAAAAAAACATGGTAAATAGAAAAAAAAATCGAATTAACAAAAAAATGTAATGTTTACTATCTGGTGTGCATCCGTTACTCACCAGAATTCTTTTTTTTTTTATTTTAATTTGTGTTAAAAAAATGTTTTTTACTTCAATTTTTTTTGTTAGATTTCCCTTTCGGGACTCCGAACCTTTGATTAATACACGCGATCAATATTTTTAAAAACATGTTTTCTAAATGTTTGTTTGAGGAGGCAGTTAAAGGGTTAAGTTAAGCTGGGTGGCTTTTGGAGTTAACCTGATGTTCTACATTCTGGAGCTCAGTGAAGAAAATAGGCAGGCAGAGACGCCTAATGGCGCTGGGCTCAGTCATTTAAAAGTGCGTTAACACCAATCAGGATCCGCGTGCCTGAGGTGGCCAGTTTCAATGTTACAGACGCGACATGAGGCGATTGAAAGTCCTGTGAGATGTGAGTTGGGCGGCGTGGCCAAAATTTTAATATTCTCAAGTTTGATCAGTTGCATCTGCAAAACAGGAACTCAGCTTTGGGTTTTCTGTGACTCAATCAGTGAGTAGAAAATCTAGCAAGTGTTTTTGAGCCGCAAGTTTGCAGAGCTTATCTGAAGGCGGGACACACTCTGGACAGTTCACAGGCTTTCGCTCCAGCAGCGAAGCTCACTCACTCGATGTACCGGCAGACAGAGAGACGCTGTGGGGGGCGGAGGCTGCCAGCTGGGGCCTCATTGAGACATTAAAGAAAAAAGAAAAAGGTCTCCTAATTTCATTTTTCCCCCCTCGGTTTACTACTACACAGTCAGTCTTCAAGCTCAGTCACAGAGACACAGAAACACAGTGGAAGCGGCTGTCATGTAGACACAGCCTCCTGTACCAAGAAAATCTTTTAATAATCATATAAACTCAAGCATGGAGACATGATTACCGATGTTTTTGTAGAACTATTCACAATAAATAAACCTGATTTATTTCTCAACATCATCTGTGTCTTCCATACATTCTTAGTGAGATATCCACAGAGTTTATTTAGTTTAAGTAAACAGTGACTTTTTTTTTTCCAGTTTAAAATCTGTTCAGTTTTAGAGTTCAAAGCAGTCACAGTGTCGAGCATCTGATAAGAGAATGCTGGTTCTAGATTAAATTTAAGCAAAAAGAGGCTATAAGATGTGGAAACGCAATGTCTCTGTTGCCACAAGGATGAGATGAGACGATTTAGAGAGAAAAGGTCTGTCATGTAAAGACATGTGATAAATGGGAACAAGAAGAATGAAGCGGTTGTTCTTCCCACAGTTTGAACAGATGGACCACCATTAGATCCATCATTTGTAATGTGTTCAGGTATAGGCGTAATCCTCAGTAGCAGCTATATAGGATGCATGCATAAAAATAAATGCAGAAAATTAGAAAAAAAGAAGCAGGGAATGGTGTTTGTGAAGTACAGCATACTGGCAACTTGTTATTTAGATAAAGCTGGACAGTTTCCTGAGCTGGTCTTCTTTTGATAAGTGATGTCTTAACTGTGGGGATTAGGATTGGACACTGGTTGGATTTTATTTGGTTCTGGTACCAAAGCGGTTCTTTTCTTAATCTGTGCCAATATCGGTACTTCAGTAATAAAAAATAATGCCTACATCTTCCCAAATCAACACATGTTCATTCTCAAGTCATCACATGTTGACGCATGGTTAAGACCTCCATGTCAAAAATTGACGTTTTGGGTGTCGTGGTTTTTTGACGTTCTGGCTGTTCCTATTAAATCAGAGCTCCACAACTTCCTCAGAGCCGCAAACCGTTGGCCTGCCCCTATTTCAGCCTGCTCGCTACCTGTCAAACGTGATCCTGAGCTAGTCTGAGGGGTTACCGGGGCTTTTATCTCACTCGGGAGTGTGTGTCTGGATGACAGCTGCTTCCACTGTGTTTCTGTGTCTCTGTGACTGAGTTTGAAGGCTATTCGCCATTAACCCAAAATGAGGGAAAAAGCTAAGAGACCTTTTTAATTATTGTCTGGATGAAAATAAAAAAAATCACGGTTCAGGAGACCCGAGCAGGCTGCTCCTGCTCTCAGCAGCAGCTGTCTGTCTCCCTGCGTATTGAGCAAACAAGCTCCACTTAAGTTCGGGAGGCTGGCTGCAGTCAGAGTACAGCGACAGGACAAAAACGCTCGTACGAGATTAGTATGGGGTCACTGAAAACGTCACGTGCCCAAAGCTGAGTTCCTGATTGGCTGATGCGACGCAGGGACCTGTTAAACTTCTGTGACCTGCTGTGAAATGCAGCTAGACATTCGAGCGCTGCTCGTGCTTGCCCCGTCAGCGGCCCTCCCACTATTGCAGGAAAGGCAAAGGGATTGGCTACAACTTGAACGTACTGAACAGGGTAGAAGTGATTGACATGTACAAAGACAAATAGACCTTCAATGAAACTAAACACCAAAATGCAAAACCGATTGCAGCAGCTTCTTTAGGTAGAACCGTGTAAATTATAATGGTTCCTACTTGGAAACCAAATTTTGGGAACCAACCCTAGTGGAGACTGGTTACGCTAGAAAGCCCAAAAGGGAGCACAGGTGTGTCTTGCAGTTCCTTTGAGGGCTTGGGGTTGGGCCCGGCATATCAACCTATCAGGGACTCAGCTTTGGGAACTCTTGTTTCAACCTACACATTATGTTATTTTCTTAACTATTTAAATATATATTCAATCTACTCCATTTATAATTTCTTGCTGGGTTTTTTTTGTCATTTTGAATTTTCTGTCAGAGCAAATTAAAAATTAAAAAGTGCTACAAGAAGTTTAAAACAATACACATAAACATTGATTCTAATCACCGCTTTAAAAGCAGAGGATGAAACAAAGAAACGGAGGGACTCACATCAATGTTACAGGATCTGTATCGCTTCCTCTCACCAAGACAGTACTTTCCTCCTCCAGATGGTCTACAAGGAACAAGAGGTTTGAATGAGTCACGAATCCAACTGTCAAAATCCATTCAAAGAACAGTGACTCTTAACTAAAACAGGTGCCTCTGCAAAGTAGGAGAAAAGCCCACAATGGTCACTGACATAACATCATAAAAAGTACTTATAACAAGTTTTGTTTGAAAAATGTTTTGAGTTAAAAAATAAAACAAACATTTGAATAAGATACCCTTTTCTTACAATGACCTTTGTGATCAAATGATGAGACGACTACAGTTGCACAAGCTCTGAAGTTTATGGTCATAAGGACAATACATTGAAGAAACTGATTTTTAAAGATCTTGAAAAAACCTCCAAAAACATTAAAGTTAAAGTACACCATTGTCAGGTTGTACCACCCACCAGTGTTTGAGCCAAAGGGGTCTTTGACTGACTAGCACACAACTGGAGCTTTTTCTCTACATCAGCTCTTTATTCATAGACACTAAAAAGAGGAAAAACTAGTAACATGAAGGAGGTCCAGGCATGGTCTGGGCTGCTATAGAGTCAATGATATACCAGGACTATCAGAGCATTCTGGACTCTCTGCAGCTAGACTCACAAATCTTGGTCTCAGCCTGAAAACACCAAGATGACTTAAACCAGGGGTGGGCAAACTACGGCCCGGGGGCCACATGCGGCCCCTTAAGCTACTTAATGTGGCCCTCCAAATTAAAATACATTGAATCAAAAATCCTAATTATTGTTTTATTTTCATTGTATTTCTGTGTTTCTCTGACGTTCGTGTGTGTTCCTTTCTGAGTCAGATGGTGATCTTTCAGATTATTCCTACACCACATAAATGCAGCATTTCTTTGAGTTCACATTTTCCTCTGAAGAACATCAACCCATTGGATCACCCAAAAGAGAACAAAAATCAAAATTTAGAAATTAAAACTCCCAAATTTTCTGTTTTTAAATTAATATATGTGAATTTGAATCCAAATTAAAGCATGTTTTTCTCTAAATTCCATATATTTTTAGTTTATGAGGTTGATTACCCAATCTCTCCTTCCATCTGCTCCTTGTCCGGCCCTTATGCCAAATTTTAGAACCCTTTCTGGCCCACGAGTCAAAACAGTTGCCCACCCCTGACTTAAACGATTACACAACAAAATAATAAATTAAGAAAACCCATTTTTTCCAAACCTGCTTCATTAGTTCATTATTAAAATGACTTTAACAAGCTGAAATCTGACTTTCATTGACCAATCTACAGTAGTTTTATTTACATTTTGGGGTTTTTTGCTTGTTGGTTTTTCTTTAACAACAGATGAAAACCAACACTTGGACGCAGGTTTTGTTACCGTAGGAGATTAAAGCGGCCTAAAAGCCCCTGCCACAGAACGTAATGTATTTGTGTGTCCACATAGCTGTAGTATTTCTCTTTGATTCATTCAGGAAGCTGCTCTAAGAGCTCTTAAGTCTGACATGACATTCAGATTTGGAACCTCAGAACAATCCTCACTTTTTCCACCCATCTCATCTCCACTCCAAACCTACGACATCTTAGAAGGTTCTTTTTTTCCCTCTTATCACTTCTTTTCTTCTCTTCACCTCCTTCCTTTCCTCAAAGATGATTTCATTTTAAACAGGTTTAGTGATGAATGTGCTGCAGAACGGTCGGTCTGTGTTTTTATTTCCTCCCTCGCCTTTGCGATCACCTTACACAGGTGGTCCACATTATGCCAGGGCGGACTCCTCTTTTATGCATTCTGGTTCTTTCTTTCCTCTTCCCACATCGTGTTTTGTCTGATTCTTTGCTTCAGAAAACAAAAGGAATGAAAGGAGGATAAAGACCCAGATGTCTGCTTTCCTGTCAATGATGCTCTGGTCAATGATTTGTCAGCGGAAGACACATGGGAGGCTTTAAAACCTTCAGCGTTTGCTTTAGATGAGGAGATAGCTGTGTGCTAACCTGTTGCACATGCCGCATATCTGAGTTTAACTCGAGCTGAATGAGGACAGATGCATATCTCAAAGTTTTCTCTGTGAAACGATTTTGCTGGAGATTCTCTTTTCAGTAATACTATTGCAGTAATACTGAACTTTAAAAAAAAGTTTTTTTAGATTTACGTCCTACTTTTAGCTTGCAAAAACCTTGTTCACCTTTAGGGCTGTCACAATTAGTTGACTAATCGACGAAAAATCGACTATTAAAGTAGTCGATGACTACTTTAATAGTCGATTTTTTGTTACTTTATGTTATATGAGGTCAGAGTGTGGTGAAATTGAAAGTGATAATGGCATTCTGCTAGCTTTTTGGACTATTTTGGCATTTATTAAAGTTTTTTAGGCTACTTTTGAGTTTAGTTTATATTTCAGCTACATGCTAGCTGTTGTGGCTAATTTAGGATTTTTCTTTTTTGGGCTATTTTGGAGTTTAGCTAATATTTCAGCTACATGCTAGCTGTTTTGGCTAACTTGGTCTTTTTTCAGTTTTTTAGTGTAATTTTGCATTTAACTAATATTTTACTTGGCCATCAGCGTCAGTGTTTTCAGCTATCAACTTCATCATTTTTAGCTATCCATTTCAGCTATCAGCACTAGCATCTTCAGCGGCCAAATTCATCTTAAAGCAATCCCACTAGCATTATAACAGGTAATACCATATATCTAGCTTTTAATTAGTTTAAATTTACCCTGGGCTTACACCGCGAGCGTTACGGCCCCGATACGTGCGCCGCAGTCTTTACGTAATTTTAAAAGTGCGAGTGGGACTTCCACTGAAGGCGTTCACGTCTTGCGCCTGCGGACCGGCCTCTGCGGCCCTGCGAATCCTTTTTGGTTGGTTCAAATTTTGATGGATGCCACAGCTGATCTGCAGCACTTTTTGTGAAGTTGGGGCTATTCACGATTTAAACCAGGACAACCATGGGTCCTGTCTACCGAGAGACCCATTGCACAAATGTAACACTGAGAAAAAAAAGTTAAACGCAAAGCCAAAGATGGGGTGAATGGAAGATGAGCCACTACGCATCTAAAAACGTTTGTTCGCAACTTTTTTTTTTTTTGTCTTTGACAAAAAAAAAAAAGTTGCAAAGGCAAAAAATTATTTTTTGAGAGCAAAAAAAAATTTTACGAAGCAAAAAAAAAAATTTTTTTATTTGCAAAACGTAACATTTTGTTTGCAACTTAAAAAATTTTGATCTCAAAACTATGACTTTCGCTTGCAATATGGTGGCACAAATATAACTCCATACTTTACATCCAGTTTGTGCATGACCCGATTAGTCGACTAATCTGAAAAAATAATCGGGGATTAGTCGACTATTAAAATAATCATTTGTGGCAGCACTACTTCATTTAAAAAGAAGCAAATGCTGACAAATTACAACTTGCATTAATGCTTAAAAACATGCCGCAAGTCAAATAAAGTTTGGAGGAAATGTAAAATGTACACAAAAAGATAATCATTTCAAATATAAGAGCTCTAAAATTTCTTTTTTTGTATTTATGGTCTGTAAATATGAGTTGTCGTCTTGTGTGGACGAACACACACACGCAACATGCGCTTGTATGCAGGACCTTGGATGTGTGTGTTCAGCTTGCTGTGGCTTACTTTGCCTACTTACGCTGGGCTGTCACAGTGCCTGGTGGAGGAGGATACACCGCCCCCACAGGTCCTGCTGCACTCCCCCCACATGGACCACGGCCCCCAGCCTCCATCCTCACTCTGAGGCCAGGTGCCGAACGCAACGCACTCCCCCTGGTAACACCACTGTCCGGAGAGGGGCAGAAACACATGCAGAGAAGGGGAGATGGGTTATAGTTGAGCTGAAGTCTTTGTTCTAATAAAAATCACTTTTTTCTGTAAAAAAGAAAAAATAAACTACCAAAGTAGTGTCACATGTAGATGCACCTGTATTTTAGATAATCAACTTTATACAGAATACAAAAGGGCTTGATTTCATATGATTGTCAGTGTCTGCTTCCCGTAAATAAGTGCGGTCAACAACAAAATTCGCACTAAAATTACGGGTGAGCAGCTCAACAACCTTCATCTTGGCTGCACGTATTGTGTGTGGCCAACATGAATTTCCATCACTTTTTGTGCTGGTCACATGTAAAATCGTGCGAATTACATCAGTTTCAGGAGTCAACACTATGTCTCCCCCTCTGGCCACCAGAGGCCGCTGTCTCCACTTCAATGCACTACATCTCCCAGCAACCCTGGCACTTAGGTCCTGGATGCAGCTCACCTAACTCTCATCCGCTAATCAACCACATGATGAGCCTCACTCAGTGCGAAGTATTGTTTGTGCCACCCTGCCTGCATTACTGAGCGTTTCTATCCGAGCGTAATCCTCTCTGATTGCCTGCCCTGACCCTCGCCTGGACTCTGACAATTTTAGTCTTTTCTTGGATCATCCCATCGTGATTGACCTCTGCCTGTCTGAACCTGATTCAGCTATGTGGACTTTTAGCTTAGTGCCTGTCTGAACTAATAAACCTTCTGCACGTGGAAAAAGCTGTTTGCCCTTTTAAAAAATGTCCCGGATGTACTTCACAAAAACATGCTCCAGCTCGGCTCCAGCATCCGTCAAAGATTTGGAAGCCAACGACTGAAGAAGCCGGATCGGACTGGACGCAGTGCTAGTGCCTCTCGCACTTTTTAAGTTACACAAAGACTCCAGCGTCCGCACTGGAGCTAGATTGGAGGCAAAAGACCAATCAGAAGAAAGCCAATGCAGCCTTCTGTCTCCGCCCCCAATTGTTTAAGGTAATTTTCTAGGGCTGGGTTTAAAAAAAAACACCATTGAATCGATTTTAGCTTAATAGATCAACAATCGAATCACAAAAGATATAAATCAATTTAGCACAAAATGCTAAAGTCCGCTAGCACAATGCTAACGTTTAATGGAATTTCCCACAGGACGGCTAAAGCTAACGCTCGGTCGATCAAAAAGCACTAAACATTTTATTCACTCACAGGCATGAATTTTGGAAACTCTTTTAAGGAAATATTTTTTAAAGTAACAATTTGATTAATATAAATATATTCTAATTATAAAGTAGGTTATTAAGGTATTTCTAAACAAATGTGTATTAATGTGTAAACTCAAAAAAAAAAAATCTGAATCGAATCGATTCAGGCTCTTGTGAATCGAATCGTTTCTGGAAATTATAACCGATACCCGGCCCTATCATTTCCACTTGTGCAATGACTTTTTCTGCTCGCGGGAGGGTTAAACACGAGCACGCATAAAGCTTTTGCGTGTTTGAACTGTTTAATACTTGCGTGGAGATGTCCTTTTTCTGCGTGGAGTTTTATTAAATAACACCTTACTTGTTGCTTGCCCATAAAAAAAAAAGAAAAATATAGTTTTACACACCAAGCGGTCTACAACCTTAATATCTCATGTGTCCCACCTGCCTGACTCGTACAAGTTTCCCCGTTTTTCCCTCACAGACAGCTGTGACTAAGGCTTTAAGTTGTAGTTTTCAGTCTTCTAAGCTAATGTTCCACATTTACAGGTAGTTCTGCATTAAATCCAGAACACTGGGTCAAATTTGTTAGCTTATTTTGGCTTGACTAGGCAAAGATTTTCCGATTTATTTATTTATTTTTTTATATTTAGTTCGTGCTTCAGGGTTTATAAAGTATCTAAAAAAATTCAAACTAAGAGGTCAACAATATTTGTTTCTTTGACAGATTAACATAAGAGCAGAATAATACAATTTCCGCTCAACTTGAACTGAATTTATTTAACATCATGTGTATATGAGGTCTAGTTTCTTTTTTGATTGAAAATCTGAATTTAAGTATTAATTTAACACTAATTTAAAACTGCTATTATTTCTAGAAATCTTGAAAGAGACTTTTTTTGACATATTTACGGAGCTGAAGCGTTGGAGGTTGAAAACTGTGTGTTTTTATCTTGAGAGACTTTTTTTGACATTTTGAGCCCAGGCCTAAGCCGTTCAGCCCCACATAGGGAAGAGGGGGGGATCAGATGCTTTCTCTCTCCAACTGTGTCAGTAGGTTAATAACCCAGGAAGACAGAGAAGGTGAGACTGCTGGCCAACTCTTTGTACAGCTCCCTTACTGGTGTTCTGAATAAGATTAGTGGAGGGTTTAGAAGAGGGAGCAAAACAGGAGGAGATCTTGGGGTGGATTGTACTTTACATGAATTCCTTTATTGTAAGAAAAAAAACATTTATCCTCTTTAGTTTCTGTCTCCCCCAGCTCTTATTGGAAACGCTTCTCTCCATTACAGACTGGGTGAGAAATTGCTGACTTTCATATTCCTTTGAAGCTCTCCTGGGGAGGGGCAGACCTCGTATGCCATTGGCTCCCCTAAAGCTGCCCTAAAAGCTGCCCCAAAGCCCCCCTGGCTCAACCTGCCCCCCTCTCTCGCTGTGTTGTGCGTGGGCCCCGGTCCTCAAAGGCTCCACTGAACTAATAGTAATTGTGGATGACAGATCATGACACTCCCATTCTTCCCTTTTAGCCCTCGCACCATCCAGTTACAAAGGCTGCTGTAATCCGTGTTTAAACTGTCTCTTCTAACCTGGCTGGCATCAACAGAGGGGCTGATGACCTCAACCTCGGTGTATCTGTGTGTGCAGAATGGTAACTCTTTCAAACGATGAGCTGTAGGCTGTCCTGAACCACTACAGGCTGGATGTAGCAATGACATTTGACTTTATGATGTACTTTACAAATGCTTTTGCATAAAATGTATAACAGATTTTAAATTATTTTTGTTTTTAATGATTATACAATCTTTCCATAGGCTGATTATTTGTGCGTACAAAATAGTGGTGCCACAAACGATTATTTTAATTATTTTATAACACTCAATTGACCTAAATAAACATTGCTGACTAAATGAACATTTATTATGAACATTTATAAATTATTTCATAATTATACATTTTTAGGCGCTTTCCAAAAAAAAATTATATATTAAAAACATTGCAACTTTTTACAAAAGCTGCAGCAACATAATAAAACATCATAAAAATCTGCCGTGAAATCCTGGAGGGTCTGAATAATATACGTTTATCATAAAAGTATCATAAATAAATGCATTTTCTTTATCAAAAGATTTCCTTTGTGTTTTAAAATTTTGAGAATTGAATTATTGAGAATTGATTCAGAATCGAATCAAATTGTGAGTTGTTGTTAGATTTACATTCCTAATCTGTGACCTAAAACATCATTTTTTGCTCATTCTTGTTTCTTCTTCTGTAATAAGGTGTAATACTACAGTGCAATCGCCATCTAGTGGTCAAACTGAAACGTCCTCCAGTGGAAGCAGAACAATTGTTGGAGCTTCTCCGTTTGAGAATCTATGTAACAAAAATTTTTATCAACAATCTCATCATTTCATTAATACACTTTACAGTATGTGAGCTGTATCAGATTAATATAGATTTATATAAAGCATATATAGATTAAACATGTACTTCTAAACAAATGTTTCTAAATGAGTAAATACAAAATTTGAATTGCATTGAGTGGATCGAAAGAATAAAAAAATATTGGAATTGAATCGATCTAGGCTCTGGTGCATGGAATATATTCTGAAAGTCATTGCTGATACCCAGCCCTGACAGGAAGACTGTTCTCCCACCAGACATTTCATACCAAACTGTTCTACAACAGCTTGCTGTGAATCTCTCGCTGGGAGATGAAAAATCTCCAGTTCCAATCTAGGCCTTTGCATGATTTTAGCACGAACCGTGTACAAAAGTTGAAGTTTGCATTTGGTCTACAATTCATTAAAAAGAGGAGGAGCCTGATAAAAAGTAAGGCGAAAGAGTCTTCTAAAGCAAAAGATTATATTTTCTTATTTCTGTTGCTCAAATCCCGACCACATGCCATTGACTTAGTATTGAAACTGGTGTGAACGCAGAATTAGCAGGTATGTTTTTCTATCTCAGTTGACCACTAAAGAGTTTCTAACATGATACTGTTATTTATAACCTAAACTAAGAAGACAAAAATGAAAAAACAAAAGATTTCAAATTAAATATTATATTGTCTCACAGATACAACTGCCACCACAATGGGGAGGCATCGGCAGATTCCCAAAATTTCAAGCCGACCAATATTTTTTGAAAATCATTAGTGTGATCGGGAATTTAGACAAAAGTCAGGCGGCTATCTGATGTGCAGAATGGCCACTTTTTATGTACCCCCAGGAGTATAAAATCCACTGACTTGATCGTCCAGTCACTGGATTGCCATCACCTCGAAATTTACTCGGGCAGCCACTGAGAGTTGTCAAGCTTTAGTGAAAAATAGTCTAGTCACTTTTCTTTAAACCACTGTGGCCACAGAGCGCGCATAAAATCTGACAGCTGTCGTCTTTAATTTTTAGGATATGTCACCATCGCCTTAAGATAAAAACTTCTAAACACATTAAGTGTCACACCTGACTCCCCCCTCTCAAAACTGGTTAAAGCCACCAGGGAAGATTTGGATGATGATGTTGGGGCAACACTGCGGTGGTATTTGTGCTGGGAGTTTGCTAACTTACCCCTTTCTCAATGCTGCCAGTCTGGCACAGAGTCCCCTCTGCAGCTGGGATACTGTTGGTTACACAGCGGTTGCTTTTGCTAAGGCACCAGAGCTCTCTACACACTTCCTAGGAAAGAAGGCAAAAGGAAGTTGGTCAGTATAAATCAAACTAGCAGATGCAGTTTGGGGTTATTATAAAAAGAAGTTATTTGAGGTTTGGTGCGATCTGATAGCTGTAAAATGAAAAAAAGAACACATTTATCCATAAATCTGCGTGATTCCAGATCGATTCAGAGGATGAGAGGAGTTGATGGGACCACATCAAAACTGCCAACCTCAAAAGCTCATATGCTTTGGATCATGATGCATCTTTAGATGAACAGTCAGCTGGATTGAAAGCATGACTAACAGTTGCTCACATTCACCTCAACACCACATGGGACAGTTCAAGTTATGCCACTTCAGCTTTCGGGAAGTCGAGGAATGCGCTGAAGGCCCCCCAAGTCTCAGATAAAGACAACATGTGGACCCAACAAATATGTTTCCTAAACCTGGTGCATCTTCAATCTATCATTCATTTAAATGGCTAAAGAAAAGGAAGGAGGTCGCCCCCCGAATAAACGAGAGCGCGTTACAAGGACGACCTTGGATTAGATTGCCCATTAAGCCAAACTTCAAAGGCTTTTAGAGACAATCGTTTACAGCAGAAGAACGGGCCCATGAAACAGAGTTATGAGCCCACGCATATGTATTGACCCAGGGTCAGTAAACATACCACTGCCCTGAAGCTTCCACTGCACATCCAGAATAAATAAGGCAGCAAACGGCCGCGGTGAGGCCCCAGCTGGTTTCAATAAGCTGCCCTGCCGCTCCGTTCTCCACCAAAGCCATGCTAGGTCATCGGTCGGGATCAGAAACCTCTGTGAATCTATGTACATGCTGATATGAACGTGTCAAGCTGCTCAGAGGGGGTCGAGGTCGATTGTGTCTTTTACCTCCAGCGATTCTGTTTTGGGAAACACTTTGGTGGCGGTCTGTGATGACAGCTTTCAAGTCACTGGGATGCATCATTGTTGCTAAATTACTGCTGTAAAGGAGCTCAACTTCCTCTCCTGACGTCTGTATCACTTCTCTCACCTCTGACGCAGTCCCACGCTGTGATTTAAAGTCTACGACACCCCCAGGGCTCAGTCATCAAAATCGTTGTGCTTAATTGGACCCCCTAAAGGTTTTGCAAGGCTGAGATGGCGAGTTAATGCTGTAATGTTGGTCTTCTATACTCTACATGACAAATACCAAAAAATAATAATAAAATGTGTCGTTTTAAATTGTCTTCAATTTAGCTGTTTCACTTAACAGCTGCAACCATGGAGAGCTGTGTTCTGATTGGCTAAGTACACCAAAGAACCATATTTTTACATTCTTTGAATTACCATCACTCTTCAATCATTTATGTAATTAATGTATTTCTAACAAGTTCTGAAGTGACGAATAGTAACTTAGATCTGAAAACACCGTTCTACAGTTGTGTGTTACAAATCGGCACAAAGCTACTTTTCTGTTGGAATTACAAAAAAATGCAAACGCTGAAACGTGAAGATGTTTGGTAAGAGGGCGTTACTTTCCCGACTCAATAGTCTCATGGGAGAGGTCAACACTTCCTATTCCCCTAGTGGCCCATAGGGGCTAGTTTTAAAAGTTATTAGGTTGAGATGAGAAACTAGGAATCTAAAAACATGAATCAGGTTAACACTTTATAGACATACACTACCGTTCAAAAGTTTGGGGTTCACTTAGAAATGTTCCTATTTTTTCAATGAAGATAACTAAACAAATTAGAAATACTCTATGTATTACTAATGTGATAAATAATTCAGAAACGACTATTGTTGCTACAAACATCTTGGTGCATTATCTACATAGGTGAGTCCAGTCACTATCACTCCAGTGTTTTAAAGGTACAATATGTTTGCTCATTGTGTCACAAGACCAACATGATTAGAAAACACATGTTAGCACACCTGAAAGCTGTTTGGCTGGTTAAAGAAGCTGTAAAACTGACCTTTTTTTGAGTTCGTTGAAGTATCACACTTGATTGGTCAGTTAAATGGCCAGAAAAAGAGAACTTTCATGAAAACTCGACAAAAATTTGTGGTTCTTAGAAATGAAGGTTATCCCATGAGAGAAATTTGCAAAAGCTAAAGATTTCCTTTAACGGTGTGTACTACTCTCTTTAGAGAACAGCACAAACAGGCTCTAACCAGAGTAAAGAAAGACGTCGGAGGTTCCACTGCTTAACTGAGCAAGAAGATAAGAACATGACCTCCAGGCCAGAGTTGCAAAGAAAAACCCATATGTGAGACTGGAAAAAGAGTTATGGACGAGCGAATTGAAGTTTGAGGAGTACATTTGTGAAGCACAAAACAAGTGAAAATATGCTGGAACGACGGCATTTGTCAAGCATGGTAGGGGTAACGTGATGGTCTGGGGTTGCTTTGGTGGTTGTAAGGTAGTAGATTTGTTCAGGGTAAGGGGGAATGTAAATTGGGAAGACTATTACTCCATTTTGCTACACTCTGTCTTGATTGGAACCAATTTCATACCAGAACAGGACAATAACCCAAAGCACACCTCGAGGACTGTAGAACGGCTTTACTGTAGACGGGTAGGGTACATTTCTCCAGATTACCTCAACAAACTAATGGCTAGAACGCCAAAGGTCTGCGATCCTGGAATTGCTGCAAATGGTGGATTCTTTGACCAAAAAAATAATATTTCTAATAAATCTCACCATGTCGATGTATTGACTACATTTTCTATTTGTTTTACAACTGATTAGTAAATGAAAGTGCAACTTTTCATTCTGGGTGACCCCAAACTTTTTAACTGTAAAGTATATCTGGACAATTTCATGCATTTGCGCAATTTAAAATGTTGAGAATACACTGTGTTTTACACTACAGTCCACTCACTAAAGCATAAACCACATCAGGTTTTCTGACTGTCTCTAACAGGCACATCCGTAAGCTTTCACAAGTTTAATTAGCCCTATCATTCCATCTGTCCTGTCATGAATTACTGCTCTTTCACACATGGCTGCATGAAACAGATGAAAAATTACCAATCTACCTGTGTTGAATCAGAGCTGGAGTCCCATCAACTCATAAAAACACGTCTTTCAGGCTGATGTAAAACCACAATTATGAGCTTAGGAGCCAAAAGAACAGGCCTCAATTTGGAGCCTGTTGTAATCTGCTGTCAGATATTTCTTTCAGTGATATGAAATAACTCTATGTTCTCAACAAATCTCTTTCTCCTTTTCCATCATGAGCTGTAATATTTGTGTAATGCAAAGCAATATCATTTCACTGCTCATCAAATCTTTCAGCGCCTCATTTTACGGCACAGTTGGTCCTCGTCTTTCGCTGTCTGGGTCACCTCACGTACAAAGGTTTTCTCATTATCAGGCGGGGACGGGTAAACTATCTTCATTATAGACTCAGAAGTAAAACAGATGAGGGGAGTGCTGACTCAAGTCCTTCGAGTCTTTGACAGGAAAATTTAAAGAGAAATGCCGTCATGTATTTGAGCTTCTGCACACACATTTGACAGGAAAATGGTGAAAACCCTTGAAGGCAGATTCTGTATTTGTACCCCACATCTATTGTTATTTAAAAGTTTATATTAACCACTTCTACAATGAAAATGTTTTTACAAGTAAAAACCATTGTTTTGACCATCAAAGTTTTTCTCTGAAAGAAATGTGCCCAATGCAATAGTCCCCAACCACCGGGCCGCGAACTGGTACCGGTCCGTGGACCCCTTGCCACCGGGCCGCGGAAGAACTAACAAATTATACCAGTATTTTTTCTTTATAATGAAACGAAAATCGTTTACTTTAAAAATCGACGATATTCTCTGGATTAGCTTGAGTGCTAAAAGCAGTCTGGCGGCGTGTAACACAAGAAAAGTTGCATGTGGAACCTTTCTCTGCAAATGGAAAAGAACCGACAGAATAACAGGTCTGCGTAGAGATGTGAGTTTCATGAACGAATCTTTTGAACAGTCATAGAAATCCTCAAACAAGCTCATCCGTTCAGATGCTCTTTTCAGAGAAATTGTGAACACGATTCGTGCAAATACCTTCATAGGAAAAAACGGAGAGTTGCGTAGCGCGTGCAGGGGGAGGGGCGATCAGTCTGATTTGCTTCCTATTGAGCATCAATAATTGATTTGCTGCTTACAGATGATCTTATACTAGTTTTGACCAGTCTGTCGCCATAAAAAGGTTGGGGATCTGCTCTAGCACACAACTATTAACTGGGCCGTACTGTACTCTCCTTACTTTACCGTACTAGACTGCTCAGTGGAAACAAGCCTTAATAGTCTTTACAAGTTAATCTTTTAGAACTTAAGCTTTCACCGGTGAACGCAAATAACTGTAACGAAGGAGCTGAGGCGAGTAGATCCATGTGCGACTTGAATTTAATAGCAATAGCAACAGAGATAAGGACAAGGCACAACGTAATCAGGAGACAGGCCAGGGTCAAACATAGAAGTTAGGCGGGAGACGAAGACCAGGCGAGAGTCAAAACACAGGCAGGCAAAAGTAGGAATGCTCAGAATGAATGTGCAGAGAAACAAATCAAGACTTCGCTGGAGCAGAGTGAGGAGCAGGAATATATACAGCACTGGTGATGATGACAAACAGCTGGCGGTGACAGAAAGCATGATGGGAATTGGAGTCAAGGAAGATGACAGATGCAGTTAGTACTCAGGTGAGGGCTCCCTCTGGTGGTGTGAGAAGGATATGACTAGCTGGGCCCTGACAATAACACGCTCTTTGAATTACTGTAACTCTCATATAATTATTATAATTTTAACAAGTTTTGACGTGGAGAAAGCACCTTTGTGCAAAAATGTAACACTTGATGGCTTTGCAGTTTTCTGAATCAGAATCAGCTGGTTTATGTTGATTATGCGTTGATTCTAAAGTGTTGCATATCAGTGCAAAACTGCTTTTCTCTGTTGAAACCACAATAATTGGATAAATGATTAAACAGTTGCAGTAATTCAAAGATCGGTCAACAATGGAACTACAGCTCCGATGTTGAACGGTCACTTCCAGTTCTCTGAAGGGCTGGATCTCACTGAGTTGGGAGTGTTGGTGACGGTGTTTCCAGTATTCCAGAACGTCCTGCCCTTTGAAGGGTTTCTAAAGACTCTCCGGTGGAAATCTCTGAGCCTTACTGAGCATGCTCAAAAGACATTTTCTCTACAATACTTGCATGTTGTCAAAACCGTCTTGTTCTAGTTTGTGAAGAATTAACTGCCTAACTAAATTGGGATTGTTATGGCACAAAGTAGTTTTTTGAAAATATATATTTTTGTTATTTATGTTCAGATCTATTGCTAGTCTAACAATGTTTGCAACCATGTGTTATCTCCAGAACTGTTTCCAAAACTTTAGCTCTTCGAAGTCAGCAGATGAACGACTGGAAATATTTTCATTTTAAATCCTTGACAGGAGTAGAGAAACCCTGATGCTTCTGTTACATTATTGTTCTCTTAACCATAAGAGACTATCCTTCCATCCATAGATGGACATTAAGAGACACTATATTAAAATGTTATGGGATTTGATGATGAGGGGGGTTATCCGTTTCGGAGAATTATGGAAAAATAGCGTGTTAAAGTCTATGAAATGTCTTAAACTGAGTTGGCCAACCATAGGTTAGATGCAGTGTCTGCACAAATTTAGTTTTGTTTTAATTGCTCATTAATCCGTCTTAAACCAAATCAGGTTCATTTTGAAAATCTCAAAGAGCAAAAGAACTCCTTTACCCGGAAAAAAATAATCTGACAAGCAGTTCTCCAGGTGAATTTTATGCTGAATTTGCCTGAAATTTTGTGACATTCATCGTTGCTAATACACAAATATCTCTGAATTTTCTGTTTCAAAAGAGCTGCAGTTTGTGGTGATAACGCTGCAGTTGGTAGAATCCCTGCAGTTTTCAACCGTCAAACTGGATGAGAAAGTGACAGCAACACAACAGACGCTGGTTTCTTACCCCGTACTTGCACTGACGTGATGAAGCTCCGTACTGGAAGCGACACTGCTCGTCCGCTTCGTACACCTGCCCCGGCGCCATCGTTGGGTACAGGAAGTCTCGTTTTAGGGGCTCATTGTCCAGACAGGTCCCTCGACCTGAGCTGTCAAAAAACAAACCTTCATTAGAACTGTTTTTGCCCCGGGGGCAACCGTGGTGCAGAGGTAGAGCGGCCGACTCTGATCGAAAGATCAAGGGTGACGTTGTGACCGACAAGAAGAGAAAGGCGGAGCCTCAGAGATCGATTCGTTTTACTTCTGGGTATTAGAACGGTCCACAAAAATGACTCATATTTCATAAATAATTTGGTTTTTAGTGTTCCTAAAGTAATATATGCTATGGATAGAGTTTACTCTGAAAGGCTGAAGAAAATCACGGTAAGGCCCCTTTAATAAGAATGTATGTACACTTTGAACTCTGTCTCAGACTCTAATGTTGCAGTAACTCTACCTCGTGGTGTGTTTCGTCCTCAGACGAGTTCCACTTGCCATAAAGTATTGTATCTCACGTTCATACTGACGTACAAAAATTGGTCACCAAAATAAAAAAGTTTGACTAAGTAAACAACACATTCTTACTTCCCACTCCTCACATATTGATTTTTGGTTCAGGACCACCCCAAATCAAATATTGACGTTTTGCGTGTCCCCAACTCGTTTTTTTGACGTGCCGGCTGTTCTAATTAAATCACAGGTGCCCAACCTCCAGGCCACGAACCGGAAAGGTCCAGTACCGGTAAGCAAAACCGGTACTGGAACCCTAACCCTCAAGACGCGTCCAATACCGTTACCCAAACCAGGTATAGGTTTGCGGGACGTGTCCAGTACCGGTACCCAGACCCTGTATTGGTTCGCGTCCAGTACCACTTCTGGTACCGGTTTGGGTCGAGTTAGGGTTCTGGTACCGTAACAGGCGGGAACGTCCAGTACTGATACAGTAACCTGGTAGGGGTTCATATCCGGTACCGCTTCTGGTAACAGTTTGGGTCCAGTTTTGCCTCCTGTACCGTTTCTGGTTCCAGTTTGGCCCCGGTGCCACTTCTGGTAACCGTTTCGACATAGTGCCTTTTCTGGTACCAGTTCGGGTCTGGTTTCATGTCCGGTACCGTTTCTGGTACTGGTTTGGTTCCGGTGTTGCATCCATGTCCAAGTTAGGGCACCGGCTCTAGACACGTCCCATCAGTTAGTGTACCGGTACCAGGTTTTGGTACCGGTACCAAACCAGACATGGACTGGCACAAGGACCAGTCCATGTCTGGTCCCACATCTGGTCACATCCCAGGTGTTGCGAATTCTTGATTTTATGATCTTTCAGCAAGTCAAAAATCGATGATGCAGAGGGGTCCCTCGCCAAACGTCAATATGTGACAAGATGGGGTGAGAATGTGTTGACAAAGGACAGGAATTCCGAATTTCTGCCTCTTATCGCTTTCCCCCCCAACCTTTATGATTCCTGGCCAATGACTGAAGAGATCTTTAGTCACATGCTTTTGTTTATGAGCTTTAATTTGGCGCATAAATGTCCGGTTGACTGCAGTCTGAATACAGACCAAACGCGAGGTTCAACACAATCCTGCACGCTCCTTAAAACCTTTCCGGGTGGAAGACATTTCCAAAAATAGGATAAACGCTTGGATCCCCTCCTCCTCGCTGCTGCCTGAGTCAGTTGATTTTTACCAAACAAAGTTCTCCTGTGTTGCTCTGCTGTAGTGTGCTCTCTCCAGCTGTGGCGGCTGTAATATGCGGTGAAATGTTTTATCCCTCGAAAGAAAAAGTGGGCCTGGTGACAACAATAACGCCGCGCCAGACTATGATTAAGCAGACTGCAGCGTGGGACACCAGCACAGGAGGGAAGGTTGAGCACGAAAGCTGAGAGAAATATACGTCGAGGTTTTTTATCACCGTACTTAAATGATGCATTTCTGTTCTGACGGGTTTTTAGTTTATTGAAGACCTTTGTGGATTTCTTTGGATGTAAATTCACTGCTCTGGAATGATTTAAAACTCTCCACGAGTTGTCCTACAAAATTTCCCACAAAGTCTGTTGAATCAAAAATATTTCTGAAGAAATTTTAGCGGATTTTGACCTTTTTGTAACACAAGTTTGACAAAGTTTTATAACTGACAAAATTGGAAGGAATGAGGAATTGTGGGTGATGTTTACCCTGGCAGCAGTTTAGCTTTTTCTGACACATTACACTCAATATCATGAGCTAAAAAATAGAGGCATTGCTCCAGATCTATTTTTCTGTCTTCCTTCATAAACGCAGGAAAATGTGACCCGTAAGTGTTTTATGAGCTTCTACAGCCTCTTATTATTCAAAAACTGATAAAAAAACTGATGCCGTTTTTCTTTTACTTCAAAATGTTGAAACGTCTGCACATCTCATCAGGAGTCTAGAGGCTGCAAGACCAATTAAAGTGAGTGCAGGTGCTGGGTAGCCAATCAGAATTCAGCAATTTCCTCAGTTACGCTATTAGGCTGGCTTCTTTTAGTTCAGCCCCGATGGCTTTAACAGTCCCATCATGGGAAAGATAATTATTTTTAACCCATGACAACTGAATAGTCACTCAACCTGAAAAACATACCCTTTCCGTTTCATGACATAAGCCAGATGTTAATGCGTTTTCTTTCCAACCTCAAAGTCAAGTAGAACCAGGGGCGGAGCTGGACCTTATTTTATTAGGGGTGGAGGTAATTACTTTTAGAATGGTGGCACAGTTCTGTTTTTTTTTGTTTAAAGTTTCTATTTTCAAATTGTTCCCAGTGGTCTTTTAATTATGATTACGCAGTTTTTAACAATAAATGTGTCGTTTTTAAGATATATTTTCTGCAGAACAGCAATTGTAATAAGCTTACATTTATATCCCATTATTCTTTTGTTTAAAGCTAGCTGAAGCTAGCGTCGGTTGTTAGCCTCCACGTTGCTGAAATCTTCATCATCTGCTTTAAAATATCTATTTTTAGAATTTTTTAAACTAAATTTCTTGCTGTGGTATTTTTTTTTAATAGATTCTCATAAACTAGAAGCTTAGAAATGCCAACTTCTGACCAGTCTGTGAAAATGTAGTACTGGCGTAAACGGTTTAAGAGTTACGGTAGCTGAAATAATGTAAATGCTGGTTTATAAAGAAGGCAGAGAATGTGGGCAGGTGAGGAGCTGTGCACAGTGTGAACAGCCGCCCGGCTAATCATCTTAACTTTTCTCTATCTCTTTACAGACCCTGCTGGGTGAGAGTCTGTTCAACTAAAAAAGTTTGCTTTGGCTGCCAAGCCCACGAAGGATCATTATAAGCATTCCTATTCTGTTTTTAAATCCTCCAAACTAACTCCCTGACGTGTTTTTGCTTTAAATTTATGTTTTTTTTTTTGTTTTAGATGCTATTTTTTCTGTCATAAATGGATGTTGTTTATAAGTATGCAAGAACTGTCTTCTATTGTGTTTACTTTTCAATTTGAGCTGTGACTTTGCAAAACCCTGTATATTTTTCCTTATAATTTGTAATTTAACATGCTAATTGTGTTTGTTTTGATGACTACTTAGAAAGTTAAACATTGTAGCATTCGAGCGAAACTCTAAAACTGAGTCCCATCCTTCTAATTTCCTCTTTTCGTCTTGTCCTTCCTTTTTTCTTAATCCTCTGTTCGGGGTTACTGAGAAGACTAATCCAGTTCCTGAACTCTTGTCCCTCCGAGGACCCTCTTATCATAAAGAGAGTCAGACAAATCAGCTTTCAAGCTGCAGTCTCTCTGGGTAAGCCTCACTATTTATTGGTTTGGAGAGAGACAAAACACTCAAAGATTGATGCTATTAATTGTCTAAGTCGCAAAAGCTTCCTGTCTGTTGGATTCAGCCAAATGTATTACTCTGAGAGGAAGTATCTTCTAATTAGACGGATCATAGGCCATCTCCTGGCTCTGAGTAATTAATGCAGCAGCGAGACCCACCAACCAAACAAGTCACAACAGTCTAATATCAAATTTAACTGCCTTATAAACTCAAACTGCCTGCCATCGAAGATTTAAGGAAAACTGGCATGCAGACAGGGAGAGTAAACTAGGACTGAACTGTGAGGGGATTTATAAACCATCCCTAAAAGACCCAAACAAAGCACCGTATAATGCTCGAGCAAGACGATGAATCGATGCCAATACCACAGCCAAAGTTGTTTACTTGGCTGGGAAAAGCACGCATGAAGTCCAAAACACCGACCGAGGCGAAGAAAGGGAGGATAATTGGAGTTTACACACAGAAACCTTTTTGTATGAAACTTTAAAGCTAAAGGCTGTAAAAAAAAAAGCCTAAAGACAAAGTGCAAAAAAAGTTTTCTTGTTTTTGTCTGAGAAAAGCTTTAGTCATTTTCCCAGACCGGAGCCAGGAGGGGACAAACTCGCTGAGGCAGCAGAGAAGCAGCTCTTTGTTTCCAAGTTAGAAGTTGGCATTTACCGCCGCCATCTCTGTCAAGTCCTGTTCAGCGCCTCCTCAAACAGCTTTCAGCCGGAAACATCATCTGACAACCACAGCTGCTATTATCCTCTTCCTCCGAGTGCTTCAGTAAATACACAGGGATACACAAATGAAGAAACTGGCAGCACTCGAGTCTTTGTGGAAGGTTAAATATAGAAGGAATTCGTTTCCTTGGGTAGTCCACTTCCTTTAGCAGGTGTGACAGCTTACCTGCTGCAGACTCAACAACCAGACTGTGGTTCACCTGATAATGAGGGCTTCTGGTTCACTTGCAAGTGAACTCTGGTGAAATTCAGGAAGTCACCTTAATTTGGTCCGGGTCAGGTCCTGAACCTTGCGTTTGGTCAGTACTCAGACTGCCCTAACCCAGACATTTCTGTTTAGGACCAAATCTTGTAAACAAAACCACATGACTAAAGATCTCTTTAGTCATTGGCCTCAAGGGCGGGGCAAAGCAGCAAGAAAAAGAGTAATGGAAGTCCTACTCTGTGCAATCCCTGTCGGAATAGTTCACTTATTCCACCTTATATTTCGCTGACCAATTTTGAACGTCTGCATCGAACGCTTTGTACTTCTACTTTGGTTTGGTGAGGATTCAAGGCAGTTACTAACGAGATGAAGGCTTAAAAGTAGGGCTGGGTTTATAAAAAAAATGAATTGATTTGAATCAATCATCGATCCCTAAAAGTAGAAATAGATCTAGCTCATAAAACTGAAGTCTGATAGCTTGATGCTATACGGGTAATGCTAAAGCTTGGTCAACTTAAACAAACATTGCTGACTAAATGAACATCTTTATATACTCATGGGGATGAATTTTCCAAACTCTTTTAAGAAAACACTTTTTTAAAGTAACCATTTGTCGTTTAAAGCACAGTTTTTGGCTTATTCTTTGCTTATTCTTCTTGAAAAAGTTGTAGCGCGAGCTCCACTTAGTGGTCAAACTCCAGGAGAAGAAGAACAATGATGTGTACCTGAAACGAGGCCACTTCAGAAGAGGAGTCTGAGAGCGGTTCCTGGTCTGCTTGGGTGTACTCAGAATGAAATTCACACCTCACTTCAATGCCTCCACCTTCTTTATCTCTTCTCCCTGTAACCTCACTCTTCCACTTGGGTTCCTCTCATTCACACACGTACTCTACCTTACTGCAGCCTCTCTAGCTCCTCCTCCACCTGTTCTCTGCTCTTGCTATGAATCACAATATCATCTGCAAACATCACAATCCATGGAGATTCCTGTCTAATCTCATCTGCCAGCCTGTCCGTCACTATTGCAAACAGGAAGGAGCTCAGAGCTGATCCCTAATCCCACCTCCACCTTGAACACTACCTCACCACTGTCTTACAGTCCTCATGCATGTCCTGCACTGCTCCAACATACTACTCTGTCAATACAGACTCCCTCATACAATCCCACAGATCCTCTCTATGAAGACACAGTGGAGCTCTCTCTGACCTTCTCTCTACTTCTCTATCAACATCCTCAAAGCAAATGTTGCATCTATAATTCTCTTTATTGAAAACAATACGGTTTCTCACTTCCACTGCCGTTTTCCTTCAAGTATGATAACCGTCAACGACGTCGACCGCACTAGCGCCATCAACAGCCGCCTTGTGGTGTTGGGATGTACAAGTGGGACACACACAGTTACCGCACACAGCCGCAAGGAGGTCTGGCAGGAGTCTCAGTGATGAGATGATGGGAAGAAGCGGAGAAGGTCTAACTTGCAACAACAAAGGGCAGCCAGAGGCAGCAGAGTTGTAAAGAGAGACAGCTGTAAGCAAGCCGGCCTGTGCTTTTTTTGTTTTTTTTCCCTTGTGCGAATACAAACACCCACTCAGACGCCACCACAGGGAGCAACCATCATCCACTTACTCCAGAAAGCTGGTGATGTAGTCTTTGCTGCAGGCGGACCAGGAGAAAGGGTTGGTGTTGGCTGTTATATGAGCAGCCATCAGTTTGGCTGTCTCGTGGCCTTTGGTGCCACAGGAATTCCCGATCCCGTCGTGGTTCATCCCAAAGCTGAAACACACACACAGAAGACGGTGAAGTTGAGCAGCTGGGAGTGATGATCTACAGCACGTGTGTCAAAGTCGAGGCCCAGGGGCCGGATCCGGCCCTCCAGAACATTTTATTTTATTGTTAATAATGGCTCGATGTTATCTTGTGCTTATTTCTAACTTGTATAATTTTGACAAAATACATTTTTATGGAGAGTAAAATATTAAGTTATTTAAGGTTTAAATTGATTAAATCTAGAATAAAATTTCTACCTTTTTATTATTCATAAATATGTTAGAAAGGTGTGGTTTTAAAGTTTCTCATATTTTCACGCTAGCTGTTTCGGTGAATTTAGCCTTTTTCAGGATTTAGCTAATATTTCAACTATATGCTACTTTTTTTGGCTAATTAAGAACCTTTTTTTTGCTTTTTGGAGTTTAGCCAATATTTACACTCTAAGTGTTTTGGCCAATTTATACTTTTTCATATTTGAAAGGCTATTTCGGAGTTTAGCTAATATTTCAGCTACGTGCTAGCTATTTTGGCTAATTTAGGCTTTTTTCTTTTTTTTATGCCACTTTGAAATTTAGCTAATATTAACACACTGTGTTACAAATTTATACTTTTTAATCAGTTTTTTAGGCTATTTTGGAGTTTAACTAATATTTACACGTTAGCTGTTTTGGCTAATTTGGGCTTTTTTATTAGTTTTTTAGCTGAACTTTAGTTATTGCTACGCTAGCTGTTTTGGCTATCCTACCTTTGTATTATTTGGGTTTTTTTTTGGCTAATCTGACAATTAACTAAAATTTTAGCTGGCTATCACCTTCAGTGTTTTCATCTGTCAAATTCAGCATTTTCAGCTATCAACTTTTGTGTTTTCAGCTATCAATTTCAGCATCTTCTGCTATCAGCACTAGCATCTTCAGCAGTCAAACTAGCAATATCACAGGTAATCCTATGTTTCTAGTTCATTGTATGTTAAAAAGTTACGGTTTCAAAGTTTAAAAAGTTGATTTCTAATGTGTGTAATAATTTTTTATCCTGTTCGGTCCGTGACCTGAGGTGTGTTTTGGATTTTGGCCCCTTGTGCGATTGAGTTTGACCCCCCTGATCAACAGTGTCCATTGTGTAAAGCAGCACAGTTCAGAGCAGAGAATCCAGGTTATCGACTGGGGGACGTGTAGCTCCACAGATTTGGCTGTAAAGACAGAGGTATGTGACTCCGAAACAGCTGTGTAGAGGGGTCAAGGGTCAAACCCTGTCTGGCGTTCAGCAGTAGCGAAAAAGTCCTAATCACTGCTCAGATGCCTGCCTGTCAATCACAGCCTGCAGGTCTGAGCAGGTCGTGAGGGTCGGCTGCAGAAGTGACACAGGAATCCTCTGAATCTGAAACCCAACACCCACTCGCCTCACACAACGGTGGTCCGATGTTAAAAGAATCACTTTCGCCCTGCGTTCTCTCTGCAGAAACTCCTGCCTTTCAAATATCGGTTTCCTCTGAAGGAAAGCCTACCGCTAGACGTCAAAAAGTGCCATTTCTTTAAGTCTAGGAGCAGAACTCGGGTCTAATGTATATAACAAACCCAACCACAGTGCACAGTCTGAACCTGCTTTTCTCCGGCTGCCGTTTATGACGTTTTACACTACCCTGGAAATAAATCAGACCCACTGAAACCCCACTGCACTGTTTTTTTAATACATCCTCTACAGCAGAGACTATTATTACAACTGCCCCACAACAGAAGTAGACACGAGACATAATAAAGGAAATCGCCATCTTGGTGAACTCTCCTGAGAGGGATACGTAGACTAATACATCATCATTATTTTTGCTTTATATTCAGGAAGAAAGAGCCAGAGGTATGTGGACACTGACATTTGCATGAGGAAAAATGTGGAGACAGAGTTCAGGGCGTCTGGCGGGGAGGACAAACGGCTACCTACAAGTCTCAGGAACAAAAGAAGTAATTTAAGTTGACCTCGATCCTAATAAGGAAGAAAATTTCTGCTAAGAAAACCAAAACATTACCCCCTTATAAGCTAAATGCACTTCAAGTTTTACCTAGCTATAGTGATTGATGCGTCATTACCTTGCAGGTGTTTCATTCAAAGTAAAGCTCTGAAAAGGCTGGAATTTGCAGGTAAAGTTATAAAGAATCAGTGCACTACACTTCATGGTTATCCATCAAAACGCCGTAGAACCATAAAAACTAGCACTGCCAGCCACGTGGTACTTTCTGCTACTTTAAAAATAACAGCTGTTCCTCTGTGTCTGGTCATAAGAGTTATTGAGGGTTGGAGTAGTGTTTGCTCTTTAAACTGCATGTTTAAGTGTTATTACAGAAGATGCTAAACCCACACCGTTACTTGTATGTTTAAATATGCTTGTTTTCTGAGGGTTTTTATATACTAAAAATACTTTCAGAGCTAAAATTTTCCTCTAAGTTGTTTGTGTTTTAGGGTGTATTCAGACCGTAGACAGTATATATATCCCTCGTGCTCTCTTATGGGGTCTAGATGACCCCACCTTTATATGGAGGCGTCAGCCCTTCCATGACAAAGGTGGACAAGACTTCATGTCTGTCATTGGATACCAGTAAAGATCGACAATCATTGAAAAAAAAAGTTAAATGCACTGTCTTGTGGGGTCCAGATGACCCCACTTTTATATAAACAAGCCTAGGAGAGGGGAACTGGACAGAGTATCCCCTCCCCCCTCAAGCTCCAAACAGGAATGGTCCCAGAAAGCCAAAATCCCATAAACTTTTATAACTATTTCTCAGTTATTCTGTTTGTAGATGCCTCAATAAAAGCATCTGATGTGGCCCCTACCTTGAACATACAAAACATTTGATTGGCAGCCCGCTTTAAGTGGAAGGGGTGGGTTACCATAGAAATGATTATTTTGACAAGGACGGGGCATCTCCAGGCCTTGAGGGCCACTGTGTCAGCAGATACCCAAGAACTGCTCATGACTGAACACCAGGTTCAGGTGTGTTTAGCTCACATGTGGCTCTTTTATCTCCATTGTGGCTCCCTGGCTGAAGATGAGCTATTATTTTAGCAACATACTAACATTTTTGGCTAATTTGTTTTCTAGTGGGTTTTTTAGTATAATTTAGAGTTTCATATTAGTAAAATGCCAAGTTAGCCTAAAAAATTATAATTTAGCCAAAACAGCTCGCATGTAGCTGAGATATGAGCTAAACTCCCAAATAGCCTAGAAAACTAAGAAAAAGTTAAAATTTGCCTAAACAGCTAGCATAAGGTTAAAATCTTAGCTAAATTCCAAATTAGCCTAAAAACCTCAAAAAGCCTAACAGCTAGCATGTAGCTGAAATATAAGCTAACTGCCAAATTAACCTTAAAAAATTTGTAATTTAGCCAAAACAGCTAGCAACACTCTTTAATATTAGCTAAGCTCCAAATTAGCCTAAAAAAGTAGAAAAATCCTAATCTAGCATGTGGCAAAAATTCTAGCTAAACCCTAAAATAGCCTGAAGATCCTTGGTAAATGACAAGACAGTTGAAAAGCTAGCATACAAAGAGTTGAATATATTAATAGCTGAATGAGCTGAAGAGTTATGGACGTCTAAAAACGTACAGAAGAAAACTAACAATAATAAAGAAAAAAAGAAATAGGAAATCAATATAGTGCAAATGCTTTAAATAGTCTAATTCATACATCATAGTTCAGATAATATAATTTATAATAATATAAAGTCATGTTCTATGTGGATCTCGATTGGTCAGATTAGGAAAAAAAAAATATCCGTTTCTGATATTGTGTGGGGGGTGGGCCGTCCTTTTGGGATCTCTGTTTTACAGCAAAATATGTTGGTGTACGTTTTTGTATCAGTGTTCACAAAAAATAAGTGATTGAAAACTGCTTCAAAATGATATAGCAGTTGTAAAAAAAAAAGGAGAGAATTAAAAATGCAATAAATGGTAAACGGTGCTTTAGTAGTTTCTTAGAAAAGGCCTAAAGCTCTTCACAGTCATGGTCCCATAACACTGAAAGTCACATGACTCTCAATTCTTCTTCTTTATGGTGGTCACCAATGTATTTCCATTTCAATTCAAGCTCTGTGATATTATTTTATAAGCGATATAAAAACCTGACCTGAAAGACACCTGTTTGCATATCTCTGCTGCATCGCACACTGGCACCAGAGCTGCGTCTTAGACACTAGAGGGAAGATGTTGCTTACAAATCTGCAAGTAAGCGTTCAGTCATCTCACACGGCGCTGCTGTAATAATAAACTCAAGTCATTCTGCACTGAGGTGGAGAGAGATGTGTGGAGCAGGAAACCCAGACACTCAAGTTAAGTTGAAAAATCCCATAGAAGAGGATCATCCACTGGAAAGCAGGAAGTTATCAACAGCAGCTGCAAAAACAAAATGAACCTTCTTAATAATCAGCTAATTAATTGGGATGATCACCGATTAATATATTTGAAATGAAAGGAGAATCAATGGAACAAATTTAAAGTTTCCATAATTTTAGCTCAAGATTTATCTTATAAGTACTTTTTTAAAAAGATTATTGTTCTTCTTTCAATTCCAGATGAAAGGAGAGATAAAATAAATCAATTTCTGCTCCAAAATAGGTTGTTTTTGTCATTTTAGTAAAGCAGATTTGACCATTTCCTCATAGAGAGCTTCTACTGCTTCCATCTGTCTCGGTGCATCATTTAACCCATTATCTCTTTTGCGCTTTTGTTTTTGATCTACCGTTTACGCAATAGACCTAAATCCAGTGGATTCTGCATTAATCATGATTAATTACAGACAAATTAACATTCATTTTAAATCTTTGACTGTTGTCATGCTCTTAAATACAAAAAACAAGCGTCAAACCGTTTACTTGCATGAATCCTTCATTTGAACTCCGCTGAAAACACATCTTGAAGTACTCCTACATGTTAAATTAGAGCTGATGCTTTGATCCTGATTGCTTGAGAATTGAAAAAAATCCCCCTTGATGGTGTAAAAGTGAAAATTGGAAGTCTGTATTTTGATCTTCTACTGTCCCACGTTGTTTTAAAATTAAAAGAAAAACCTAAAATTGAGTTGTTTCCAGAGCAATTATTACTTTTAATTACAAATAGATTAATTAAATACAGGTTATAATTAATTAATCGCACAAAAAAGCAATTGCATGATAGCACTAAACTTAGTAAAGTGTTGCATATCTGTGCAAAGCTGCTTTTCACTGCTTCAGAATCCAAGTGTTATCACAACTCATCATTAAAAAACTGCAAATTAGTCTCTTACTAGAAAGTATTGCTAAAAAACTATTGCGATATATCACAAATAGAAATACACAGATCCTATCTTGTTTGATTTCCTGAAGATATAAATGCAAAAAGCCCCGAAATCTGAGTCTGTGATGAGAAACGCGTTTCAGATCCATCTTAAAGTACATGCTGCAGAATTTAGGATTAATTGAAGACGAGTACCCGGAGGTTTACCGACCCCCACATTTAGGATTCCACTAATCCAGCCCTGTAATGACAAAAGCATGGATTAAAGTTTTCAGGCCTCAAGAAAATTGGCTTTACGTCGGGTAGCTCCCATAACTGACTTGAGCATGAAGTCCATTTAGATCTCCAGATTAGAGATGGTTGAGCTTAAGTTTTTGGAACTCGTGTCTGGACAGGAAGTTAAAGTAGAGCTACCAATCACCATTACTCCTCGATTTTACTCTTTAAAAACAGAATGACATCCAAACCACTGCATCATTAAAATGCCTGAGTGATGTGGTGAGGGTGTCTTCTCTTCTTATAGCCGCATCAATCATAATGTTTTCCACTTTTAATTAAATAGAAAAACAAAAAGAGCCAATGACTGAGCCATGATGAACCCCACAGTCCAGGTCTTATTTAGCCTCTTTTTAGTGTTTTTTTTTTTTGATTCAGCGTGTAGAAATACACTTCCATGAGTGATTGTCAAATATACTGTTGGAAATTGTTCAGTTTCACCTTATTGGTACAAAAACATTTAACATCCTCAGTATTTCAGTTTTGTGTTCATCCAAACAAGTCCAGAGTATTTAGGAGCATGAAGGATCATAGAAGACGTTTTACTTTGTGTTTCTTCGATTCTTCGTTGATGACACTCTGATTAGAATGACTAGAAAATTTAAATGTTTTTGTATGTTCAGTTGGTGGTTTTTTTTTTTTGCACCTTGGCTTAAATCAGGTTAAAAACCACTTAACTTTTTCACCATTGCATTACTTCTATCAGTGCTGCTAAACACATAGAAAGGAATTTTTCGTGTTTGGCCGGCAGTTCGACGAATATGTGATTTTTCTCTTTTTTTTCAATAAATGGCATAACCACGAGGGGGCTCTGTAGATCTTTGCATCCTTATTTGTAAATGACATCGCAGAAAAAAGCCAGACTTACAAAAACACCACAAAGCATTAAGAAGTCACTGGATTTAGTGATTTGAAGGGATATAAATGGTTGACTTGTTAGCATGATCTTTATGCTGTGATTAGAGTTATAATTATTCGTCTATTACTCTAATATACTAGATTCCTTCTACGATTGAATATGGTTGCGGTAGTGAAGTGTGTGTATATTCAGTCTATTGGTATCTATTCAGTTATTATGATTTGCCTTTCAAGATGAAACGTTTGTTCTTGTTCCTTATTTTGCTCAAAGATGTCTTCCAAAAATGGGACTTCCCCTAGACTCACACTGGAGAGCCGCGAATCGCCGCGGAGCGTCATCCGCGCTCTCCTGCAATTCTCACTTGACGCACATTTTTCTGCGACAGTTGACAAGCGTTTTTTTGTTTTTTGTTATGATGGGTAAGTTAATAACCTAAGAATACAGTTCTTTAATTTATCGGTTTATTGAGACACACTGAGAGAAGTGTGTGTGTTATGATTTTATGTTTATTTTCATCTTTATAGTCTGTTTAGATACTAAAATATGATCGCATTTGTCAATTGCGGCATTTTATTGTAAAAAATTGGTTATATTTGGAAAATAAATCTGATTTTCTCATGTATCTTGATGTAATTTCCTGCTGAAATCGGCGCGGGTCGCTCGTGGCTCCCACATAAAATAGATCAGATGTTGAAACAATGTGCGAGCCAACCAGGCGTCGTGTTTTATGCGATTTTATTTTCTTCTTTTTTTGCATTTTTCTTGCATTCCTGAGCGACTTATGGTCCAAAATATATGCTAATTGGTAAGAAAAAGGCGGCAGTTGTCCAATTATATCAGAAATTGGTTTTAAATAGAAGATCCACAGTACAGTTGTTGAAAAGTTTAAGTCTCCAATAAAAAGTAAAACACTTTAATCTTAAGATTTGCCAGGGGGCGCCTTTTTCAGGGCCTAACTTTCACAAAAAAGTTCATCTGTTGAACATAAATCTCCAAAGTTACTCCTAAAGCCTCTGTATTTTGCATCAGGGATTAATGTCAAACACAATATTTTATATTAGGATCTTCAAAAGTCTTAAAACTCACTTGTGGCCTATCTCGTGCGCGATGGTGAAAGCAGAGCCCAGGCCAATGTCTTCATTGATGCTGCAGCTTCTTTCCGGCTCACACATTCCAGCCACCGAGGCCAAGCCTGCGCGCAGACAAACACAAACACAGGGTCAAGGCGCAGCATTCTTTGGAGTCACGGTCATAAAAGCCGGGATTCCACACACATGATCTCCTGTTTACAGCGCTGCTGAGAGACAGCCGGGAGAGTTGACTTTAACATCACCGGCTGGACTTCTTTAAAGTTTTCTTCCAAACTACAGCGGCTGCTGGAAAATGTCCTGACAGGGAGTAAGATTTATAAGTCGTGTAACTTCTGGAGCACGAGCCAAGAAAGGGAATATAAGAACCCCTCACCAACGCCGTGCCGCAGCTGAAACCTGTCAGAAAATATCAATGTTTTCCTCATTTTAGAACCCGAGCTGCAGAGGATGGAGAGGAGAGGGTGTTTAAAGGTAGACCACTTCACAATCCAGGTGTTGCAGGTCATTTTTCCCCCTAAATCCTGACAGGTCAGATAAGGAGAATGTCGGCAGCCCTTCATAGATTACATCTACAGGTGAGCTGAAAGAGGATCAAGCCGCAGACGAGAAGTAGTAGAAGTGTGTTGGCAAATGTGTCTGCATTAGTGTGTGAAGAAGCCCTTAAACTGGGCTGTGCTTCCAGTTTTGGTTTCGTTTTACAACCATTCGGTTATTCTAAGATGCTCTGAAGAATACGCGGAAAAAAAAACAGTTTGAGCTGTTTCATTGTTTTTTTATTTCCTTTTCTTGCGAAACATCAGTCATTCGGTATAGTGCTTTTGATTCTCCTCTGTAATCACAATAACCAGAGAAGAAGTTTTACACATTCAAGAATGACACCAGAAATCACATTTTAAATCGAAATTCAATGAATATTGTGTTTTTGGTGTTTTTAACACATTCTTTTAGCATTTTTCTAATGATAGTAAATATATAATAAGAAAACTGAGCTTAAAATAGGTTTTCTGAATATTTCTTTATTCAAACTGCTGTGGATCAAGAGTAGATAAAAAAAATCCGGTTGAGAAAAGAGCTTATTTGCTTCGCTGGACGGGTCATAAGACCACTACTCATAGCTCTCACCAATAGGGAAGGGGGAGGGGGTGTGGCCTTGCTCCGCACAGTCCCGCCCACCACTCGGAGGTTAATTTCTACATGAACTCCTGGTTTTAACTAAAAATGGCATAATCATAATTAGTACTGGGAATCTCATGATACGATACGATTCACGATATCGATAGTATCACGATATGGCAAACATCGCAAATATCAATATATTACCTTGGTAATCTATGATATGTCACTATTTTGTAAACAAATATAACTTCTTATTTTCCCTAAAACCTTCTATTAGAACACTATAAATCACAATTTATTGATTTAACGTAATTTGTAACAGTAGTATTATATTATCAATAAATAATATCGTGTTTTTTAAATAATTACATACACTTTAAGATAATAAATAAACAAAGCTCCAAATAAGAACTAACATGCAGCGTGTATCAACACCCTCCTCACTTCAAAGACCAATAAATGTTGAAATTCACAATGTTAAATTTACTTACTTTTACATGTTATGTCATGATTTATTATTATTGAGGGACAATATGAACGTTCAGCCTGTTAATCATCTATTAATAAAATCCCATGATATATGGATGTTCATCTTTTGGTGTCAATTAGATTTTGTGAGGTTTTTTTTTGAAGATGCAAGTCGATAATTTTTTTCTTTTTAGCAAAGACTGCTTCCTAGAAAGTAATTAAGTATTTTATCAACCACAGGTTGAAAGTCCAAAAGTACAGCCAAATAAATCTGAGTATCATCTGCATAATAATGGATACTGCATACTTCATACAAAATAGCTTTTGTCTAAAACAGAAAAGTAAGACATACAAAACTGGACTGTCCATCACTGTTTATTCTACTCAAACACATCCCTCTATTTTCCACTTTAGCCCCGCCTACATAAACAGTTTGAATTATTGTAAAACAGAACTTGCACCAAGGAAATTTAAGTATTTTAATGGGGAAAGTAACATCCTGAATTCAAGGCTGCTTTTAAGCGTTTCTTTCTGAGCCGGCGACCGCCATCTTTGCTAAGATGTGGGAGAATAGAAGTAAGTTATGCCCCCTTTGACAGGAGATGCCCCCATCTTTTTAGATAAAATCTCATTTCTGCCTTTCAAGTTTTTCCTTTTTCCTGTCTTGACATGACAAGCACGTGATGCTGTACCATTTTTGTACCTTTATTGACCAAAACTTAGGGGCGGTCGCCATGGTACGGGACGTAAGGGATGGGGTGTTTCAAAAAGATAAACTTTTGGTTTCATTTTGTCAGAACTAATGCATATTAGAGGATGTTCTATGAATATCTGGAGATTCTGTCTTTTAATGGTGATGGATGAACCTGGAAAAATTATATGAATGAATTAAATCAAGTTTGTCTAATTTGTAGTTAAATTAATGCAAAATTCTAAATAAAAATACATTTATAACTTGTATAGGGGGAATAAATTTCTTACCAGAACAAGAGAAAACCTTTTTATATTTAGGGATATTATCTAAAATATGTCATTAAAAATGTTACCTGGAGAGTTACTGGATTACATAAGGTTTCATCAATTAATTGATTGAAAATAGAGAAGTTTCTGCAATATAATATATATTTTCCTTGATTCTCTGTAGGATTAAAACGACAATATAAATGCCTTTCTTCCCTTTTTAAAAACGAAATGAGTTTTTTTATTTAATCCTTTCAAGTCAAAGTTGTGTTTTCTTCCTGAAAACGTCTCTCAAACTTATTTTTAAGTTAGCATAAAAGCCTTTCAGAGCAGAAAGCATGTTTGCCGCTGCACCACTCTCCTCCCAAACCTGCCCCTGCACGTTCACGTGAAGTGGGGTTTGGTGGTCAGTCCAGATTTATCTGCACACTTTGGTTAAAGGTAGCCTTTCGTCTGAGAGGCTAAACAAGAATAGACTCGCAGATCAGGAGGTCGCTGAAGCCGACGCTGCTGGAAAGAGGGAGCCTGAAGGTGAAGAGGAGGGAGGGAGGGAGGGAGAGGAAGGAGACTCGGCGATTAGTTTAAGAATGTGTGTGCTGGTGCTGCTGGTGCTGCTTGTGTGTTGAATGCAAACACCACACGGGCCTGAAAGCTGTTTTCTTAACACCGGGGTGGACCGAGCATTATCTGCAGCCCCGTGATTACTCCACGACCCTAAAGGCCAGCGATCTGACCTGAGAGCGTGATCCCCGGGAGCAGAGGAGGGGGAGGAGGAGGAGGAGGGGGTGGACGGCGAGGAAGCCAAGCAGATGCCGGGGCAATTAAAGCGACGGGGGAATGTGACGAATGCGGTCAATCTGTCAAACCGCCCCTGAGGTCAGAATATTACCTCCGAGATGCACCGCAGGCCTGCAGGAGCCTCCGCAGAGATAAGATGAGGAGAGGGGAGGCGGAGGAGCTGAGGGGGGTCGGGTTGCTCTCTGCCTCTGTTTGTTGTCTTATTGCCCCCTCCCTTCCTGAATATCAGCAGTGTCCCCCTCTTTCACCTCTGACACTCCCTGTAATTCTCCTTTTCCCTCGTTCACTCTCAGCTCCTCCTCATATTCTGCTTCCTCCTCTCCATCTCCTCCTCCTACCTTACCCCCACCACCACCTTTCTATCACATGCCTTTTCTGTTTCAACCCCCAATGGAAACACCTTAAACACCCACTCTGATGTGTTTTTAGCATGTTTTTGTGACATTTTTCTGAAGATGTAGGATCAAAATGGCATTTCTGAGTATTTCTATATTCAAATTGTTGTGAATCAGGAGCAGATGAAAAAATGCAATTTGAAAAAGAACGTAGAAAAGCTCCCTGCTCCGCTCCATTCCAATGCATCCACCTGCAGACAAATAGACCCATGAACGTCTTTGTTTTCCTCATCTGAGCTGGAATCTGGATCAAAACCATACAAAAGTATTTGTCTAGTATTGGTCGCCATTTTTGTTATATTCCAACACGCATGTTCCACATGTAGAGAGTTTATTAGTTCAGGCAGAAAGCCAGGAGCCAAGCACAGCTGAAAGTTCACAAAGCTAAATCCAGATTCAGACATGCAGAGGTCAGTCACGAGTACAGGATCATCCAAGAAGGGACTAGATCACTGGTTCTTAACCTGGGTTCGATCGAACCCCAGGGGTTCGATGGGTTGATCTCAGGGGTTCTGCAGTAGGGTTGGGCACTGAAGTTCGGTTCCAAGTAGGAACCGTTATGATTTATGCGGTTCTGCCAAAACCGAAAGAAGCTGCTGCAAACGGTGCAGCATGTCAGTGTCAAATTTCATTTGTTTGTGGACATGTCAATCATCTCTACTCACGTCAGTAGTATGAAATCCCAGCCAGTCTCTTTCATGTTCCTACAATTGTGGGCGGGCTCATATAAAGTCGCTGACTAGGTGAAAATGCGCGCCGCTATTCCATGTGTGTCTGCATATCACAGTTTGACAAGTGCTGCATCACATTTGCCAATCAGGAACTCATGGGCTTGTGATGTTTTCACGAACCCGATCATCGGGCAGAATATTGATCCTATGCGAGTGTTTTTGATTGTTTGTTCTGCGGCGGTGTTGTGTACATGAGTTCACGCCATCTCCCGTTAAGGAAGGTATTAATGTTCTGGAGACCTGCAGTCAAGGAGTTGTTTTGTCTATTCATGTCAGAAATTAAACCAGAGAAAACCTGAAGACGCCTCATCCTCCTTTATTTAACACAACGTCGAGAACGGGCGAGGCGTTCAAGGACCAGAGGAACGTGGGAGACGCCCGTTACACTCGCTCCATACGCTGGGAGACAGACGATTACTGCGCAGGGCGCAAAGCTGGAAGCCCGGAGCGACTCCCCGGCCCAAGCGCGGGGAGCGCAAGCACCCAGCTTGGCCCTCCTGCACTGTGATGTTTTATTAGTTTTCGTTGAAACAATAATAAAAAGTCCCCTATTTTTTTTCCTCTCGAGTTAACGCGGAAAAGCCGTCAAAACTCAGTCTCAAAAAAAAAAGAACAAAAAAATGTCACGGTTCGATGAATGCGCATATGAAACTGGTGGGGTTCGGTACCTCCAACAAGGTTAAGAACCACTGGACTAGAGTTATCAGAGTGCAGACGAGGGTCGAGGCAGGCGGCAAGTAATCAGAGATGAAGCAGGGTCAGAAACAGGAGATCAGGTCCAGATAGAAACGCTCGGCAATGCAGGCGAGGGTGGCATAAACAATACTTCACACTGAACGAGCCTTTGTGTCATGCTTTTTGACTTGATTCACCCTTCGGCTTATCCTATTTGGGGTCACCACAGCGAGATAGCACCCACTGTTTCACATAAGTGATTTGGCAGAGTTTTTACGCCGAATGTCCTTCCTGACACTGTATTTGAAGGGGCACAGAGACCCCAGCCAGGCAGCAGCGTCAAGGGACCCAATTTGGATGGAGATCAGTGAAGCCAAGTCTTCTACGTGGCAACCCTACACTTAGCCCACAGAGCAACCAATGCGCCTCCCAAAGAAAGCCCGCTTTTTTTGTCTTCTTCGTATTCTTCTCAGCATCAACCACAATTTATCAAAACTCAGGTCTCAGAGTCGCCGTGATGCTATCAACGCCGTGATGAGTTCTTGAGCAGCATCAATGCCGTCTCCCCAATTGGACCCACGGTGGCCAGATTGAAGTCTGGTAACCTGTGGGCCACCGGTATATGTCGACAGCTCTGGTCAAGCGCCCACGCTGCTACTGTTCAAATTCTAGCAATTGGACGGTGGCAGTGGGACGGCAGCACAGGGGCAGGAGGGTGGCAGTCAGAAATCGGCCGATCATCAGGCGATTTTGGGGACCCTCATATCAGTCAGTTATCACGCTACTGCCTTCTTACCACTGCCACCTCCAAATGTGACCATCGTCAAAAAGCCGCCGTAAAACTTCAACTTTTTATCAAACCTTCCACGGCTGCCACGCGACGAGTAAAAATGTAACCGCCGCCTCACGATCACAAATGTTGTCCTGTGGCACAGCTGCTGATGTTGCTGAAAAACTTGCATTTAGGTTTCAGCACGGTGGCATTTTGGGGTATGTGACCGTTGTCTAAGCTAGCAAGAGAGCTCTCAGTACGCGGAGCCGGCCCCACTCACAACTCAGAGGTGAACTTGTACTGAACTCCTGCCGCTCTGGAGAAACTATGTCCAAGAAAATGAACAGTTTTAAGACACATAAGATGATCTGAGTGGGACGTTAAAGGGACAGAAGAGTTTCAAAACTCTCCCCAACCTGAAGCTGAGGCACTCTGGAGCTAGAAAACCCCAAACATAAACCAAACAGTCGGTGAAAGGGGAACATGATCCATCTGAGGATGAGCTGAAGAAGAAGCAAACATCACTCACCCAAAGTCCCGCAGGGTTTGTTCTTGTAGGTGCAGATGTCATACCTGAGAACAGGGGGGAAAGGCAAAAACATCATTAGTATCGAACATTTTCCACTTTTGAAGGAATGGTTTTTGATCCATTCCTCATTTTATCCACACAAGATAGAAAGAAAGAGCTATGAAACACCTGGATCACACCTGCAGAAATCACTCAAGTCCCGAGAAAAATGAGGCCAGGAGGCCGCTCGAACAGGAAGGAGAATGAATGTGAAGGTTGCTAACCCCAAACGCAGCTAATCCAATACAGAGGAACACTTAGACATACATCTCAAACTAATGATGTAATCGTTACCAGAGCTTTTAATCTATTAAAACTAAGGCCAGTTCTAATCTGATTTCCTGTCACCTCTTCTTCCATCTCCTCATAAATTCTTCCTCTCCTTCCTCCCTCCAAACCAGCGTCTTCCTCCAGGAGACCTGTTTGTTTGGATTCATTTACCCCCATTTCCTCGCGTGTCTGTCCCGAGCCGGGTCACATTCCCAACTGTGTCCTGAAGGGGACCGAGAGGGAAACAACCTCGTTTTGGGGGTCACTATCAGGAGGAACAGGCCGAAAACCAGATGAACAACTGCTGTTCATGCGAGATCCAAATGCTGAGAGTCACAACAAACAGAAATGGATCAAATGGACTTCATTCAACTGCACCATATTCCAGTGTTTTGTGTTTGTTCCTTCATTTCCTCTAAAGCTGACCGCTCCAGTGTTTGCTTTCTTCCACAGATTAGTCTTTACTGTCCACCGACCGTCTGTGTGGATCCAAGAGGATCATTTCCATTATGAACAGTTTGGAAAAAACGGGTCTAAATTTGACTAAAATGACATTTAGATTCAATGTTTTGTGTGAAGGACAGACATGAGCTCTAAATTGCTACTTAAAACTAAAACTAGATCATGATATTATTTTGGGATGCGAACAAACATGTTAGTATGTGGGGAAAAAATGTGTCTAATCCATGAATGTTTCTTTAAAACAAAAGAAATTTAGAGATTTTACAAGTTTAAAGTTGCGAAATACTCAAAACTGACAAAAATTCACCCAAAAAATTTTAATCGTATATTTGCCGGAGTGTAAAATCTTAATATAGTATATAGTAATATATATAGTATAATAAGGTTTCTTATCAAGCTTTATTAACACATTAACAAAGATTATTGATGCTTTTATAGGGTGTTATAAAGGCTATATTGTTCATTATTAAATATTTTGTTTTTTTTAATGATTTACTTCAGTCATGTTAAGGTGCCATATAAACAAAAGTGGGTTTTTTAAGTCTTTTTTGCACTTTTGTTGATCCTTTTCGTAACTTTATTTTGGCAAGATGTTGTAATAGATTTAGGTGATAAACATGAATCTTACATGAAATTACTTCAAAGCAGAACAGTTTAGATCGGTTAAACAAAGGCTTCAGTCTCCATATCTGATAAATAAATAATATTTTTAGTTATTTTGAAAATTTTAAAATAGATTTTTTTTCCAAGTTTTTTTTTGTTCATGTTCTTTTTGTGGGTTTAGTACAAGGGGCGGGCGATATGGTATTCATCTGATACCAAGTAATTACAGGGCTTGTATTACCAATATTGATACAGATACTTTTTTCTTGAAATTGTTGATTTTAAAAATAATTTTGGAAATCCAACATGTTTCGTCAATTAAATGTATGATCAACCACAGGACAGAGACTTTCTACCCAAAAAAAGTTATTTTACTAATTATGTCAACCTAAACTGAACATTTATCAAATATAGAACATGAATATCAATAGTGGCATAATACAACAAGGAAAAATACTATCACTAGTTCAAAATAAAAAAAAGCAAAAATGTAAGTATAACAGCACCACGAACATATATCAAAATATATAAACCAGTAATAAAATATCAATCACTAGTGAAAACAGTAGATAAAAGCAACACTATGATAAATAGAAAAATGTAAACAACATGACAAAATCTCCTGCCGTCGATGCTAATAAGTGGCTCTTTAATGACTCCGCCCTCCAATGAAGCAGGAAGAGGAGTGACCAGCAGGGGGCGGGGTGCGGTTTACAATGACAGACATTATTGCCAGATTTGGCAGTTTCCTACACAAATGGGGCGGATATTTACCCAAATTGGGCTGTTTTGTCCTCAATCTGGCAACACCACGGACAGCTAGACACTGCGCTTTCATGAACTCTGTAAAGTATTGAAAGTATCAATCATATCACACTAGTTTTGATACTCTGCGTGTGTTATCTTCAGCAGCGTCCTGTGTGACCAATCAAACGATGTTTCTGCTCAAATTGAAGCAAACTGATGCTAAAAACTTCAGAAGATGTTTTTTTTTTCTGCAAGTTGCGACGTCCTCCTTTTTATGTAAGGAGAGCTAAACATGAAATGTTGGGCTAAAGGGCCTGTTGAATCAAGTTTTCTTCCAAAAGATACCCTCCCCATCATCAGAACCGACTCTACAAACAAGCATTTGAATACTTTCCTGCAGAGCTGAAGCCAGAAATGAGCAGCAAAGCCAAAACAGCTGGAGACCATCAGCTGACAGAAAAACAAGGAAGAGCTGGCTAATGAGAGAACAGTCCAGACAGAGGCTTCACATCATCTCCGCCGTCCTGTTTCAGGATGAAGAAGGTTTCTCTGCTTCTAAGGTATGTGCTAAAAGCAGTGGAGGTGACAGGACGCCGTTTTAACTTCCTTGACCTATATTCCAGGATGACAGGTACGTACCAGCGCAAGTTATTTTCAGAACCGACGTCTTTATTCTCTTAGAATAATTATTCATGAAATATTTACTCCAGAGGGGTGGGGGTGTCTAACTGCTGGCAACTGTTAAGAAAGAAGCTCCCAAACTAAGACGCTTTCTAATAAAAACTGTTTTAATATGGTGGTTTTCTGATACTGTGAATCAAAGTGTTGTTTAGAAATTATTTCATTTTTGCCGTTGAAATTACGCTGGACGGGCCACAACCTAACAGATCCATGAACATCTTTATTTTCCTCGTCTGAGCTGGAATCTGGATCAAAACTGTGACTGGATGGCTCTGATATTGGTCACCATCTGTGTTGTGGTTGTGAGGGGCTGTAAGCTAGCAGGAGAGCTTGGAAACAGAGAGCTCTCAGTTATGGGTGACAGGAAAGGGGTCGGGGTTGTATGGAGAGAATATAGTCTCATCCGGTTTGATGTGTGTCTGCGTAATGCATGATTTGTAACTCATGCAGTACATTTTGTGTTTAACTTTGTGTACTTTCAATTGTGCATTTACATCTACAAAAATTTCAAATTTCAGAAAAGTACAAAATACAGTTTACACACGCACAACTTAAAGTTACAACAGCTTGAAACTAACTACATACATAAATCTTTTTTAAAAAGTACGCAGGAATCCAACAGACTCTCACTCCCAGGTTGTCACACGTTGACGTTTGGTTCAGGACCGTCAGAGCCACTTTTTGCCATTTTGGGTGTCCCCAACTCGTCGTTTTTTGACATGCTGGTTGTTCCAATCGAATCAGGGGTCCATTCATTTACGCACTGTACCAAACACAAACCGAACTCTAGCCTGGTCTGCATCTGGTACCAGAACCGGTACTGATCTGCGTCCAGTACCGGGTTAAGGATACCAGTGTAGTCAGTGTCCTGCTACCGGACTGAGTTGGGGACACCCAAAATGTACATTTTTGGCGCAGAGAAGTCCTTAAAGGGTTACCAAACCAGGAAGTTGGAGACTGACTCCGCCCACAGCTGAAATGTGAAACTCCAGTCAGAGGGGTGGGGCTTGGGAGCATGACTGTTATCATTACTGGAGCTGCAGATCATGACGTCAGACTTCTGAAACTTACATGGTTTGATCAATTACAAAATTATAATGCCTCATTTCAACCTGTAGGGGGCAGCACACAGACGGTTTTGACTATATTTTGAAGAATTAAACAGTTTTATTTCAATTTAAAGAAAAATTTGGCAATGACCAACAGAACTTTTAAATCCCCATTTATAGATGTCAACAGCTAAAAAAAGTTATTTTAGGGTTTGGTTACCCTTTAAGGACCCCTGAGAGTCACTTTTTGACATTTTGGGTGTCCCCAACTCGTCGTTTTTTGACGTGCTGCTGTTCCAATCAAATCAGGGGTCCGGTAATCTTGTCGCACACTGTACCTGATACAAACCGAACTCTAGCCTGTTCTGCATCTGGTACCGGAACTGGTACTGATCTGCGTCCAGTACCGGGTTAAGGATACCAGTGTAGTCAGTGTCCTGCTACCGGACTGGTACCCGTTTTCTGCCTGGAAGTTTGGGATCCTTGATTTAATGGGAACAGCCAGGACATCAATAAACGACGAGATGGGGTCACCCAAAATGTTAATTTTTGGCGCAGAAAAATCTTAAACAATGAGTCAAAATGTGACGACTTGGGAATGAGAATGTGTTAAGAAATCACCAGATTTAAACACACACAAAACCACATTTTATCTCTGAGGTCTTGTTTAAATGATGCATTTAAATGCTGCTAGAATGCTGGGTCATCTGAGTTCTCTCATCAGCCGCTTTGAACTTACATTGTGAGTAAAAACTGGTGAAAACTTGACATTTTCTTAAACAAATATGCTGTTAATTCATGTAAAAAGTCTGAATGTGTGTTTTAAAAACTCTCAACACTAATTGGCTAATAAAATAGTCAATTAGTCCTTACTTTATATTATATAGAGTCAAAGTGTAGTAAAGTTGTGTTCAGCACCAAAAAATTCACTTTTGTCATTATGTGAGTCAATGAGACTAAAACCTTATCTTTAGTGAAAATAGTTTCTTGTTTCAGATGTTAACTCATTGAGAGAGATCAGGAACATCCTTTCATCAAACTGATTTAGACAGGTGACCTTTGACCCTATATACCCTTTATGTATAGCATTTATTTTAAATTGTTACGTCATCTTGAAGGTCAAAACGAGTTTGATGGAGGGTGAGGGGTCAAAGGTCAGCTGTCAAAATGAGTTTGATGGAAAGTATATTCCTGTTCTCTCTCATTTGATGTAATCTTGTTTTAACCTAATGAAGGACAGAGGCCGCACGATTCATTAAAAGTGTAATAAACTATCATCTTAATTGTTGTTAGTTTAAAGCTAATGATGGTTAAGATGTGTTTTACAGTCAGTTTACGAAGGAAAGTCGACTTATCGGAAAAAATAATCGTTGATTAGTCGACTATTAAAATAATCGTTTGTGACACCAGTTATTATTCACCATCTAAGTTCAAAGCAGCTGAAACTAAAACTCTGATGACCCAGCATTCTAGCAGCATTTTAACGCATCGTTTACACACCAACCTTGGAGACGTAAGAAGAGTCTCACATCAGATTTGTGTTTGGATTTAGTTTTAAGATGCTGTCATTTTAAGTTGTGCATGTGTAAACTGTATTTTGTGTTTTTTTAATTTTATTTTGTAATTTTTGCAAATACACAGTTGCAAGTACACAAAGTTGTGCTAAAAATATGTGAGTTACAAATCAAGATTTATGCACACACAAATCAGATGAGACTATTCTCCCTCCGTAGAAATTATCACTAATTAGTAATTACTAAAAAATTAGTAATTCTGACCAAAATTATACAACACCAATACTTTCATATGTTGGACTATAGCACCAAGTTTCTTCAGATTGTAGGTGGTGGACATCTACAGTAGGAAAAATATAAAGAAGAAGCCCCTCCCTGTTTGTCCAGTGTGAATTTCATGGGCTAAACGAAGGAAGGAACTCTTACTCGTTTGAGTGATCTCTTACCGGGTGATGAGGACGGCATTGTCGTGATGAGCCATCCCGTTCTCTGGGATACTGTTTCCGCCGCTGTGATGGGACCGAATGGATTTCTGCCACTTACAGAAACTATCCAGAGACTTGTCTGCATGATGGTTGATCTCCAGGTTTGGCTGCAAAACACACAGAATGTGATTCAGCGTAACAATACGCAGTTTTGTCAAACAAAATCCGAGCCAAAATTATTGCACCTCGTTACATCACAGTATGACATGCTGTATCACTTTATTAAACAGTTTAAGTCCTCTACTTGTAGTTATAACTGTTTCACTTTCTTACATCATTATTTCAAATCAGGAAGGGCTCACTGTCATTCTATTTATCAGGATAACTATTCTTTCTCTTATATCTTTTTTCGCAAATTCTCATTTTCAAGAACGATAGAGAAGCGCTACGCAAGTGTGCGTCATTTACCATAAACTGACCAATCAGAGGCCTCGGTAAAAGCATGTGGTGCCCGCTGGCTCCCACCTCCAACATTTGATTGACAGGTTCTCCCGAGCCGCTTTCAGTGGATGGGGTGTGGTCACTCGGGATTGGTAGTTGCCCAGAAATATGACTCAGACCAACTTGGACCAATCACTATCAGCTGGCTCCAAATGGCCACTGAATTGGCTTAATTTCGCTGAAGCGAGTGAAACCTATCTCTTATAAAGTTCACATGTTGTGTAGAGCTTTGTATTTTAACGTGTTGTAATGTAGCATGCGTCAGACCATGTTGTTTAAATCAGAGGTCACTACTGAGCAGTACGGTATGGTACAGTCCAGTTTGGAATGGTTTGACTGTCACACAGCATGCAGGGTGAAGACTGGTTGTGTAGCTTTGCGTCATAGTTGTACGACTTTTGTACAAAGCATTTCATGTTGTGAAGATTGTTGGCAGCGAAGAGGAGTAAAGCCGCTTTCTTGGCCTTTGTTTTATCTAAATGACCTGCTCCCAGTCAATCATTTATCAATGGAACTAATTGTTCCGGCCCTTTTAACCAAAACAGCTCGCATGTTGCTGAAAATATTAGCTAAACTCCATAATAGCCTAAAAACTGGAAAAAATCCTAAAATAGCCAAAACAGCAGCTGAAATATTAGCTAAACTTCTAAATTAGCCTAAAAAAACAGAAAAAAAATCCTAAGTTACCCAAAATAGTAAGCATGCAGCTGAAATATTGGTAAACTCCAAAACAGCCTAAAAAATTAGCCTAAGTTAGCCAAAATGGCTAGCATGTAGCTGAAATGTTAGCTAAATTTAAAACAGGCTAAAAAAACCAAAAAGAAATTAGCCTATGTTAACCAAAATAGTTAGCATATAGCTAAAATATTAGCTACACTCCAAAATAGCTTAAAAAACCTTAATAAATGTCAAAATAGTCCAATAAGCTAGCAGAATTTGATTATAACTTTAAACTTTACTACACTCTGATTCCATATAATATAAAGTAAAGACTAATCGACTATTAAATTAATCATCGACTATTTTAATAGTCGATTAGTCGTCGATCAGTCGACTTAATCGAGGCAGCTCTAATTGGGTGTCTTTTGGGACTTTACGAGTCTACAAACTTGTACTGTTGTACTATAGTCTAAATGCAGTTTACTGCAGGGTATCGTACTGTGATGTCGGTCATTTATCAGCTCTGAGAAGTATCCTGCTGTCTAGTTCTACAGAGTTCTGAATCATTCATCCTCTGCGTGCTGGGACAAGACTGCAGAGCAGACAATGGTGGGTCTGTTACAGGTCTAATCTGTTTATGGCAGTAGGTGCTAATTGGTTTAAAGGAGGAGAAGATAAAGGCGGTATTAGTCTACAGCCACAAAGACAAAGAGGAATTATGCCCTGATTTAATCGGACTCATTAAAAATGATAACTGTTACGACTAAAACGTTACTGATCCCCAATTATTAAGCTTCCATAAAAGAAGTGGATGTAAGGAAAAGAGCAGATGGTGGAAGGATATGTTTTCCCCATCACATATACACATGTAGAGGGCATGTACAATCCTCAATCGAGACTCCCTGAGGGAAGATGCATGAGTATGTCTTTCATCTGAACTGGTGGCCATATGGTGAATAATCTGTCTGCTCTGGCCTTCCAGCCATGGAAATCCCATGAAACACTTGGGCTCACGCGGTTCATGTGCATCATTCTTAACGGTGGAGGCAAAGGTTTTTCCTACCTGATCCTCGGTGAGAACAATCAACCGGGTCACTATGATGTTCACAACATTTCCCAGACTGGCATCACGATAAAGTTTGGCAACCTGACCTCCAGAAAAGGAGAAATGACACAAAGTCAGACACGTGTACCACGCGTGTCTGCAAGTCCACCACGACGGGAAAGAGCTCCACAGCAAATCAAACTTACAATATTCATCACGGATAAGATGTAGTGCTCGATGTCCTTGCGGCCGTGGTAACCCACCATCATTTTATCCGCGACCACGAGCGTCTCCACGAAGCGCTCCGAGCTGACGGAGCGCCTCCGTCGGCGGGTTGTGAGGTTGTGAGGGGACGAGTGAAGAGGGGAGGATGTGCTGAGCTGGCAAGGTGCATCGCTTTTTATGAGATCTGTGAACGGGACGAACGGGTCGATGAGTTATCCGAGCGAGGAGGCTCTGCCTGTGGAGGGAAGCCGGGTTTGATAGATGTCGATGGGGAATGCGGCCCTTTGAACCTCGCAGCTAAAGCCTTTGTTTTATGACCCAGATGCTCGGAGAAAAGCCGTACATGTTAAGACAGGCGAGCTTCCATCTGCTTCTTTTTCCCCAATTTCAACTCTACGTCTGCGAGGTTCTGTAAATAGCCTGGAGAACGGTCCGTCCCGCTCGTCTTCGTGCACAGAAGGGCCTTTTATCCATTCACTCGCTGGTTGAAAGGCGTCCAGCCCAGGAGCGACACAAGAGGTCCGCTCACGTCTGCCGTAACCTCGGCCGGGAACCAAACCAGCACTTCCGCTAACCCGCTATGTATAGCCGTTCCTTTACGTCAGTCCCACCCACAACCCAGATGGAGGTTCACCAACCTGAAATGCCACAGCTGAACTCCTGGCTTTGCTCCTGTGGTGAGGGAATGGCAGACATTTTATAAATAACATGCTGGTGTGCTTCTTCCTTCTGGCTCCGTTCACTGAAGGGGGCAGCAGACGCGTTCTGTAGAGGCTCTATCAAATACTGCTCCTCCTCTGTGGTTATCACGCCGTGCTTGTTGGAGAAGAAGAAGAAGAAGAGAAGGAGGTCAGACAGGGCAAAGAGGGGGATCGCAGCAACCGACAGAATCGAGTTCGTTTGACGTTCGCTCTGAAAAGATCCAGAATCTCTGGAATAAAACAACTGTCAATCAATGAAGAAAGTGTTTTAGCAGTTAAGTCAAATGTCTGAACTGAAAACTTCTCAGGAGAAACTTGAAAGTTACTAAACTTTTAAGTTCGCATTTTGAATGTACATGTAGCTCTTCTATCTTTTCACCTTTAAGAACAATTATAACAATTTGAATTAGTATTAAATTAGTTAAGTTAAGCACATATTCTAATCAATACTGCACATTAGCGTCTACTTGTTGTAATAATTACAGAAAGTGGCGTGTCTGACTTTTCGTGCATTTTTAATTAAGTAAAATTGCTGCAATCAGTAAGATCTTATTTTGTATTTTACTTTGAAAGGAACTTGTACGTCAAAAGTAAAGAAGTTAAAGTTGTTATTTAAAGACAAATATCTGTTAGCTACATTTAATAAAGAAACAGCTTAATGGGCATTTAAATGACGTGTATTTCTAAAAGATTAAGTGGGATTTGTGCGGCTCTCGCTGAGTTTTGGTTTGTAAGAAATTTGACCATAAAGACTGCAGATCCATGTTCTAGTCGAATGTACAGAGAGGAGACGGTTCTAACTGTCTGTAAGACTCCTCAACACTGCCATCCCTCTGGATTCTGTTAGATTATTATTATCCTATAGAGATAAAATGTGAAATTTGACTGGAATGACTAAACAAGAAAAGAGTTTCATGAAGACATTTATGAGTTTACTTTAAAGTCAACAGAAATGTTGCTTAAAGTCTCACTCCAACTAGATTGTTTTTTGTTTTATTTTATTTGTGCAAAGCATTCCCAGTGATCTTCGAATTAAGATAATTTAGTTCAATCAAGACAGTTTCTGTAGGAGTTCATCAGAAATTCCTCTGGGTTGTGGACGGACAGTTAGGAATTTAGCTGTGTTAAATTCCCATTAGGCTCTTTTTCACTCACTAGTGTTAGCTTATAGCACCTCACAAGCCCAAGCTAACATTAGCATAGCAAAAAAATAAATAAATAAAAAACAGCGAGCAATATCAGAGCTAGGCAGACATACAGTTTTGATGCAGATTCCAGCTCTGACGAGGAAAATGAAGATGTTCATGGATCTATTTGACTGCAAATGATTGTGTCAAAATTGTAGCGGAGAAGGCCCCGCCCACAAATCTGAGCTTTCTTTTTTTTAAACCTCAGGTTTTCATCTGCTCCTGATCCAACACGTTTGAATAAAGAAATACTCAATTAGTTCTTTTGTCCTCCGTTATGAGATAAATGCGAAACAAACATAAAAACACAACTTTCAGTGGACGGGGTCTTTAAAGAATAGTTTTTTGTTTCTTAACTTGGGAATAATATTCAATGTAAATCATCACAAGCTGTGTTTTCTGTTAACTAACAAACAATAATTCGCATTTTTTGAAAAAAAAAAAAGTTTTTGCGCTTGGAGGAGGCGTATCAAAACTGATATATTTTGATAAAACTGCAATGGAAATACTTTTTTCCAATTAAATGAGTCGTGTGACCAACTGTGGGCGCACCAGTTGAGCGACTCACGCAGAACTGTTGGATCCACATCCAATCAACAACGATTTCCAAAAAAATCCCTTCATCTGTTTCCGACGTCTCCTTTGATGGCTGATGATGACTGATAGTGCCGTGGCAGAAATGTGATTGTTTCTGCTGTAAATCAAAGTATATTTTTGTTTAGTTGTGATTTTGAAGTTTTTCTTTTTTTTTTTTTTTTTAACATTTCTACAATTTTGATCAAGTTTTGCACATATGTGTAATGGAAATGCAGCGCTAGTGCTTCAAACTAATTAAGTTAAAGTTAAGATAAAGTTGACAGGGTTATTTTTAGAATGTAAATCTGAATATAAACGGGGAATTTTGGATGTAAAAATACTTCAGTTGAATTTTTGTGACAGTTTAATTTCTGATAAAGTCTTAGATTTTGAAAAACTTGATGGTCCAAATTTAGGTCTGTTGCCATAAAAATGTCAAAGAAAAATTTAATTTTTACCTAAAGAAACTAATTTGTTGGATGAGTTCCACTCCGATCTCTTTTCTAAGCGTTCTCTAGGACGTAGTTTCTGCAGAGCGGCAGGAGTTCATTGGAAATGTGTCTCTGAGTTGTGGGCGGGGTCATTAGCGCAGAGCAACCCCACCCCCTTCCCCTCCCCGTTGCTGAGAACTCAAAACAGGAGGTTGTGGCGTCCCAAATAAATCTTTTTCCAACTGGATTTTTTTCGTCTGCTCCTGATTCACAGGGATTTGAACAAAGAAATCCTCAAATTTTAGGTTTAATGTTCTTTATATATGTCCTTCATTCTGAAAAAGCCATATTCAGCAAGTAAAGTGTTGCCTTAATGGAAAATGTAGAATCTAACCGAGTACGAGTTTTGCTGACTCAGCTTTGACCATTGGTCTTGCTGAGTCTAACAATTCCCTCTTCTAACCTCATCTTCCAAATTAAGGACAAGTTTTACTCACATCCCCAAACAACCAGCATTAAAACATTCTTTCCCTCCTCAAAAGCCAGTCTGGAGCATAAACTCCAAGAACCGTCTCACTCTGGGTTTATAGGAAACACTGACTTGGCTGCAGAAAACCCACAATAAAAGCAATTAGCCACATATCACACGAGCGCGCACAAACACTTTGGATTTAGTGTGTCGGCCGTGTGTGATGTCAAAATCTCAGACCGTCCAGACAGCTGATTACATTAAAGCACAGACACAGTTTTCTCCCATTTTTGGTGCTGGAAGAAAAAAAAGAGCAAAGACTAATTCAATTTATCACCGGCGGCTCGGGTCTCGCCAGCACATTTGGCCACATGTTTGCTGCACATGATTCAATTTGCCAATGAGAAGCGCGGTTCTTTCTTCCTTCTTTAGAGTTCCTCGGAGGAACGGCAGCGATTAAAACGTTCTCGATCAACAAACACATGCTGGACGTTCTCGCCGTCTGTGGAGGATTACAAGCCGAGACGGCCTAATTAGACCCGTTAGAAAACAGAAAAAGATGTGGTTGAACGCTCGCGGTTTAGAAGGAGAGTGAGGTGAGGCAATCAAGACTCCTGAACAGACACTCTGACAGGTAAGTGATGTATAAAGATGTGAAAATGTCCTCTTTACTGTAATAAAACTGTGTTTTTTCATGTTCTTAGTGTCCACTTTCACGTTTTTTGGTCTTACCCCTGGACCACATGTGTCAAAGTCAAGGCCCGGGGGCCAGATCCGGCCCTCCAGATCATTTTATTTCATTTTTATTAATGACCCGATGTTTTCTTGCGCTTTTTTCTAACTTGTATAATTTTGACAAAATATGTTTTTATGGAGCGTAAAATATTGAAAGTTATATTAATATTCCTGCCTTTTTATTATTCATAATTATGTTAAAATGTTTTATAATTTGTCATTCTGTTAGCTTTTTGGACTATTTTTGGCATTTACTAAGATTGTTTAGGCTATTGTGTAGTTTAGCTAGTATTTCAGCTACATGCTAGTTGTTTTGGCTAATTTAGGCTTTTCTTTAGTTTTCTAGGCTGTTTTGGAGTTGAGCTAGTATTTCAGCTACATGCTAATTTAGGCTTTCCTTTTGAAGTTTTTTTAGCCAGTTTTGGAGTTAGGCTAATATTTACATGTTGGCCGTTTTGGCTAATGTATCACTTTTTTAGCTTAGCTATTTTTTCAGCTACACGCTAGCATTTTTAGCTAACCTAAGTTTTGAGTTTTTTTTAAGTCATTTAAGCTAATTTGCCTTTTAGCTAATATTTTAGCTAGCTATCAACTTCAACGTTTTCAGTTATCAGCTTCAGTGTTTTTAGCAATCTATTTCAGCATCTTCAGCAGCCAAATTCAGCTTCCAGCATTCACACTAGCGTAGGTAATGCTATATATCTAGTTCTTAATTATGTTGAAAAGTTACAGTTTAAAAGTTTTAAAATGTATTTTAAGAGTGTTCAATAAATGTTTATCCTGATCGCGCCGCTACTTAAGGTGTGTTTTGGATTTCAGCCCCTCGTGCGACTGAGTTTGACACCCCTTCCCCAGACTGTTGGTGCCGTTGTACAGTAATAGAAAAGTTACGCATTCTCAAAAAGAAACAAATGAAATCTAAGCTTAATGTTATTGTAGATATTTAAATATCGGCTACGATTGCAGGAGAAATATTGATCATCACCATCAGTCAGAAGAAGTGATGCCGGGTTTCAGGTTTGACTCACCAGACCTTTGCAGTTACTGAGGGCCACTCTGGTCGCAGAGTCTTGATCTTGCAGGAATCCCACATAGTGACAGTTATCCACCGCGCTGTGGCGCCACTCGGGCCCCTCCCTGCCCCAGTACTCCACCGTGAAGTGCTTCGACACCAGGCGGGGGTTGAGCGTCAGGTTGAGGTGAAAGTGCTTTCCGTAGGCCGACAGCCTGTAAAACATCTGGGTTTCTGGAGGGTCTGCGCCCATCGCGGAGTCCGCCAGCCCTCGCCTCCGCCGGCCCGGTCGCTGGTGCTTCACAGTGTAGCTCAGGAAGTCTCCCTTCTCGTCCACCCGCACCGGGACAGTCAGCTGGTAGTGCTGCAGGTAGGACAGGAACTCCTCTTTCAAAGCAAAGACAGGAAACAGAATAGAGGCATGGGGACACTGCAGGGAACCAGATGTGAGCTTTCGGCTGTCTCGTCATACCTTGAGAGTTGTAGGAAAGCCGGCTCTGAAACTCGGAAGCAGCCATCAGCACCAGGCTCAGCGTCCAAGTCAGAGTCTTCCACAAAATTTCCATAATTCAGGAAGAAAGTGTGACATGGGGTGGGGGGTAGAGGGAACTACAAATGGGTCAACAGGACAGCTCTGGTCCCAAGCCGCACCATAACAGGTCCATGGTTCGATCGGAGCCTCGTCCAGACGTCAGATTCCTCCCGAAGGCGAGCCGATCCACATCTCAGCGGGCTCTGAGTTCATGTCGCTGCCGCCCACCAGACACGTCCAGCTCAGGTGGAACTCCAAACGGGAAGTCCTACGGAGGAAGGCTGTCCTGACCGATCCATCTGCACTCCTGTGGAGGGAGGACGCTGCGAATCAGCAGCCAGGAGGGGGCTTCCAACGGCTTCCCTCTAGCTTACAGCCCCTTACAACCCAGACTAAACAAAAACGTCGAGCAATATCATCTCTATCCAGCTGTACACTTTGATCCAGATTCCAGCTCAGACGAGGAAAACAAAGACGGATCTATTTGTCTGCAAATGAATGGGGCGGAGCAAGGAGTTGTCGACCCGCCCAGCTTATATTTTTTACATCACATTTATCGTCTGATCCTGATTCACAGCAATTTGAGTAAAGAAATACTAAAGTTAGAAAAAGTGAATCTTTGGATCAATTAACTAAAGCTCTGCCATTTGTTACATTTAAAATTATTAGGATTTATAGAATTAAAGTTTTGGAGTTGATAGTTTACTCAATTAAAAATGTAATTAGATCTAAACTAATGTTTTTAAATGGAACAAATTACAAAACTTTTGTTAATTGATCCAAAGTTTTACTTTTTACTGTGTAATTTTCTTCATTTTAATGTCCTCCAGCATCAGAAAAATACAAGATGATGTTAAAAACACAACTTTTATTAGAGTGGGTCTTAAAACTACATTTCCTGTTTTTTTCCAAGAAACTGCAATTTGTAAAGCGCTGTAAAAAATGAATCAGTTGACAAAAACTGTTAAAAGTTTTTGTCAAATAAAATAAAAAATTTTATTTGATGAAAACAAAAATCTGTAAGTGTAACAATTTAAAGAGCTTTTGTTAATTGATCCGATGTTTCACTTTTTTCAGTGCGGGTTCTACCACCTTGTTGCCATAGTAACGTCAGATAACAACCTGGATTCATCTCAATGTTCTGCCTGTGAGGACTTCTTCTGATCAGATTAAGTCTGTCTACATTGTGTAAACTTTTATTTATTTATTGACATAGACACAACAGAAAAAAAGTATTTATTAAATTTTCCTTTTTTTTTTAAGTTTTGGTGGTTTCATCTGCAGATGAAGATGATCAAGGATGAAGAATTTGGAGACAGTAGCTCTAAAGTTTTGTATGTTTCATCGATATGTTTCACATGTCAGAGGATTTTTAGAACTATAACTTTAGAACTGTGGTGCAGTGGTTAGCACTCTTGCTTCACAGAGGATCCCCTGGTTCGAATCCCGGCTGGGTCCTTTTGGTGTGTTGACTTCGGTTTCCACAGACATGCTTTATAAATGAATTGGTGAATCTAAATTGTTCCTATAGGGGTGATTGAGCGTGGCGACTTGTTCCCCGCTTTGCCCAACAGTAGCTGGGATAGGCTCCAGCAACCCAGAAAGGGATTCAGGAAGTTATGAAACTGAATGGATGAGCGAAAGTAGACTTTTTTTGATTTTTGACGACATTGCATGACAGCACATATTGTCGGGCGGAACTATAGAATTTTGTAAGAGTTGCACCGATTTTTGCTCAGTTTGGTGAATGCAGGACGCTTCTAACGGTTGTCTTCATGGCTCACATCCATAATCAGCTTTAACCAGCTGGCTGACACGCGCCCTCAAACCAAAAATGTCTCCACTTAGTGGAACTGTTTCCACTTAAATGAGTTTTTAACAGTTTTTTCCTCTGATATGCATCTTATTTCAGAACTATTTTCTTGCCAAACCTGCAGAAATCAAAGAAAATGTTTTGCAATTTTGCATGTAAAACGGATTAAACGCATATTTTTATTTAAACCCTGACAGTTTGTGGAACTTAAATAAAGTGAGGCGCGATCACGCGCTGAGAGGCGCGCACAGATCTGAGTCTGCATGATGTCATTTCTGCACGTCGCGGTTTTACGCACAAACGAGACTTGGGTAAACAAACGTCAGGTGGAATAAGAGTGATGTGCAGGAGGAAAGCCTCCGCGAGGGGACGGCGAGGAGCTGCGCGTGCGTTTCCTGCGCCGCGCGGCTCCAGACAGACAGAGCGCGCAGGCAGCCTTTGGCCACTCTGACCCAGACAGCTGGCAGCCGGCCCGCGTGCATTACAGCCGGCACCTCAAACCCTCGAGGAGCCTCCGCGAATCCAAACAAGCCGCGGTTCGGGCTGCGCGCGCCGTGAAAGATCCTCTGAGCTCGCTCTGCAGACGTGGACCAGCGTGCGTAAATGTGGCTCAATGCGCGCGTTTGTGCTCGCAACTGCCCCAGAGCGGCTCCAAGTGCAGAAACACAATCAAACACGAGCGAGTTTTCCTACCTGAGGGAATCTGCACCGCGCGCGCGCACCGGGGTGAAGTTAGGAGGCTTTTACCATCATCATCCTCGCTGTCAGCTCCGCTCCAAGTGCGCAAAGAGACAAAAGGCTCGCGCTGCTCTCAGGTTCCGCGCACAGACCTCCTCCACTCTGCGCTCCTCATCTCCTTTTGAACTCTGCCATCCTCTGGATGTGCGCGCGGATTCTCCCCCCTCAGCCCAGCAGCGCTATCTCTGCCTCAGAGGGAGAGAAAGCACTTATTCAGCTTTTCACTGGATTGGATTTCCTCCAGCAGAAGGCTCCGCTTTCAGCCTATCTGTCCTGTTAGAAGCTGGACTTTGGGTTCTGTGGCTCAGGGAGGACAAGAAAAAAAAAATGCATCAAACAACAGCAGAAGTTGGAGCTGCTCCTCTCCACCGCCGCGCGCGCAGAGGCAGGCTGCCTGCGGGACAGCTCCAAACCGGCTGCTTTTTCTGTCCTTTTTTCTTTGGCGGGTGACGTCAGTGCAGATGTGCTTCTCCTCTTCCACTGTCCTTAATCAACACCTCAGTCCTCTGATAAAACCTCCAGCTTGTATAGATGGAACATCTCTCAATTTCTATTTACTTTTAAATGTTTGTTTCAAACTTTCGTTCATTTATTTGCTTTGGGAAAAAAGTTATTGAACTTGCAAGTGAATCCTGGTGTGTTTCAGCTGGTGTGAATGCAAACGGACCGAAAAGTGAAAGGGATGTCAAACTTTTGGAGAAAGAAAAAGAAAAGATTTAAGCAGGAATTGGATGAAGAGAAAATCACTCCAAGTTAAGAAATGTCTATTTGTTAAACATGGATGAGGCGGAGTTACCTTCAGGCGCAGGTAACCGATTGCTTAGGGGCCCCAACACTTTAGGGGCTGAACAATTAAAATAAAATGTCCAGAATTCTTTTTTATTATTATTTAAAATCACTGAAATGACATAAAACTGCCCAAAAGACAGTGTTTTGTCCTCCCCCGTCCCCGTGTAGTTGGACTATTCCAACAACAGCATGTTAGCTTCAAATCTTTAAACATTTAAATGTGATTTTACTTCTGAAATGTATTTAAAATTCTTGACACGATGTCTAAGAGTGGACCAGTATAAAGTTATTCGATTGATGTTTTTTTTTTTAAAAGAAATGATGAACACAAACACTGCAGGGATCCCCGTGTGATCGTTTGCATGCTAAGCTAACGCAATTAAAACTGCGTTAAAACAAACCAAACAAAAAATGAGTTTTATATTTCATTGTAAAAAGTGAGAACGTTGCATCATTTAGCAAAAGTTCTGTTATTTGTTACATTTAAAAATATTTGTTTTCGTCAAAATACATTTTGGACTTGATGGTTTCCGCAACTCAAACATGTAATTTGATCAAAACTAACATTGTTAAACGTACAGAACTTCTGCTAATTGATCCAACGCTTTACTTTTTACAGTGTACGACACAATACCGAATACTTTTAGCCTAAATATATAAAACAAATCCCATCAAAAAAAAAAATACTGAACCTCTATTCGCTTCAATGTGATGTCAGCACTGAAGTAACTCACATAATAACCAAAAACATATAGTAATAACTCATTTATTAATAAGTAATTAATACCTTAATTGAGTCTTCATAACCGAATTGGTGATTTCCAATACTTGGATATCAATCCTCCCATCACTGGACTGTACTACAGTAGAGTAAAAGTACCCGTTAAATTTGCTTTGGAATATATTTATTATACATGTCAGGAGTTCAAAAAAAAAACAAAAAGATTTATCCTGTGTGGAATCCTGGATTTGTGGGTAATTTGGGATTTGTGTGTCTGTATTCCTAATTTATGGGTGCAGAATTCTTGATTTGTTACTCATATAATACATTATGTGTATAAGCAAAAAAAATACAATTAAAATTACAACATCTTGAAACTAATTACACACTCAAATCTTTAAATATTGAGTGAGTGATGCGTTTAAATACAACTAGAATGCTCGTTCATCAGAGTTTTATCATCACTGAACTTTGAACATTGAAAACTTGATATTTTCTCACTTTCTTAAAAAGATCTGCCCAATAATTAATATAAGAAAGTCAGTTTTTAAAGCTGGTTCCAGTACTGAACACGCTACACCTCCCAGCTGTTGGCGAACAGGAAGACGTTCACGGATCTATTCGTCTGCAAGCGGAGGATCCAGAAGCGTGGCAGGCTTTGGCCCCGCCCACGGAAGCTTCTGCGTCATAAATTCCAGCTTTTTCGAACCGCCTGTTTTCATCTGATCCTGATCCAACTCGATTTGAATCCAGAAACGCAGTTTGAATCTTTTATAAACACCCTGAAAAAAATGCAGCAAAAACGTACTGAAAACAGTTAAATTAGCTGAAAAGTTCCCTCCTTTGTTTAGTCAACAGAACTGATCTAGTCGTTGGACTTTTTCTAAAACGAGTGAAACTCAAGATCACGGTGCACTGAATCACACCAGGGTTCACTTGCAAGTGAACCAAAGTTTGCATGTCAGACAGACGGATTCACAGGTGAGTTCACACCTGTACACCTGTCTGATGGAACATTCTGATGTTGAAATACAGAAGAATGAAACTGACAAAATAATGACAAACCAATAAGGAGGAAAATCACAGTTTATTAAAAAAAAACCAATTTATTCAAGTTAAATTACAGTTTTTCACTTTTTTTTTGGCATTTAAAACATTTATTTTCCTAAAATAATTCATCTTTTCTGTCTAAACATTTGAAATGAAATACATGTATTTTAATTTTTTACTAAAATTCTCAAGAATTTTAACTTTTCCAGTTCAGGTTTTTCTCATTATTATTATTATTTTTTTTAATCTGCATCATATTCACCTCAAAACCTCCTAACAGGTTAAAGCTTCAGTTTTAAGCCTTTTGTTTCATGGTTTTTCCAGCATTTTCATCCGATTCTGCTGCTGAAATGTTCCTGAGATGAGAAACGCTTCAGAAAAATCCTATTTTTCCCATGAAAAATCAGTTTCTACAGAACATTTTACATCACAAATCCGAGGGTAATCTTTAAATTGTTTATTTAAAATAATACCAACAATTTTCTGTTTGAAACTTTTTGGTTTTCTTTAGAGTTCCAGCTGTAAAAATAATATATTATGTTTTCAAACTTATTATATATTTAAGTAAATTTTTGTTTCATATTACTTGTTTTAAATGGTTGTGAGTTTTGTCTCAAGCTGGTTTGAGGCAGTTTTTCTTTCTTTCCTGATGAGAAGCTGCTCTATTTCTTTTGGGTGTTGCAGCCTAATAACACCCCAGTCCGGACCCCTTCTATCTTTAGACGCTCGGAAATTGAAAATCCTGCCTCCTCCAGAGTCACAGTCACTCATTATGTGGCGGCCTGTATCATTACAGCCGGATCCTCCTCGTGAGAGCCGCTTCGCACGCGGACGGCCTTTTTCCTGGGATGGAGCTCCACCGTGTGGCCACTTCGGGTATGACAGCGCTGTGATGACGGAGACCAAAACATGAAAGTTAGACAATGTTGCTGCTCTTTTCTTTGCTAATTCATTATTATAAATAATAATAATAATATTTTCTACTGTTCAGAGGGGGCGGGGCCCAAAAACACGTATATTTTATTTTGGCAACATTTCAATTCGCTGCAGAGCCTTTATTTTGCATAATGTTGATTTGCAGGTTTTCTTTAATCCATGTACTAAATTATTTTGTTTGTATGAAAGCTACTTTACACTTTTTAGGCCTTAAAATTAAATTCCAACAAATGTTTGTATCAGTAAAATTAAGATTTGATTTAGTACTTTTATAAAAATATGATTTTTTTAACCGAATCTAATTTTTTGTGTCATTAATTCATCCTTTTTAAGAAGTTTAATTAAATATTCTTGTTTGTATCATCACTATTTAGTCTTTTCTTTCTCTTCCTTTAGATTTTTTAGCAAAAAAAGAAGAAAGCAGAAGAAAAAGTAATCTTTCTGTCTCGTATTTACATTTTTTATCTTGTTTTTCTTCATGTTTTTCTTTGCTATAAATTGACAAAATCTTTAATCCTTTTCAGTTCATTTTGCTTTTAAGATGACATTTTTGTTCTGCACATTTTAATCCTGTTCAGAACAAATCCTTCACTTCATCATTTTTAACATGTTTTTTTTTTATTATTAAGTTTATTGAGAAAGGAACAATGCATATTAATGAACATTAAAACAAATCGAACTATTCCAGATTATAACCTCAGGTTAATTTCCATCTGGAGTCCTTTTGTGGGTTGATATGAAAAGAAATAAATCAGTTTAAGAGACATACAGCACACATACATATATATATATATATATATATATATATATATATATATATATATATATATAAAACACGTTGTACAAAATAATACAAATAAAATAAACAACACAATTTGAACAGATATATATTTTTAAAATCAGAGTTTGCTTTGTAAAAAGAAATCTTATTTCTGGTCGTTTGTGATTTGAGACTCTTAAAGCCACTGATTCATTTATTAAATGACAAAAATGTTCACTTTCTTTTATTATTATTGGTAACTATTATTTTTATTTTATTTATTTATTTATTTTTATTTAAAAACATTTTTATTTTTTATATAAAAGGATGATTTAATTATTTGTATTATTTATTCAATATTTTTAAATTGATTAATTAATTGAATTATTTTTAATTAAAATGTTTTCATTTTATTTTCCTTAATTTTTAAGTAAAAGTGATGAGCTAATTATCTTTATTTTCTATGATTAAAAAAAGATTTTATGTAATTATTTATTTTATTATTTTTAATTTTTAAAGATTTTTTCCCCCATTTTTTTATTTAAAAAAGGATAAGATAGTTTTTTTAATTTCATTTCATTTTTTTAGCTTTTATTCATTCATTTTAAACCTCAAAGCTTTCTTTTCCTGATATTTAGCATATATTCACTTATTTATTTGTAATATTTAAGAGCTCAAGTGTGAATTTTTATGCTGCTAACAGGATCACAATCTCTGAAAAGACTATAAGGATTAATTGGTCGTCTTGATTTTATTTATTTTCTTATTTATGTAGAATTAAACTTTAATTTTAAATGTTTAACGAAGAACAGCAAGTTGAATGTTTTTCACCTTTGGACACAGAAACAACCTGAGAAATCCTAGAAAACATTTGCTGATAAGTCGGGTTTGTCTCTTTATCAGCGTCATTGAGGAGCGGATGGAAGACGGACGATGCAGAGTTCATGTTCAAATACATTAAGACTCAAACTTAGTTAGATTTTTATGACTATAAAGAATTTGACCTACACTTTACTTTGAAAAACACTATTTCAGAATAAAATTCTCTTTTTTAAAAAAAAGCAAAAATAGTTTTGAACAAAATGTGAGCAAAATCTGCTCAATCTGGTTCACAAAAACATCAAAATCATCATTTAATTTGTGTTTTTTAATGTATTTTTTCTCCATTTCTTCATATGTCACTGTCACTGTACAGCACTCCAAAGACTATTTATAAATACGTTTATTTAAATTAATATTATCCTGTAATCCTCTTTTGGAGAATATTTGATAAGGAATTTAGATAAATATAATTTAGATTGAGCAGACCTCAGAGATTTTGATGAGAAATTTAGAAAAAAGGGTTGAAATCCTGTAAGTCATTGACCCCATAAGGCTGCAGGTTTGAGTCCTAAATGCCTCTGAGCTCTAAAGCATGAGTCCAGATCATAAAGTGTCAAAGAACAAATGAAAAACACATTTCAAAGCTTTTTTTTTTTTTTTTATAATATGTTTATTGATTTTCATATAAAATAAACAGAACACACGTAAACATAAACATGGCCAGACAAAGAATAAGACAATAGAACAAAACCGATTAACAAAATATAAATAAAATAAAATAATAAATAAAAAATAAAATAAAAAAAATAAATAAAATATAAAAAAAAAAATAATAATAAAAATAATAAAAAACAAAATAAAAAATTAAAAAAAAAAAAAAATAAAATAATAATAAAAAATAAATAAATAAAAAAAATAAAAAAAATTAATAAAAATAAAAAAAAATTTATAAAATATTTTATTTCAAAGCTTTCAAACCAACAACATCTGAGAGGAAACTTCTCAGAAACCCGAAGAAATGAATCTTTCATTTGGAGAAAATGTTAGGAACGGATGATGACAGAAGCTGAATCTAATCCCATCAGATCAAATCTAAAGTGATTATCTGAGTTATCTTTTATGACGTCCGCTCTCTAGACTCATAACTCTCTTTTATCGAGGGCGTTGCCAAGAGGAAGCTCATGACTGATCAAATCTTTAGTGGACTCTGTAAAAATGAAATAAAAGACGAGAAAGTCAGGTGAGACTTGAGTGGGTTCACAGGTGTGGAGAACCGAGCTCCTGGAACAGGTAGAAACAGGTTTGATAAAAGGAAACGCTAAACAACTAAAGGGTCCAAAGCTGCAAACAGGAACCCGTCAGTCAGGAAATGAGGAACTAAATCAAACAAAAGAACGTCCCACCGACAGGAAATGACACCTGTCTAAAGAACAACCAACAATAAAAAACTACACGGTTCTCTCTGAACATCAGATGTTTCATCATAAACAGAATATAAAAAGGAAAGTGTTCTCTGGTTATATTGCAGTTCACCTTTCACTGTCGTGATTTATTAACTTTTAATCGTAAATTCTTTTAAACGCGTCCTCCATCATCTGAAAAATGTTACAAGAAGATGTTAAAAACAGGATTTTATCAACCAACGTTTTCTAGAATGGCTGCATAACAGAACTTCAGCATGGATCTATCATACGTAGATCTATAGTAGGTAGATCTAATCCTTTACAAGTGCTCGTTGGCATTATATAATAAATATATTTAATGATTTAAATAAATACATTTAAAAAAATTCACTCATCTTTCTATGAAAAAATAATATTTTAAGTAAAAGCTAAAAAAAAATTAAATGAAATCAAAAGAATTATCTTATCCTTTTTTAAATTAAAAAAATTGAAAAAAATCTTTAAAAATAATAAAATAAATAAATACATAAAATATTTTTTTAATAACAGAAAATAAAGATAATTAACTCATCACTTTTACTTAAAAAATAAGCAAAATAAAAAAAATGTTAATTAAAAATGATTAAATTTTTTTTAATTCAATAAATAATACAAATAATTAAATCATCCTTTTTTATTAAAAAAAATAAAAATGTTTTTAAATTAAAAAAATGAAATAATAAAATAAATAAATACATAAAATATTTTTTAATCACAGAAAATAAAGATAATTACTTCATCACTTTTTAGATCACTTTTTAAACATTTTAATTAAAAATAATGAAATTAATTTATTAAATTTTAAAAAGAATAGATAATACAAATAATTAAATCATCATTTTTTATAAAAAAATAATTAAAAATGAAAATAATAATAAATAAATAAAATTTAAATAAATAAATTAAACTAAAAATCAAAAGAATGAACTCCTCCTGTCTCTCTGGAGGTGTTGAATTCATCACAGAGTTTGTTTTCATGCAGATTATTTTTGCTTTGAACCTTTTCTCTTCTCCGCCAAATCTTATTTTAAAGTTCATGGATGTTCCTCCTTGTTCCAGACGTTTTTACCGTCATCCTGCTCTGACTGGTCAGGCCTTCCCCCTCCATCTGGATTTCCATGTTAGGTTAAAGTCGACGGTGAGAAACATCATCAAAAAGAAATCTGAAAATCCCCTCCTGTGTCTTTCAATCATTTATTTGAATTCTACCCACAGCACAATCCATGTTAATATTTGGTAGAGTCGGCTGACCGGGGTCAGACGTTTCCTGGGGTTTTGGCCCCCTCCTCCTCACAGATCTCCTCGTCATCAGTCAGGTTTCTGTTCTGAGCTCTTCCTTATGGACGTGTTTGATGCTTCATCGTAAACTCCCGCCGTTACGCCTCGACGTGGCGAGACGGCAGGTGTGTCGGGGCGTGTTTGGGTTTTCATTTCTGGGAAAGAGTTAAATGAGTTACCCGCTGCTCCCTTTGACCCTCTGCTATAAAAGAGGAACCAGACTCAGACCGTTAACATCCTTCCATCTACATCTGGTGAGTTTCCTGGTTTACATTTTTTATACGTTAAATGTATTTAAATGTCATTTCTTTGATTAGTTTAGCACTTTAGTTTGAAAATTCTCTTTGGGTTTCTAACTCCTGCCAGACTCTTTGACTCATGGCGGTGACCAATCAGCCGGCTCGATTCCTGCGTCTGAGTTCCAGACCGGCGTGTGCGACTGCTGTGACGACCTCGGCGTCTGTGAGTCCCCCCCCACGCACAGCTTTAACCCGTGCACGGTCCCGTCTGACGCGCTGTGGTTTCCCCGTCAGGCTGCCTCGGCTGCTTCTGCTACCTGTGTCTGGGCTGCTCCATCGCCGGCGACATGGGCGAGTGCTGCGTGTTCGGCACCGGCTATCCCATCCGCAGCGTCTACCGCACCAGATACAACATCCAGGTGAGTGTGAGGCCGCGTCAGCTCCTCGCCTTCACAGGTTTGACAGTAAAAACTGTCAATCGGGTTTGGTCGCTTCTGTCACTTTTTTCTGTTCTGAGGATTAAATCCAAAACGGATTTTCACTCAAAACTCACCTTAAACTATTAAAGATTCACTTTTTCTTAAAAAAAAAAAAAATACTTTCCAGCAATAAAACACTTTATGATGCAAAAAGAATTCAGAAAATAATTAACTTTTTGTTAAAAAAAAAAAAATGTAATCCAAAAAACAACTTTGTCCTTTAATTTGAAGTGTTTTTATCATTTGTTCGATAATACTTGGTTTAATATCTTTCATAAAAGAATGAAATATTAAAATTTTGACTTTAATCCAGCTTTTTTATTTATTCATATTAACTTTTTGAAGACCAACACTGATAAAAAAAAATGTTTGTGGTGATTTTAATATTTTATTGTACCATTTTTCTGATGATGGACGACAAATATAAAATCTAAAAATCAATTGAGTGTTTATCAAATCGATGTGAATCAGGAACAGATGAAAAAAAAATGCAGTTTGAAAAAGATCATATTTATGACATAGAAAATAAGGTGGGCGGAGCCTCTGGCTCCCTGCTCCGCCCTATTCTGACGTATCCAGTTGTTGACAAATAGATCCAAGAATGTTTTTCTATTTTTTTGTGCATTTAGATTTGGACACAATCAGCAGAAGAAAATGAAACGTTTTAGTTTAATTTTTGATATTTTGTAGCTATTTTTAACATTTTTCAGCTAAATGAGCTTTTCTGCTTTTAACACAGCGTTTACTAAAATGTATGATCTTGTCGCCACTTTTTTTCTTTTATGATTATTATTTTTGTACAAATATATAATTTACTCGTTTTTTTCTAAGATAATATTTTAGTGGATTTTTTTTTTAACTTTCTTTCAGTTAATTTGAATTCTTTAATTTTGACCTTTAATATTATTTACTTGATTTTTGGTTTTAGCTGAATTTTTTTATTATTTTTATGTTCCGTTGTTCAGCTTTAGTTTTGTTTCTGACTTTTTTTTTCAGCTGAATTCATGTTTTTAATAGAGAACGTGAATCTTGGAGAATTTCCTTCATTTTTATTTGCATCCGTTTTAATCTAAACTTTATTTCAAAGTTTCGTGGGTGAGGCGTTGCGTTGTCATGTTCTGGGTTTGTGTGTCCAGGGCTCCATGTGTAACGACTGCCTGGTGTCGCTGTTCTGCCCCGTCTGCTCCACCTGTCAGCTGAAGAGAGACATCAACCGTCGGAAGGAGCAGGGCGTCTTCTAGAAGACCAGGAGCCGTCCGTCCATCATGAAGCCTGAAATAATTACAGTGTTTGAAAAAAAACATGCACCTACAACTGACTGTATATGACAACTGGACTGGGTGACTCCGCCCCCTGGGGTTCCAAACATTTTGTCGTTCTATTGGTCAGAATAACTATTCTTGCCTTGATAAAAGTAGGCGGAGCCTGCTAGCTTTCACATCCATTTTGTGCGGCCTGCTTTCAAATGATAGGGGCGTGGCCTTCCAACAAGCTCACTCCCGACTTCTGGCTCCAACATGACGGCATCCCTATTGTGAAAAAAATGTAAATTGACTTCACGTGGTTGGAGTTTACCATTTTATATGCATGATGACATCACACTCGGTCAGTCCAGTTCTCATGTACTGTCAATCATTGGCACAGAAAGTTTCATTTCCTTCTACAAAAAAAAAAAAAAAAAATGACTTGAAAACTGATTTAAATGTAACACAAATTAATTTTTTTTTATCTTAAAAGTAAAAATAACTTTTTATTACTTCATAATAGTTACTAAACGGTTGTAAAATTAGCTTTTTGTGTGTATTTTTTTCCTCTGAGTAAATCAGTTTTCAGAAGAAAAAGCAGAAACTTGTAGAGAAAAGGATTTTTGTATATATTCCAGACCAAAATTCTGCACTTTTAGAATAAAATGTGTCCTTAATTTACAGAATATTTCCAAAAATGTGAATCTGAAGTGACGGTGTGTCTCGTGACGCTTTTAGGAAATGATTACATTTAAATTCTGCATCACTTGTTCAGGTTTTACCTGATTATCGTGAAACAATCTCTAACGGTTTAGGATTATCTGCGTGTTTGTGGAACCTTCAGGAACAGAAACGACTCGGCATCTTTCCACATATCAGCTTTATGCAAAACCATCCCATCCTCACATGAAAACAAACACAGTCTCGTCTGAAGGTCCGCTCCGTCAGAAAAGTTAATTCGAGCGATGAGGAACAAACGGTGGCGGCGTGGGCGAGTTCTCCACGCCGTTTCTGAGCAGGAAGACGCAACGTAAAAGGGGGGGCGGGGCCGGGTCAGGCGGGTTTACTGGGTCATCTGGGTCTCCATGGCCTGCGCGGCCCACTCCGGAGCGGCCTGCCGGATCTTCTCCAGGAGGTTGTTGACTTGAAAACATAAGGATTGGATCTGTTTGTCCCACGTGGGGAGGGGCTCACGGGCTGCAAGAGGAGGAGAGTTTTTAGTGAAACGCAGAGGAGGTGCTGCCCTCTGCTGGAGCGGTCCTGCTATGACCAAACCAGAGAACTGACGTGAAAAAAATGTCTTCATCTTCTCAAATATAGTTCAGTATTTTCTTCTGTTTTTAACAGAAAACTAATTCTCTAGAAAATAAAACACTTAATATTTGATTTTCTCATGTCTTTAAATTACCAAAAGATTTCTACTAGAATGTCGATCAACAGAACCGAGGAAAGGATGAGTGTCAAACCACAGAAAGTGACCCACTTTCAAAGTGAACGATGCCGTCGATCTGGTCTATGAAGCCGTTCATGCGTCCCTCCGTGATCATCTGGGAGGCGATCTTCTCAGCCTGACCGGAGAAGAGCAGCGTTTATATAAAGAACACTAAACCTTGAATGAATCATGCAGCTTCTTCTTTCATTACCGGTCTTCCTGTGACATCACTACTGACCCGGATTAGCACAACGACAATGGCAGACCCCACTGTTGTTTTGAGATTTTAAAAAATCATTAAAAAAAAAAAACGACTAATCGACTCTTAAATTAGTCAATTATTTCCGAGTGTTCGTGGTTTCATTCTCACATCCCTTCCCGTCCACTCCGACCGAGGGATGGCGACAGTTTCGGTACTTTTGAAATGGTTCTCTTCCCTAAACGGTGCTCAAACTCAATTAAAAACTAAAAGTGCAGCAGCAGCGTGACGGAGTGAAGGAGACGTCCTGATTGAATCGAAGATGCTTTATTTCCTCCTTTCTGACCGTCTGCATCTCTGCTTTCACACATGTTGAAGTAAACATGCAGTTCATCGCCATGACAACAGTCTTTTTTTTCACGTTACTCTGATCCATCAGGCGGCTGAATAACAATCTTTTGCTGTGAAGTTCAGGCAAACTTTTGCCGGAACCTTCTACCATCCTTACAGCTACATCTATTCCTATAAAGCCCCGCCCACAACCACTTAAGTATCGAAGTGATTGACATCTCCAAACCAAAACATCACATTGTGTATTTTTAGCAGTAGCGTCGTACACATCCGTACCCATCCCTGCTCAGAGTTACATTCCAAAGCGTCTCACCTTTGCAGGAGGGATTTCCAGCAGAGCGCCGAGTTCTTCAAACGTGATGTTGTTGTAGAGTTTACTGGCAGACAGCAGGTTGTGTTCGATCACTGCTCTGTCGAGGATGCTGGAGCCTGCAGAGGAAGATTTGCTTTAATAAACTAACTAGAAGTGATCCTGAAGCTTCCTGGTTTCTGCTCTCACCGTCGGCTGTGGTGGCTTTCTGGTGAGGCATCAACATGGCAGCAAACTCCTGCAGCTGGTTTCCTCGGATGATCCGGTCCAGGTACATCTTCTCCAAAATGCCGTAGGCGGCCAGCTGCTGACAGCGCTCGTCCTTAAACAGGGTGGCCAGCATCCGGGAGCGCTGCTGTCCTGAAACGACGCACATCGTTTAAAGCGACCGGACTCGGAGAGGCCCGTTTCTCTGGGAGCCGGAAGATACCTGCGGAGGCCAGGATGGTGCAGTTCAGGGCGTGCTTCAGGGCCTCCAGACGCTCCGTTTCGTGGACGATGGACTTGTAGGACAACTCGTTGTACCGCTGAGCTGCTTCGATGAACTTCCTCCTGAAATCCAGAACTCTGGCGTAGCAAACCTGTGACAGAGGACAGCAGAGCTGCAGTTAGTCTGCACAAACGTCTGCAGTTCGTCTGCAGTTCGTCTGCACAAATGTCTGCAGTTCGTCTGCACAAACGTCTGCAGTTCGTCTGCACAAACGTCTGCAGTTCGTCTGCACAAATGTCTGCAGCTAGTCTGCACAAACATCTGCAGTTCGTCTGCACAAACGTCTGCAGTTCGTCTGCAAAAACATCTGCAGTTTGTCTGCACAAACGCCTGCAGTTCGTCTGCACAAACGTCTGCAGTTCGTCTGCAGTTCGTCTGCACAAACGTCTGCAGTTCGTCTGCAAAAACATCTGCAGTTTGTCTGCACAAACATCTGCAGTTCGTCTGCACAAACGCCTGCAGTTCGTCTGCACAAACGTCTGCAGTTCGTCTGCACAAACGTCTGCAGTTCGTCTGCAGTTTGTCTGCACAAATGTCTGCAGTTCGTCTGCACAAACGTCTGCAGCAAGTCTGCACAAAAGTGCTGACCACTACACCACCAGGCTCATTGTGTACACTTCAGTCTTTCAGTCTGTAGAGTCGGGTTACGGTCCTGTACCTTATAGTGTATCTGCAGCTGCTCGTTGGAGGACTCGTTCTGCAGAAGTGAAGCTCTGTTGATGTAAGCTTCAGCCTGAACCGGATCGTCGTCTTCCAGGTAGAGCCGAGCGATCTTCAGGTACGTATCCAACTTATAGTCAACGTTATACTGTCTGAGAGGTGAGGAGAACGTTTGGTTAGAAGAGGGAACTCTAAATGTTCGGATGAAGAGAAACACGCTCTCACTTCTGTCCCGTCTCCAGAGGAATCCCGACTAAAACCTGCGCCGCGTTCCTCCAGTCTCCCTCCTTTTCATAAATGGTTGCTAAGTGTTGTCTGATGGAGGCCACCTGAGGAGGAGGAGGAGACGGCTTCAGCGTCCTGCACCAGGAGCAGGTTTCCACTGAGGCCGCGACGCCTTTACCTGCTCCTCAAAGGAGATGACTCTGGGCTGAATCTTCTCCAGGGTGAAGTGATAGACGGCTTTGGCCGTGGCGTCGGGCAGGTTGGGCAGATGTGTGCAGAAGTCGGTGAGCAGCTGTCTGGAGATGACCAGGCTGACGTTCTCGTTCACCACTGAAAGAGCAGAGGGTTGTCACGCAGGTGGAGGAGCGCGGCTTTATTCTGCTTACAACAGAAGAAGAGGCATACTCGCTTCGACGAAGGCCTTCAAAGACTCCAGCTGGTCTGCATCTGAGAGCTGGAGAGCTTTCTCCAGAATCTGTCGATATCTACGATCACAAATCAATCATTCTGATCAACATAAAGTCTAGTTTTAGACCATTAGTACAAAGATAATGAAACAAACAGGTGGGGTCAGCTGTTGGTTGAAAATGAAAATGCTGTTCTGGTGTTATTAACGTGTTTTTCTGATAATATAAGTAGGGCTGCCACGATTAGTCGACTATTAAAATAGTCGACGACTAATTTAATAGTCGATTAGTCGTTACTTTATATTAAATGGAGTCAGAATGTAGAAAAGTTGAAAATTATAATGGTATTCTGCTAGTTTTTTGGACTATTTTGGCATTTATTAAGGTTTTTTTTTAGGCTATTTTGAAGGTTTAGCTAATATTTCAGCTACATGCTAGCTATTTAGGGTAATTTTGTATTTTTTTCAGTTTTTTAGGCTAATTTGGAGTTTAGTTAATATTTCAGCTGCATGCTATCTAGTTAAGCTAATTTAGTATTTTTCAGTTTCAGCTAAGCTAATTATTGTTTAAGATGTGCGCTTTACATCCACTTTGGGCGTGATCCGATTAGTCGACTAATCGTAAAAAATAATCAGTGATTAGTCGACTATTAAAATAATCGTTTGTGGCAGCACTAAATAGAAGACATCGATTAAGAAAATTGAGCTCTGAGTTTGTATTTCTTCAACTGCTTTTGAAAAAGAACATACCATATTTTCCAGACTACTTTCATAGATTGATCAGGGGTGCGACTTATACTCAGGAGCGACTTATTTGTGATTCTTTTTAGATATAAGTAGGCTCATATATTTGTTATTTTCCCACTAACAAACGGTTGCCTTTTCGTGGTTGTTTCCCACTAATAACCACTAGAGGGCAGTGTAGTTTTGTGTGTCAGTTTCTGCTGCTGTCAGCAACGCAGAAGAAGAAGTGACGTTCAAAACAAACGTTGCTCAGAATCGAATCATTCTCCTCGTGGACGTTAAGATGTTTTTCTTATTTGCATCAAGACGCTATTATGATTGTTTTTCTCTCCTTGCATTAATGCAGGACAGCCAGCCATCAAACTGGTTACAAGCAGCTAAAAACAGTCGTTCACGACGGTAACCATCGCCGTAAGAAAAAGAAAAAAAACTGCTGTCCTAAACCCAGAATGGAGACGTGATTATAGATACTTTTGTAGAACTCTTTAAAATAAATAATCTTGACCTCTCAACATCATCCGGATCTTCTGTGTATTTTAAACAACATAAACAGTCAAAGCCTCCATCATGCAGCGATGAGGCTAAAACCTTCAGACAGATTCTCCACACGCGATAGTTTATGAACACGTTCTAAATTTGACACGCGTCAAAAGAGGCGGCGGACTCAAATGACTCGCGTTCGTGTCAAATGCAACGTTACGTTTGGCTCGTTGAATTTTCTGGAATCTGGATCAAAACTGAACAGCTCCAATAACGCTCGCCGTTTTTGTCACAGCGATAAAGTTAGATTGAGGGTGTGAGGGGCTGTAAGCTGGTGGGTTAGAGTGTAAGCAGTTATGGTGATGGGAAGGGGAGCGGGGTTGCCCACCCACAACTCAGAAGTGAATTTCTAAAGAATAACCGCCGCTCTACAGAAACTATGTCCTAGAAAACGACACTTTTCTTTTATTTTGGCGATAAACGCTCTAATCTTGATTAAAAGCCCGCTGGGAAGACTTTCAAAATCTGTCAAAAGATGATTGGATTGGGACTTTAAGAAGGTAAGACTGTTCACACGACAACCAGAGTTTAGCAGAGAGTGTTTTAAAACGCTGTCTTTTATGCAAACAGTGTCCAGGTGGAATTAATTTAAGGAGGATTGAACATTTCTGCAGAAAAGTGGGAAAACACAACTTCCTATTAAACATCCAGCCTGTAATGAGTCACTGAAAACATCAAAAAAGGGATTTTCCAAAAAAGGAATCACAACTTTAGCCCAAAGTCGGAGCAGAAAAACACAGAACCCTGCAAATAAATATAGGTATAGATCCCATAAGGAAAACATTATTTTCAGCATCTGTTTACCAAAGAAGACTAACTCTATTTATAACTCTTTTGTGTTTCTTTAAACATTTTTTCCCCACAAATGTAACATTTGTTCATGGGATCACACATTTGGAGATATTTGTTAGAACACAAAGACTGTCATGTTAAGTTAATTTAATGTTTTTAGTATTTGAACTGTAAACAAGGAAGCACAAAAATATCAGAACGTTGGTCCATCCATTACCGTCACCGGGTTGCTGGAGCCTATCCCACCTACTGATGGGTGAAAACGGGGTACAAATTGGACAGGTCTGTCTGTCACAGGACAACACAACCACCTTCACACCAGGACACAGTCATCAATTAACCTTTGACGTCTGTTTTTCCACTTAGGAGAAAATGCAACCTCCACACAGAGAAGGTTCCCGCCGGATCCGAACCAGAACCGTCTTCCTATGAGGCAAGAGTGCTGACCACTACACCACCCGGCTCAACATGCACACTTCTGTCTTTCAGTCTGTGGAGTCGGGTTACGGTTTGTCCCTGAAGACATCATCTAAATCTTCTGTTTCTAGATGAAGAACATCATCATTTGGACTCAGGTTCTGGTATCACGCCGAGAACCTGAGCTCTGGAGGAAAAGACCGACTAACCTGGATCCAGACCAGCACCAGAACTTTTATCAAGTACATTTTTTTCTGATTAAATCTTTGCACTTTTTTTTATTTAGTGCTTTAATTGCATTTGCATAAATCTAAGTTGTTGATGTTTTTAGTAAATTATTAATATCTGAGAGAAGAATAACAGAATAATCCTCATTTAAAGTCTGAATATTTACGTGCATTTAGACAGGCACATGTGGGAAACAAAATGATTAGTTTAATTGTTTTAAATCCTAATCTTTGGACAACATTATTCTTATTATATCATCTAAACATGTGAAGCTAATCTGCATTTGGCTCCTAAATGAACCGAATATCGTCACAAACTAAAAGAAAACGTTGTGATATTTTATTAATTGCTTTTAATGCCAAAAAGCGAATCGAAATCCCTAAATTAAAAATATTGTCATGTAGTTTAACGGTCAGGATGACAGCTACACGGCTAAGCTAGCTTAGCGACTAGCGTCTGGTTTCCCGCTGCTGGTTGACGGTTTTCCGGCGTTTAGAACAAACACGTCCCGCTGTTTAGAACGGATCTGTTTCCACCCCGAGAATCCGCGCTACCTACTTGGTAGCCAGGTCTTTGTGAGATCCGCTGGAGTTCATGAGCTGGGCGAGCTCCTGCCTCACTTCGGCCGCCATTCCTGCCTGTGCGGAGGCGTCAACAACACCGGCGTCGTCCGGAGCCCAGAGGGGCTCGCTCCCGCGACGTCACTGGTCGCGGAGGCGCGCACGCACGCACCTCTTGTGGAGATATGGATCAATGCGGACTGTATGACCCGATATGAAGCCCAATTTTCTAACTAAAAGAGGATTTTCTTTTCTTTTAAAAATGTATTTATTTATTTATTTTGCACCAAATTTTGCAATGGGGTATTAAGACCACCTATAAAATACAATTAGAGTATTATGCTTTGTTTTAATAAATTTTTAGTTTATATATATATATATAATGTTTTGATTAATTTAAATCTTTAGGAGATGCTTGTAGATTGTTTTTTTTTTTTTAGTCTTCATACGAAGACAATAATTACACAATTATTGGTCTAAAACATTTTACTTTAGAGTAACAAACACTATCTAAAGTTGAATAGTTAATCAAATATTGAACTGATTCACTTGTATTTGTTTGTTCAAAGCAAACATACATCCTATTTTGTTGGATGAATGCTTTATAAACTACATTAATGGTATATTATTTATAATGGTATATTATTTATAAACATGTTTTAATCCACTTAGTTTTTAGCCTACTTTTTTTTACTCATTTGTCTTCCTCTGGTTATATTTTCTTGTATTTAGGTTTTAATAGAAGAACAGCATTTATTTTTGGTTAATATTTATCTACGCATTTCCAAGATTGTTGCGTTTTCTTTTTGATGATCAGGATTTTTAAAAAATAAACTTATTTAAACTGTATAGCACGTTTAATTTCTTCAGATTATAACAGATTTTTGAAAGTATTGTTCATTTTTTTCAACATTTAGTGCTCGATTTTTTTTTTGCCTTTAGTGACTTAAAAGTGTTAGCATTCACATCTGCATTTTTACAGAAAAATGCTTTTTCTATGTCAATTTTTCAACAAATGTTTACATCATTGCATAATAAAACATGAGGATTAAAAATATATAAAACTAAAACTTTTTCTCTATTAGATAATTAAAAATTTACCTCTAAGTTGTGGATGGGATAGTTGGAGTAAAGCAACTCCCCTCTTCCCATCACCCATAACTGAGAGTTCTCTGTTCACAGTGTCTCCTGTTAGCTTGTAGCCGCTCACAACCCCCAGTTTAATATTATCGGTGCAACTAAAATGGTGAGCAATATTGGAGCTTTCCAGCCACACAGTTTTGATCCACATAGCAGCTCAGATGAGGAAAACAAAGATGTTCATGGATCTACTTGTCAACAAGTAAATGCAGAAGAATGGGATGGATAAATGAATAAATAAACTGTATTTATTTGTCAGCTTCGGATTTACGATTGTTTGAATTAAAAAATACTTTAAATTTTAGTTTAGAGCTCAATTTTCTTTTGTCTACAATCAGAAAATGCCACAAGAAACGATCATTTTGGGTTTTTAATATAGAAGAAAAAGATTTTTTTAGGATAAATTATATAATCAAATAAATGTGGTAAAAAAAAAAAAAAGTATTGTAGACCATTTGTGAATGTGAAATAATTTCCCAATATAATAAACAGTTGAATAACAAAAATACTATTTTTGGACAGACGAGACATCGTGAAGGTGCCTGTCCCTTTAAGAGTTGCGTCACGATGGTGTCACGCGTAGAGGGCGTGGCCGGCCTGTGAAATGTCAGGGAGGAATGGCGCTCGGCGCGGTATTTTGAACAATCGCTTTTACCTTTCCTCGCTTTAACTGGAAACGCTACCCAGCGTTGAAATCCCGGGTAAGCACGATTACACGTAACCGCGCGGTGAACTTCACCGCAGCGTTTGCACTAGAAAGCCACGCACTTAGGAAGGTGTTCCATGTTGAGGTATAATGTTGTGCTAGCTAGCTGGGGTTAGCCAGCTCAGCAACTTCGCTAGGACAGTTGTCCTGCCTGCTGGATGAAGATGAAGCCGCCGATGAGGGACGGCATTTAAAAGAAAATTTTTTTAAATAAAATAAAACAAATCACTTTTATGTGGTGGGGCAGAACTGCTTGCTAATAACCGCTTGCTAACGAAAGTAAAACAAAACAACACAATTGGGTTTTTTTAACAGGATATTTTCGACTTTTTTAATTTATTTTTATTTGTTTAAAACGTAGTTATTTATTTCAGTTTTGTTTTCTATTCAATGAGATTTAAAACTTCCGTTATAATCGATTTGTAATTTTCCAGCTTTAAACCAAAGCTTTATTTAAAACAAAAAAAATGACAATAAATGACAAAAAAAAAAAAAAAAGGTCCAAAATAGGCCACCGGAAACGCTTAATAACGTGTGAAAACCACCGAAGTTGTTGTGGTTAAGTAGTTCTGAGTGTTACAGAGCGAAATAAATCTAAAGTGACAGCAGGAATTATTGGAAGCTAGCTTTGTTTACACTGTCAGAGTCCGCTCCGGGAGTTTGTGCGCGTGCCCCGGATTTCCCGGGTCTCCCCGCGCGCTCAGGGAGAACCCTTTGTGCGTGACCGTGGATCCTCTCCGTTCGGTTTCTCCGGCTGGTGTTCCCGCCGCTCACCGAACCTTTCTCGGCGCTAGCAGGGCAGCTAACCGAGTTGATGACGAGGTAAAAATGGCGGATCTTTCGAAATCCAACCCCGGCCTGAAATAGTCAGGCAGCCCGTAGACGCGTTCTCTGCCCCCCGTCGCTTGTCCCGTGTTCGATCCCCCTCCTCATAGTCCTGGTTTCGGACTGAAAGCGGGCTCAGGCCGCCCCCTCACGGCCGCGCGGGGGGGGGCTTCAGTGGACGTGAGGTTCGGGAGGGGTTCTGGTGGGTTCGTGTGGACGGGATGGAGGAACGCTGCGGCCTAACAGACCGAGCCCCATCAGCTGTCAGCCTCTGTCAAAAGCAGCTGATGTGCACATCCCAGGACTCACACCAGAGGCCTGATGGGAGGTTGGGGGAGGTCCCTGACCCTGTTGACACACACAAAAGATTTAACAGTAAACAATTTATTTATTTACCAGATGGATATCTAACAAAATAGTAAAGACTCAAACCGAAAAAAAATGTTTTTAATATTTTCTCGAAGCATTTTCTGACGATGAAGTTTATTAATTTCAGATTAAAACTGTCTATCTGCATATTTCTCTATCCAAATCATGATGGATCAGGGGCAGATTATGTGGGCGGAGCCAAAGCCGCCTAAATCCGTCACTTGAGGATAAATAGATCCAATAACGTCTTCATTTTCCTCGTCTGATCTAACGTCTATCTCAGAGCTGATGGAGGACATGAAGAGAGAAAGTTTAATCGCCGTGAATCAGGAGCGGAAGAAAGTGTAAACAAAGATAGAAAGTCAGAACAGACGCAAATCGGAGGTGAATTTCTGATGAACTCCTCTATGTCTTAGAAACAACACATTGTTTGATCTTTAGCTAAAAACTGTATCGTCAGAATTAAGAGATGCTTTGAAAACGGATCAAAAGACGATTGAAGTGGGACTTGGTTCTTTCCTCTGTTAGGGTCCAGATCAGTGGTCCCCAACCCTTTCAGGCCACAGATCCAGGCTGAAGTCGGCGTCTGATTTTTTTTTTTTTCTCTTTAGCCTCCAGTTTTAGCCTCAGTTTATCTTCGTCCTCTGTGAAATATTTGCAGCTGCTTTAACCTTTATTTGCACACTCAATTTTTATTTAGGAACTATTAAAATGTGATACGGATTTAACTAAAAAAAATCAGACGCCAACTTCAGCCTCATCCTCGACATATTAATACAAAAATAAGGGTCACTTAAACTGGTATTCTCTTAATATAATCATAACCACGAATCAACTGTTTGAAGAACTTGATTAGCAACACCCAGTTGCTAAATATTTTGCATTATTATTATGGTCTGTGGGAACAACGGTCACAATAAATCTATATTTGGGGTAAAGACTCCAAATATAGCAGCTTTCTTTTATTTTGAAGTTGAAGCCTCTTCTGTTTTCTCTTTTCTTCCAAAAGTTATTTCCAAATTAGTTTGTTTTTAGTGAACTTTGTTAGCTTGGAGGAGTCGCTTTAAGAATGGTGGATGGATTTTACAACAAGTGACTTGACAGGCTTCAAGAGTGAGTCACATGTGGTGGAGAGAATCCCGGAGATTTTCAAAATAAAACTTCCTTTAGAATCAAAACTAAAAATAAAATGAAAAAAAAAATGGAAAATACGTGGTGCGGTACCAACCGTTACACAGAGCGGTACCGGTCCACAGCCTTGGAGTTGAGGACCACGGGTCTAAAGGAAATAATGAAACCAGATCTTCTTTTTTTTTTTTTAATGATTTTCTGAATTCAAACTAACAAAATGCTTAATTATTCTCCATAGTTTTAAATTAAAAAGCAGACCCAATATGTTCAAATGAAGCAGATTCTCAGGGATCCTTAGACAAATATTTGGGTGCATTCTTAAACTAAATAAAATAAGTTTAGTTTATCTCTTTGACCACAGAGTCTGCAGAACTGGAGGTAGTATTCATATATGCAAAAATCAGAAATACGTGAAATCTGATAAAAAATGTGCATATTATTTGCTAAACTTCTGATTGGTTGATCACTTTTTTTTAGAATAATCTTTTTCTGTGATATCTGCAGCACAAATGTGCATTAAAAATTCCATCTTTGACCAAATTTGTTCCTTTTTAAGGTGAAAATGTTGGAGTATCCATGCCCCCTCCCCCCCACCTCCTTAACAAAGCTCCTTATCAAATCTCACTGAGAGCCGGTCAGGCTATGGAATTAGACATTTTTGTGGTGAATGTGTGGCTGTGTTTACATTTCTTTAAGCCTTTTGGTGCCAGTTTGTTTGTTTCATTCATTGACCTGTTTCAGTCAATCAAAGGCAGCATTTTATTAGTGGAACACCCTCTGGAAACATCAACGTCCATCTGCCCGACTCTCATCCTTGGCAGAGACACGAGGGTTGCTGGAGCCTATCCCAGCAATTCCATGGTGGTATTCCTATGGACAGTACGCCAGTCCATCACACCAACATTCAAAAACGATTGAAAATGTAAACTGATATTTCCAGTGGTTAGCACTCTCGCCTCATAACAAGAAGGCCCTGGTTCGAATCCCATCTGTGTGGAGTTTATAGTCCTCCCAGTGCATTGTGGGAGCTCCGGGTTCCTCCCACAGTCCAAAAACACTTCATGGGTTAATCTGGATCTAAATTGCCTCTAGGTGTGAGTGAGTGAGTATCCCTGTTCAGGGCGGCCCCGCCTTCATCCATCAGAGACTCTAGTGACCGTGAGACGGATTCGGCGGGTTCTTTTGGATTTTAAGTCCTTTTCTGTAATTCCAGGATTACCAGAACGGAGACGCTGCAGACATGGACGTGGTGTCGCCCGAGCTGAACAGCCTCCTTCCCGATGAAATCATGGACACGGAGGCCATCGAAGAAGCTCCTCAGCCTGACGGCGCCACGGTCCAGGCGGAGCCCTGCTACGACTCCACCGTTCCCATGGAAACGGACGTACCCCCAAATCCCAGCGTCTCCGAAGATGCGACTTCGATGGGAAACTCCCAAACCCTGCTCACGCCCGCGGACTCCACGCTCAGCCCCAGCAGACATTCCTCCATCCTCATCTCCGGCGGCCCGTCGCGCCTGGTTACCCTCAAACCGGGCTTGGCCACCTCGACGGCGCCCACCAAAACCACGGACAGCGTGACGGGGACGAGCGTGTCCGCGGGGGGCTTGCAGAAGCTCACCGCTCCCTTCACCATTTCCTCGGCCAATCATCAAATCATCCTCAACAAGGTCGCCTCGTCTCAAGCCGCCGAAGCCGCCAAGTCTGCGGCGCCGCCGCCGCCGCAGGTCATCAAGCAGGAAGGACAGAAGCTGCTGGTCACGACCATCGGGAAGTCGGGGCAGCCGATCGTGTTGCAGCTGCCGCACGCCGGCAGCAAACCCACCGTGGTCCAGACGTCAGCAGACGGAAAGACTCAGACGCCGCAGTTTAAGGTGGTCACTATTGGCGGGGGGTCGGAACTGAAGCCGGTGGTGGGGAGTGGAGGGAACCAGGTGACGGCGGTGCAGACCCAGCAGCTCAAGACCATACAGGTTAGGGCTGTAACGAGTACCCGGTGCTCGGGTATTCGCGATCTGCTCCCGAAAGTCAGAGTACGAATATTCGCGACGTCCAAGATCGCTGATTTGCGATCTTTATAAATATAGTAAATTGTAGTAAAATATGATCAGAATATTATCTGTCAATGATGTATTTTTCTTCTGGAATTCAGATTAATGTATTATTTTAAGTTTACGAACTAAAACAAAGCCAAAAGAGTTAGTACGAAAGTAAACACAGCTTAGTTGCAGAGAAACTTCCGGTTTTCAAAGTAAAACTAGCAAGACTTTTTTTCCGTTCAAAAACTGAGACTGAAGTTCTGTTCAGTGACATAACTTCTGAAAAAATGAATTATCTTTAACATCTGAGCTTTATCTCAGTGTTTACATTCTTTTGGCTATGGTAACTCTTCAACAGTTGAAGCAATTAACGAAACTCCGTCTTATTCTGAAGAAACGCAGCCTCACGCTGCTGAAAGGAGGATGGAATCAACGTGAATCAGCAGATTCTGCTGTGGAGGGAAAAAATACTTTTTTCACACAGGCTGTACACCGAAAAATATTGAAGAACTTTGAGGATAAAAAAAATGTGGGGAACATTTTTAAGTTTTGTTGTTAAATGATCCAAAACTGCAGTAATTTTTATCCTCTTTATGTTGTTTATGTTACTGCTGAACTTAACCAGAAAGCTGACAAAAAAAAAGTTTAAAATCACAAAATTTCTTTCTATCTGAATCTTTTTGGGTTTTTTTAAATCAATTTTGTTGATTCTGATCTATTGCTCTAATTAAATGTATAAATGTTGGTGATTAATACAAATAATTTCAATTTTCCTCCAACTAGTTAATATTTTCATAGCGATAAACATAATATTAAAAAGTACGAATCGTGGTTCAACTCGTGAATCGTTGAGCTTGATTCGTGAATCGTATCGGATCGCCACCTAAGCAACGATCCACAGCGCTAATACAGGTGACCCCGAGCGCAGCCTGACAGCCTCAGGATGCTTTTCTAGCAGATTATTAAATGAAAACGATATTTTTAACATGTTCAAATTTAGATTAAACTTTAGGGGCGTGACGATGCATTTTAGTGATCCCATTCATAGTATTTGTGGTTTCCGATTCGAATAGTCGATACTGGTTCATTTTAAACGATCCGATTCACTAACCTAGAATTGATCCCGGACGTCTTTAGTCCAAACTTCCATCCGTGTGACTCAGAGATAAATATCTGGTACTGAACCGTACAGGTGAAGTTTTCCAGGTTCCTTGTATTTCTTCAAGATATGTAAACAAAGAGAAACCCTCACTTTGTTTAGACCGCTGGAAGAAGAATCGACCGTTCCATTTACCCGTCACACGATACACGAGTCGTGCATGACTCCTGTGTGATTATTGCACTGTTCATATGCAATTTATTAGTGATTTGTGCGTCAAATGCGTAATTTTAACGTGTTATGTGTAGGGCTGCCACAAACAATTATTTTAATAGTCGACTAATCGGGTCATGTGCAAACTGGATGTAAAGACGCTGAAGTCAATAACCAGCTGAAATATTAATTAAATGCCAAATTAGCTAAAAAATAAAAAGAGCCAAAGTTAACCAAAATAGCTAGCATGCTGCTGAAATATTAGCTAAACTCAAAATTAGCCTAAAAAAAACAGAAAAATCCTAAATTAACCAAAATAGCTATGTCGCTGAAATATTAGTTAAACTTAAAAATAACTTAAAAACTAAAAAAAAGAAACCTTAAGTTAGCCAAAACAGCTAGCATGTAGATTAAATATTAGCTAAACTCCATAAAAGGCCAAAGAAACTTATTAAATGCCAAAATAGTCCAAAAAGCTGCAGAATGCTATTATAACTTTTAACTTTACTACACTCTGACTTCATACAATATAAAGTAACGATTAATCGATTATTAAATTAGTTGTCGACTATTTTAATAGTCGATTGGTCATCGATTAGTCGACTAATCGTGGCAGCCCTAGTTATGTGTCGTATGTGGGTTGTAAAAGTTATTAATGCTTGAAAAGTCCGTTAGATAAATAGTCGTGGATTAACACAATTACGTAATATAAACTATGTGAAATATGCACACTAGTTTAACCAAATATATTTACTTGTAATGCAAAATAAATGCGATAAATGTCCGACATCCTAAGATTTTTTAAAAATATAATCCACATACGGAAGCTCAGAGCTGCCACCTAGTGGAAATAAAAAAAACTGCATATGACGTTATAACGTTTAAAGTTTATTGTTCTAACAATATAACTTTCTTGTTTGTACAGTATAATATCACGGTCTTACATAATAATTTTCATGATTAAACAATATACCTGTTTATCATGTTATAACATGAAACATTTCACGTTCTTACAATAAAAATATTCTTTTGCACAAACAATAAAGTTTATTGTAAGAACATGAAAGGTTTTGGGTTCAGAAACCAAGAAGCTCCCGGTCCGGTAAAGGTGGAAAGATGTTCACAGATTCAGATCTCTGAAAAAAATGTGACGGCAAGTATTTCGATCATTTTGTTTTATCACATAAAGTGAGCCGCAAATGCATTCCAAAAGAAAAAGGAGACGGCGGATCTAATCTCTGTTCTAGTCGGTCAGGGGTCTGCAACCAGCGGCCCCAGGGCCACATGAGGCTCTTTTATCTCTCCATAGTGGCTCTCTGGATGGAGAAAAATAACATAATAGTTAAATAATTAGTTATTATATTTAGCAACATGCTAAAGGTTTTGGCTAACATGTTACTCACTGGAGTTTTTAGGCTAATTTACAGTTTTAGCTTCTATTTTAGCAACATGCTAACATTTTTGACTACGTTTTCTGTGGAATTTTATGCTAATTTCAAATTTAGTTAATATTTTCGTAAGAATTTAGCTTCTATTTTAGCAACATGCTGATGTTTTTGACTAAGTTATTTTTCTGAGGAGTTTTAGGCTATTTTGGAGTTCAGTTAGTAATTAAGCAACAAGCTAACTTTTTTGGCGGATTTGGCCTCTAATTAGTTGTTTATGCTAATTTTGAGTTTAGCTTTTATTTCAGCAACATGCTAAAATTTTTTGCCTGATTTAATTTACAGAGAAATGTTCCTCTCATTTGAAGTTCAGCTAGTAATTAAACAACAAGCTAGCTTTTTTGATACTAAAGTCAAAAACTAAAAAAAAAAAACTTTTTGAGAGATGTTAGCTTCTTTTTATATTTTTTTTTTTTTGCTTTTGCTCGTGCCCAATATAGACATTATTCACATTTATTAAAAAAAACAAACAAAAAGGCGGTTATGAACGCAAATCCAAATTTCTTAAAGGCTAACGTAAGTCAATGCGACTCCTTCTAGGTTCTGATCAGAAGAAAACGAGCCCAAATGGCTCTTTTACTGTTAAAGGTTACCGACCCAAGTAGTAGGACAATAAGGTCATCTTAATTATGTTTTATATCTCTATTAAAAGTTATAAAAAAAAAATAATAATTAATTTTCCCAAAAATCTTTACAGTAGCATAACAGGATGATGAGCCTTCATTAATAGCTCATATAAATCCAGACAGATCGATTAAGGGGTTTTTATAGTGTTCAGATTGAGGTTAACTGGATTCTGATTCATGTCCGTCCTCAGATTCCTAAAAAAACTCCGGTCTCCTCGACGGCTCCCATCAAGTTCATCATCACCAAAACGGTCAACAGCAAAAATCTGAGTCCTCAGACGTCCGTCACACCTGTGATCGCAGGTGAGTTCTCTGCAGGCTGGAGCCGCTTCTTCTTTATTAACCAAACGCTCATTTATGACACGCCCCCTCCTCTGCCAGCAGGCCGGGTGGTGACGCAGACGTCCCCGGTGATGCCCCCCAGGACCATCACGCTGTCCGAGCCTCACAACGCCAACCTACAGAACATCTCCAGCAAGAAGATCGCCATCTCTCCGCTCAAGACTCCCAGCAAGGCAAGACGACAGGGAACTCTGTCATTGTAGAAACCGTCAGCGTCCATCATGAGGATTGATCTGCTGAGCAGTTTGGGTTCAATGATGCAGCAGGAAGGCTCTTCAGTTCAGATTTCACTGTCGTTTTGTACATAAATACTCTTTTATTTATTCCTTTTAATCCAAAATCAAGCATCTAACTTCTAATTTAGATTATAGATTTCTTCTGATAAAAACCTCAAAAGGTTGGAGCCACTAAAGTTCAACTTTTCTGCATTTACTGCAAGCAGTAAAAGACAAACCACGAGAGTTTCAGCTCCAACTTTCACGTCGTTTTAAAAGAATAAGCTGATACGATGCATCATAGAGCTGTGGATCGTTGCTCAGGTGGCGATTCGATTCACGAATAGAACCACGATTCTTACTTTATTATATAATGTTTATTGCTATGTGAATGTCTGTTTACTGGATGGATGAAAATTGATTATGGCCCGCAGCAGCATCTACTGACTGCAAGGACCATTTTGTTTTTGCTTAGAGTGAAAAAACGTAAAATTTCTGCGCCTTTGAACGAAAATTACACCCCCGCCACATGAACGAAAAGTACCTCAAAATCGCACCACACGTAGGGAAAATTGAAAATGAATTTTTGGCATAGTGTGCGTTACCCCGCCCAAAACGATGACATCACGGCGAGCGTTCCCGCCAAAAAAAATGAATGGGCCGATTTCGCTTATGGGACGACAAAAACAATATTTCGGAAAACACAAAAAAAGGCCAATGACACGTGTTGGGGATAAGCCCAAGAACATTTGAAATCATTATGGGATGGCCAGACAACCCACGCCTTGGCGGCAATGTGGCGCCGAAAACTGAAAAATGGCGTTTTTCACGGTTTTCATCAATATGGGAAAACGACACATTTGCTTGTCCGATTTTCACGAAACTTCACAAGCATGTCCATAGCCGGAGACTACAAACACCCAAGAAGTTTGATTAACCTTTGACCTTGGGAAGTTGCCGCCATCTTGAAATTAACGAAAAAAGCACGTTTGCTACGAGCTACAAAAAGAAATACCTCCTAGGGGGTTTTATCGACTGTTTTGTAGCTTAGTTGGGCATTAATGGGAGCCTACTGGGAGAAAAATGTTGCAATTAGAAGTTGTAGAATATGAAATGGCGTGCCTTTGGCGAGGTCGCGAAAGACACGGTTTTAGCTAGGTCGAACATATTTTACCCGAATAGTGCAAAACGGGTATTTGCGCGTTCGGAGGCCCGAGCTAAACGAAACAACATAACTTTTGAAACCGAGATGCGTACCATGCGCCTCTGGTACGTAAAAAACCGTCGCGAAAAAAAAGTGCTGACTCAGCAATTTCAATTTTTTTTTTCGCATTTCACAAACGAAACCAACATACCTTTGCTGGATATAACCATGGCTATTTTTTACATTTTATGGGATGGCTCCACGACCTACGGTTTGGCGGCCATTTTGTTTCGAAATCTGAAAATTTGGGATTTCAGAGAGGTAATACGAAACTTTAGTTTGTCCGATATTCACAAAATTTGACCCACATGCCGCTAGCATGAGTGTTCAACAACCCCTAAAGTTTCGTTGACCTTTGACCTTGGGAAGTGGCTAACATCTTGAATTTACAAAAAAACGAGCGTTAGCATTAGCTTTAATCACATTTCACTTGTAGGGATTTTTAGCAATCGTTTCCTAACGGTTTTAGCATCAATGGGAAGTCAATGGCAAAAGAAAGATGGTATCACAAGCTATAGATTTTGAACGGCGTGGGCGTGGCCAGCTCGCAAAAGTGGCGTAGTCTTAACACACGCTCATATTTCAATGCATTCTTATGGGACTTTAATATGTTGACCCCAGACTTAAGCTGTAACAGGCATGATACCATAGAATATGACCATATAAGGAATGTGGGCGTGGTTAGCGAATAACCCCCCGTTGCTAAGGTAATCCAAAGTGTACTTTTTCCGATCCTTATGATCTTGACGTCAAACTGCTCGGTGACCTCAGACGAACGAAACATAAAATGGTTGCTATGGAGATAAAACCAACAGAAAAGCCGCCATTTTGAAAAAAGTGCTTTTTTAATCAATTTCTCACATTCATCTCAGACCAGCTATACAGAAAGCGTAGGGAGGGACTTAGGGTTCCACAGTGAGTGCTAAGCAAGTGAGTTCGGGGTCAAAGGTCACCACCAAGGGCGGCGGAGGCGCGTGCGTGCGTGCGGCGGCGTTGGTCCGGCGGCGGTGGGTGCAGCGAGGGAGAGGGCGGGCAGCGAGGGAGAAGGGGGGCCGGGTAGCGACGGCGGGCCATCCAACGCCGCTTGCGGCTTTAATTTTATTTATATTTAATCATTATTTATACCTTTATTTAAATCAGGAGATCAGAATCAACAAAATTGATTTAAAAAAACACAAAGATTGAGATAGAAAGAAAATCTGTTTGTCATTTTAAACTTTTTTTTTTTTTTTAACAATCTTCTGTTTAAGTTCACAGTAACATAAAAAGGATACAAATCACTGATGTTTTGGATCATTTAAAAGCAAAACCTGAAAATGATCTCCACAGTTTTCTATCCACAAATATTTTACGTTCTAATCTTTACATATTGGTTTTTTCCACAGCAGAATCATCTGATTCACGTTGATTACATCCGTCTTTCAGCAGCGCGAGGCTGCGTTTCTTCAGAATAAGATGAAGTTTCAATAATTGCATCAACTGTTGAAGAGTTACCATAACCAAAAGAATGTAAACACTGGAAGTAAAGCTCCAGTGTTAAAGCTAATCATTTTTTTCAGAAGTTATGTCAGTGAGCGGGATTTCAGTCTCGGTTTCTGAACAGAAAATAGCTCTCGCTAGTTTTACTTTGAAAACCAGAAGTTCACATTCATGAAGATTTGTTTACTTCCGGTTGCGGCACCGCTGCTCTTTCGGCTTTGTTTTAGTTGGTAAGCTTAAAATACAACATTAATCTGAGTTTCAGAGCAAAAATACATCATCCCCAGATAAAAATTTGATAATATTTTACTACAATTTACTATATTTATAAAAATCGCAAATCAGCGATCTTTGACGTACTCGAAATTTCGGGAGCAGATCGCGAATACCTGAACACCCGGATACTAGTTACAGCCCTAATGCCTCATAAAAAGTAAAATAGTTTGATGGTAAAAACGGAGCAAAGACGAAGACCAGGGTGTTTTTTTTTTTTTTTTTTTTTTTTAATTCTTCCCTATTGCCTCATGTTAGTATTATTGATCTTTTGGAAAATCGTTTTTAAAGTTCAGTTTGGTTTGCTGATTCTCGCCGTCGCAGCAACAAAAATATAACTGTTAAAACAAAAAAAAAACTCTGAAAATAACAAGAAATTATGTCCAAAATAAAAGAAAGTACCCCAGATCCTTTCTTTTAAAGTCTTAAATTGTCTTAAATTCTAAGGAAATTGGTCTTTTTTTTTTTTTTTTTTTCTGGTCAATATGATGTGACTTCAGGAGAAAATTGAGAAAAATAAAGTCTGCACTCTGGAGTCAGAGGCGTCTCGAATGTGCAGCTCGACTGTCACAGGAAGTAAACAAACCTTCAAAATAGTGTTGCTGAAGCTTTCTATTTTCAAAGTAAAACTGTTGAATTATTATTTTTTGAAGGTTCCTCATGCTGAGATGAGTTCTGAAAAATACAAATTAGCTTTAACAGAAGCTTTAGCTCTAGTCTTGACATTCTTTTGATTACAGTGACTCTTCAGTAGGTGAAAAGCAGCCTCACACAGGTATGCAGCCCTCCACAGCAGTGTCGAGATTACGTAATCCCAGAGAATCCGATGATTCTCGGCTGGTCGTACGGCTTTGCACCAACATGCAATGCTTTAGAACACGAGCCGGATCCGGCGCGGCAGATGGGTTCATTCAACCCAGTCATAAAGAGAAAAACATATAGGATGTTAAAAAAAAAAAAAAACTACCGTATTTTCTGGACTATAAGCCTCTACTTTTTTCTTAGGTTTTGAATCATGCGGCTTATACAAAGGTGCGGCTATTCTGTGGATTTTTTCTTTCACTGCTAGGGGAGCTCTAACCGGAATTTGAATCAAAAACAAGATAGACAAAAAAAATCAATGCAAATCAGAAAAGCCAACGCTACTTTTTCTTTAGCAGTTAGAACACTCGTGAAATTACTAACTGGTAATTGTTTTTAAAATCCTTATTCATTGTGGAAATCACACAAAAAAGTTTGTGTGGTGGACATTTTAAGTTAAAAGATATGGAGCTTGCTATCTAGGAAGGAAACCGCACTGCTGCACTCAAGCTTAGCATCAATAAATCTATGGTGAGACGCTGGAGACGGCAAGTACATACATGTACATTTAAAGTACAAAATTGTTATAGTAATTATCTTATTTTTCAACATAGATATCTGCGGCTTATAGCCCAGTGCGGCTTGTATTTCTTTTTTTTTGTCTTTTTTTTTTTTAAATTGAGCAGGTGCGGCTTATATACAGGTGCGCCTTATAGTCCAGAAAATACGGTACTCTCTACCTGTTGAGAGTTTCGGTTTTTAAAGAGATGACCGCTATGCGCAATTCCGCCACTAGGGGGAGAAAAGGAACCGCAAGTCTTTAGAGATCAGGAAATAAACAGCTGATTAGGCTACTAGCTTGGTTGAGGTGTTTTGTTTTTGTTTCCAACTGAGAAAAAAACAAAACAAAAACAAAGCGACAGATAACAAATGACATTATTTTACTATCATGTTTCTGGTCCGGCCCACTTGAGATCAGAACTTTGGGGATGGGAAGACTGTGGAGAACATTGTCAGGATTCGTCGTAAAATGATCCAAAACATCAGTGATGATTATGGTTTGATGTTTATGTTGCTGCAGATTTGAACCAGAAAGTTTCTAAAAAGTAAAAAAAACAGCATTTCTTTCTATCTAAATCTTTGTGTTTTTATCAGTTTTGTTGATTCTGATCTCCTGTTTTAAATAAAGATATAAATGATGGAGATTTAATTCATGTCATGAAAATTTCATACATCAAGTAAAACGGTATTAATTATATGAATCTGAAAATTTCAGTCATAACAGAATCATTCGGTTCATTCTCAATTTAATGTTCTGATGTCGGCCATAAAAAAGGGAAATATGAAATCCTTTACTGTCAATTTCTAAAAGTTTTTTTTGTTGATTTGTTTTGGACGCTCTTCCTGCTTTTTTCTGTTTCACTGACGCTTCAGTCTTCTGGTTTCCTGCTGGCAGGTTACCGTGGTTTCCGTAGCCTCTCCACCCTCCAACTCCTCGCAGAAATCCGTGGCGCTGCCGGTCAACGTGGCGCTCGGCCAGCAGATCCTCGCCGTCCAGCAGTCCTCCGTTTCTCCGGTCAAAGCGGCCGCCAGCCAGCCTGCAGCTCAGGTGAGCTGGGAGCGCACCTGCCGCCGCCGCCGGCCTCCTCTGATCCGCTCTGACCTTTTGTTTTTACCGCCCCCCCCAGAGCGTCAAACCTGTCCAGTCCGTGGCGGTGGGAGGAGTCGGAGGCTCCCAGTTCAAGACCATCATCCCGCTGGCCACCCAGCAGAACGTGCAGCAGATCCAGGTTCCAGGAAGTAGATTCCACTACGTGCGGCTCGTCACGGCGACCACGTCCAGCGGCCCGGGCCAGCCCAGCACCAGCTCCGTGCAGACAGGTGAGCAGGCGGGCCGCCCCCCGCCGCCCGCAGACGAACCGCTGACCCGCCGGAAGCTCACGGTCTGGATGTTCCGCAGGGAAACCCATGGTGGGCGGCACGGGAGCGGTCAGGATGTCGGTCCCTGTTGTTCCGGCTCCGGCCATGAAGCAGGTGAGTCCTGGATCCAGAGGTCAGCTTTGGTGCTGCAGACGGGCGACTGTCTTCACCGCTGTCATCTCACCTGTTTTAACCGTTTTCTGTTTGTTTGGTTTGTTTTCATGCTTGAGTTTCAACCATTTAATGTACATGAGAACTGGACTGAGTGACTCCTCCCCCTGGCTTTCCAAACAAAAAGTACCAGTAGAATCTCATAGACTTGAACTAAACCGTTATTCAGTCATTCTAATAACCGTTCTTGCTCTGAAACATTTTTTTTAATATAAACTGACCAACCAGATCTCTTAATTAAAAGTGGGTGGAGCCTGCTTGCGCCCAGGTCCAATGTTCAAAGCATTTGACAGATTTCCTGTACCTTGCTTTCAAGTGGTAGGAGTGTCGCCTTCTAATAAGCTCACTCCTGAGTGGAGGGAGTGGTTGCCATAGAAACTCAAACCAACTTGTACTATCTGGCTCCAACATGGCGACGCCCATATTGCGAAAGAATGGCGACTGAATTGACTTCATTTGGTTGGAGTTGCAAGTAAACCATTGGATGACGTCACACTCAGTCAGTCCAGTTCTCTGATACAGTCATCGGTTCCAACATCTGCTTGTTGGAAAGCGTCTCCTTTGAACTGCACAAGGACTACAGATGTTTTCCAGCCTGGTTCTGTTTGAATGCGATGGACGCTTTGGTCTCCTGGACCGTCGGTCGTCTAACCGTGTCACGCGCCCACTAGCGTATGATAAAAACTCTTCGTATATATGTGTAAGAGTGAGAAAAATTGTATTATGGGAAATGTTTCACATGTATACGAATGAACCGCACCTAAATCACCAGTTAAATTTTCAACCAAAAAATATAACATTTTTTGACTGAAATACAAGGGGGGAGTGTTACATTTTCAATGAAATGAATGTAAATAAAACAGAAAACCTCTCCTTAGAAATTATTGATTATGTTACTTTCTTTTTTTTTTTTCTTTTTTTTTTTTGCACAATATGACTGATGTGTCAAACTGTTAAAAAAATACAATAACATTTAGAAAACCTATTAATACATAGCCAAATCATTGGGATTTGATGCCCCCCTTCAGCAGATGGCGACCTAGGCAGCCGCCTAGGTTGCCTATCTTGAGGCCAGCCCTGTTCTCAACTGACCTAAAAATTTTAAACGGCTGAAAAGTGAATTCACGTAAAGACCCGTCGAACACTTATGCATTGCGTGTATCATGCACTCATCAGGAAAGACTGAAATTACATACATGGATAATGAATAAAATGTGTGTAGTGGCTGTTCGACACGACCTTTAGAATCCCACTGTAACCTTCAATGGGGTTTGAACTTTGACAGTTATCAATGACCTTTTATTCTTTTCTTTTTTTTTATCTGGATGGGGGGGGAAATCAGCTGGTGGTGTTTGAATTTTAATTTAAAACGAGCTTAAAACCTGAATTGCGAGCTGTCCTGTTGGCGTCGGTCGTCCCCCGTTGGCGTCGGTCGTCCTCCGTTGGCGCCGCTCCTCCTCCGTTGGCGTCGGTCGTCCCCCGTTTGCGCCGCTCGTCCCCCGTTTGCGCCGCTCGTCCCCCGTTGGCGCCGCTCGTCCCCCGTTGGCGCCGGTCGTCCCCCGTTGGCGTTGGTCGTCCCCCGTTGGCGCCGCTCGTCCCCCGTTGGCGCAGGTCGTCCCCCCGGTGGCGCCGCTCGTCCCCCCGTTGGCGCCGCTCGTCCCCCCGTTGGCGCCGGTCGTCCCCCGTTGGCGCCGGTCGTCCCCCCGTTGGCGCAGGTCGTCCCCCCGTTGGCGCAGGTCGTCCCCCCGTTTGCGCGGTCGTCCCCCGTTTGCGCCGGTCGTCCCCCCGTTTGCGCCGCTCGTCCCCCGTTTGCGCCGCTCGTCCCCCGTTGGTGCCGCTCGTCCCCCGTTGGCGCCGCTCGTCCCCGTTGGCGCCGCTCGTCCCCCGTTGGCGCCGCTCGTCCCCCGTTGGCGCCGCTCGTCCCCCGTTTGCGCCGCTCGTCCCCCGTTTGCGCCGCTCGTCCCCCGTTGGCGCCGCTCGTCCCCCGTTGGCGCCGCTCGTCCCCCGTTGGCGCCGCTCGTCCCCCGTCAGCTGAAGTGTCTTTGTGCCGCGTCCTTCAGGTGGTCCCCAAACCTCTGGCATCAGCAGCACAGGTGGTGGCGGCCCCTCAGACGCAGCAGCGCCTCATCATGCCCGCAATCCAGCCCAACCTCACCAACCTGCCGCTGGGCACCGTCCTGGCTCCGGCCCCCGGGGGCGGGAACATGGGCTACGCCGTCCTTCCCGCTCAGTATGTCACGCAGGTAAGCGGCGCCTCTCTTCAGCTTTGGTTTTCTGTGGCGTTCCGAGTCAAACCTTCTGTTTTTATCACGATCTTTCAGCTCCAGCAGTCCCCGTTTGTGACTCTTGCCAGCAGCTCCGGTTTCCAGGCGTCCAGCGGGATGCAGACTCAGGCCAAACTGCCCCTTAATGGGTAAGAGGGAGGGGCTACTGAGTACTTTACTTTAGCCCCTTTGTAGTTTTATGGCTTTTTATTGTTTTTTACTACTTGACATTTATCTCTAATATTTTATCTGTGAAACATTTTTTGTGGAAATGCTTTTCTTATAGCTTCTTTTTTTTCATTATATTACACAATAATTTCACAATAAGCCTGAAACTGTACAAAAACCACAATACCAAGTACTAATTTGATCAATTTTGTGCCGCAAAAAATTCAGAATGAACAGTTTTTGTTCTTAAACAAAGATGAAATGCGTGTAGACCATAGACTGTGAAAACACTGGACAGAACAAGCAATGAGGTCTCCCATTGGAAATGCATTACCTCCTCTCCTCGCGAAAGTAGGCCGCCGCTTTCACCGTCACTTCCTGAAACGGCTATCGCCATTTTGCAAACAATCACCAGTGATTGGTCCGAGTCTCTGTGAGTCATGGAAGTACCTTCCACCAATCTGAAGAGAGTTTATTGTGAGTCTCCGCCTCTTTCCACGCCTCTACCACGAGACATTGGAATGTAAACAGCTTCCACTTTAATAACGGCGGCTCGAGAGAGCCATTGTTCAAGTCTTTGAGGGAGAACCATTCCAACATTTGATTCTGCTGTTAACCTTTCCGGCTTCCTTGTCCTGATCGTGGTCGGGGCGAGCAGAGGAGCTGCTGCAGCTCCTCAGACGAACGTCCTCGCGGTTAAACCCGCGGGTGTTTGGTTCAGCAGGCAGATACTCTCACTGTCTGGTTGGAGGCTGGAATCCACCATTTATTTTCACTTTTGTTTTACAGCACATTGCTTTACTCCAACTTTCCCCGGACACTCGCTCCTTTTCTTTCATCTCTCATCCTCTCTCTCCCGCACACATGCGCGCGTGCACGTACAATCACGCTCGCGCCGCCCCGTCCCTTTCTCTCTCCGTAGCTTTCCCGCAACACTGCAAATGTTGTATGGATTACATATTTTCATTTTTGTCGAACTAAATAATGTGTCGCCACATATATTCCGGAAACATAAACATTCTCGGTTATAATCATCTATTTCGATATTGAAACCAGTGACTGTTAACGCGCCTTTCTGAACGCACGTCCGCGTTAACTTTCAACTTCTTGTGTTTGCAAAGCGAGCGTGTTTTTTACACCCGGTTTAACCGCGTTGAGCCTCTAAGGCCCCGTTTACACTGGAACGGGAACGCGTTTTGCTCTCTGATCCGGTAAGCAAGATATCGGGTACACACCAGGACGTTCCTGAATGATATTGCGTTCACGGTTAAAACGAATGCTGACGGAAAACGATGTAATTCACACGCCACGCCGCTATGCGCTATGTGCGCACAATGTTGAACCGTTCCTGCTCTATTTCCCCCTCAACCGTAGTCGAGGAGCAGGGGAGATCTCCCAGGGCGAAGGTTGCTTTTCCTCCGGGGTTCACATCCCTTCTTTGGATCATGCGAAGCCGAATAATTACACTTAGCTATTGTAGAGGAACTGAACTTTTATTACTTTAACTTGCAGACAAACTCGAGAACAACTCTCCGCACGCTAACGTGCGCGCGCGCCCCTCCCCTCCCCTCTCCTTTTTCTCTCCTTTTTCTCTCTCTGCGCAGCACGCGCTCTCTCTGCGGCACGCTCTCTCTCTAGCGCGCTGCTCCTCACATGCACACGCTCCCCCCAGCTTCCTAACAAGCTGAGATGCAGAAGTTGGAGCACACACTCATCTCACAAAAACAAGAAAGTAAATAGATAGGCTGAATCGTAAAAAATCAGAAGAACCGAACTTCGGTGCCCAACCCTACTCCCACCGATGGAAAAGAACAATAGGAGAAGTACTGCGCTTTACACCCTGACACCGTTCCTGACCGTACACACTAGAATGGGAGGGCGGTGGGAACGGGAACGTTTCGCAACGCTCCACTCTGGAAGGCGTTCTCCAAAGTTGTCGTTTTGGGGGCCCTAAAACGCCGTTCTGGTCTAAACGAGAGGCCCAAACGATAACCAAGTTGTCGGAACGCACGCGAAAACGTTGTAGTGTAAACGGGCCCAAAATCTATTTCTACAGAGTAAAAGATGGCAACAACATGCGCCTCTTGTTTTAAACTGCTGCATTCCATTGAGGAAAACAATAGAAGGACAATGATGGAACATTGTTGAATTGTAAAGTAGGTGTTAAAAGGTCTTCACGGACCACATTGATGAAGTCTGCTCCCATTGGCTACCCGTCATCTGTCACTCAAACCCCCCCAGACGTTCGACGTCAGACCCACAAACGCTTATTGAGCCACCTGATTGGTCAATTTATAACTCAAATAACTTGTGATAATGGAAAAAAATCTTTAAAAAAAAATTAGGATTAGAAAAAAGAAGTTAAGCAGAAAGCACCAGAGGTAGAATGATTATTCTGACATTTAAAATGACTGAGAAATAACTGTCTGATTCTCAATGTAAGTCAATGGGACTTTGGCCTTTTTGCAACCCAGTGGTACTTCCTATATGGAACACGGAAGTAGGGGGACATGCTCAGTCCAGTTCTCCTATATACAGTCAATGGTGTAGACAAAATAAAAATGTATAAATGTCCCCCAAAAAAAATCAAAAACAAGGTCAAAACGATGTAAAAAAAAGTATCTGTTATGACACGCATCTCCCTGGAGATTTTAAAAATGGCTGTAAATCACGTTTATACAATTTTCTCAAACAACGTCTGATGCTCCGCCTCTTCTGTCTCCTCCGGTGTTTTCTCTTCAACCTGGTCAGAAGGATCGCCTAGCTCAGAGGTCGGCAACCTTTAACAGAAAAAGATCCATTTGGGCTCGTTTTATACTGATCAGAACCTAGAAGGAGCTGCATTGACTTACATTAGCCTTCCAGAAATTTAGATTTGCATTAATAACCTTCTTTTTGTTTTTTTTTTTCTAATAAATGTGAATAATGTCCTTTTTTGGCAGGAAAAAAATAAATAAAAAGAAACCAGCATTTCTCAAAAAGGGAATTTTTTTAACGTTTCTAACTTTAGTAGCAAGAAAGCAAAATTGTTGCTTAATTACTAGCTGAACCTCAAATTAGCTTAACATTTCTATATAAATTAAATCTGTCGCTGTAATAAAAGCTAAACTCAAAATTAAGCTAAAACCCTCAGTAGATAACTGATTAGCTAAAAATTTTAGCATATTGCTAAAATATTAGCTGAACTCCAAATTAGCATAAAATTCCTCAGTAAACTAGCTTAGACAAAAACGTTAGCATGTTTTTAAAATAGAATTTAAAAAATAGCTGAAAACATCAGTATTTTACTAAAATATTAACTAAACTCCTAATTATCATAAATTTAGTTTAAAAACGTTAGCATGTTGCTAAAATAGAAGCTAAAACTCTAAATTAGACTAAAACCCCCACTAGAAAAAAAAACAAATTAGCCAAAAACATTAGCATGTTGCTAAAATAATAGTTAATCTCCAATTTTTTTGAAAAATACTATTATTTTATTTTTCTTCAACCAGAGAGCCACTATGGAGAGATAAAAGAGCCACATGTGGCTCTGGAGCCGCAGGTTGCAGACTTCTGGTTCATCATACAGTTTAAGATTCAAACGAAAAATATTTTTCTAAATCACTAAAATTCTTCAAAATAAATGTATTTTATAGTTTAACTTTAAGAAACGTTTTTAAGCCACTTAAAGACGCATTAAGATCTACCTTTTTCATCCAGTGTTCAGAATGACTCCCCCCTAACGTTCTTATAAATGCTCTTTTTAAAGAAATTACACCATCTTAACTTTAATCTGTTTTATGTTTTCCTCTTCTTTACAGTGTTTCAGCGGCAGAAACGACGACGAGACCGAGGAAACCCTGCAACTGCACAAAGTCGCAATGTCTCAAACTGTAAGTTTCTTGTTTGAAGTTTTTATCGACTGTGAAAAAACCCACAAAATCTTCCTGCGGGGCTTTGAGGAGCTGTGTGAAGCTCGTGTTGTTTCGATGGAGTCAAAGACCGATAACAGATTAGAATCTCAGATAACTGATTATGATTCAAAGAAATAAATCAAGTTCTTTGTGGTCCGTTAGATACTGCGACTGCTTCGCAAACGGAGAGTTCTGCAACATGTGCAACTGCAACAACTGCTTCAACAACCTGGAGCACGAGACGGAGCGCCTCAAAGCCATCAAGGTGGGTTCGGCGCTCGCTGCGGCCGCTTCCGGCCCGAACGTCTGCTGATGAAAACGCCGTGTCTCCACAGACGTGTCTGGACCGAAATCCAGAGGCCTTCAAACCCAAAATCGGTAAAGGGAAGGAGGGCGAGTCCGACCGCCGCCACAGCAAAGGCTGCAACTGCAAGCGGTCCGGCTGCCTGAAGAACTACTGCGAGTGCTACGAAGTGCGTCCACTCGCATTCTTCCCTCCATTTTTCCTGCTATCGTCTGTCATGTTTTCACAATTCTTCTTTTTTTCTGCACCTTTGACATCCAAAAATATATGCGTCTAAAATTTCCTTCGTATGACAGAGTATTAGGGCCAACTGAATCTGTATTTTTTTTTTTTTTTTATAAATGACGACGATAAATCTCGTAAATTTACGAGAAAAAAGTCAGAACTGTTAAACTACCATCGTAAAATCGTATTTTTATCAAAAACATTTTAAAATTGTAAATGTTTGACTTTAAACTTTGTAAATGTACTACTAAAAAGTCATAAATTTACGTAAATAAAAGTAATAAATTTACGTGTTTTAAAGTCAGACATTTTTGAGAAACTCATAAATTTATGAGACTAAAAGTTGGAAAATTACATGTTTTAAAGTTGTACATTTACAGAAAAAAAAGTTATTCCTTTAAATCTTGTAAAGTTCAGATAAAAAAGTCATAAATGTATGACACTAAAAGTTGTAAAATTACGTCTATAAAAGTCGTACATTTATAAGAAAAAAAGTTGTACATTTATGACTTTCAATCTTGTATATTTACAATGAAAGGTTGTAAATTGACATGTTTTATAGTCGTAAATGTTTGACTTTAAACTTTGTAAATTTACTACTAAAAAGTCATAAATTTACGTGTTTTAAGGTCATACATTTCTGAGAAACTCATACATTTATGAGACTAAAAATTGTAAAATTACATGTTTTAAAGTCGTACATTTACAGGAAAAAGGTTGTAAATTTATTTCTTTAAATCTTGTAAAGTTCAGATAAAAAAGCGTCACAAATTTATGAGACTGAAAGTTGTAAAATTACGTCTTTAAAAGTCGTCCATTTATGAGGAAAAAATTTGTACAGTTATGATTTTAAATCTTGTATATTTACCATGAAAACTCATAAATTTACATTTTTTTAAGTCATACATTTTTAAGAAAAAAACTAAATTTGTTTGTTTTGAAGTTGTAAAATTTTGAGAAAAAAACTCGTAAATGTATTACTTTAAACTTGTTAAATATTCAGGAGAAAAAGTCATAAATTTATGGGTTTAAAAGTCGTAAATTTATTACTTTAAATCTTGTAAATATTCAGGAGAAAAAGTCATAAATTTATGGGTTTAAAAGTCGTAAATTTATTACTTTAAATCTTGCAAATTTCCAACCAAAACGTCATAAATGTACGAGATTATATTTATAAAAATTACATGTTTGTCGTACATTTACGAGAATAGAAATCATGAATTTATTTCTTTAAATCTTGTCAATTTACAAAGTTGTAATTCATGTAAATTAATGAGAAAAATCTCGTAATATATCTATTTTTTTTTAATTTTGTGGCCCTCATTCTCCGTCTTACTTATGCGTTTAAAAAAAGAAAATAATAAAAGTAACCAAAGCTCGCGTGTCTAGAATATGCAATGAACGGTTTAAAGTCATTGTGGGATGTCCACAAGACTTACAGCTTGGTCTTTATTTTGTTGCAAAGTGTGAAATTTGGCTACTTTCACATTTTCTCAAAATGTGGGACAAAGTTTTGTTCACACACGAGGTTAAGTCCACAACCACAACCAAAGTTTTTCTTACCTTTAACCCGGGATAGAGGCCGACCTTTAACCAACCAAACTCCTCGAGCTTCATCAGAACGCTAACTGAGATCAAATGCTGGTTTTAAAGTTTGTAGATTCTGAACGGCGTTAGCGCGGCGAGCTCACTAAAGGGGCGTTCCCCTTTTACTAGCACACGTTTTAACAGAATATTGTGAAAATATAACACATGAATCCCTGGTTTAAGCTGAATGAAACTACATATCATATGTTGTAACTATATGGGAAATGTGGGCGTGGTTAACAAAAATATCTTGTTGCTAAGGAAATTTAAACATTTTCTCTTGCAAATTCTTCTAAAAAATTACATAGACCGGTTTGTCATCTTCACCTGATCAAAAAATTAAATGGTTGCTATGGAGATAAAACCAACACAACAGACGCCATTTTGAAAAAAGCTTTTTTTTTTCCCTTAAATTTTGACATTAACACAAACTACATAGAGACAGAGGGGGAGGGGCCTGAAGCAGCCACTCAGTCAGCGCGGGTGGATGAAAAGAGGGGGATGGGGGCGGACTGCACCTGCGGGCCGTACCGCGCCACGCGCTTCAATTGTGTTTGCGTTTCTGTCTTCCAAGGCGAAGATCATGTGCTCGTCCATATGCAAATGCATCGGCTGTAAAAACTTTGAGGAGAGCCCGGAGAGAAAGACGCTGATGCACCTGGCGGACGCGGCGGAAGTGCGGGTTCAGCAGCAGACGGCGGCGAAGACCAAACTGTCCTCGCAGATCTCAGACCTGCTCATGAGGACCACCCCGGTGATTTCCACCGGCAGTGGGAGGTGAGGATCTCTGAACCATCAGATGAAAGAGAATTCATCTGATTTTTATCTTGAATCTGAACATTTTCCTCCAAAAACATTTTTTATTTCTCTTGATTTACAAATCCATAAATAATCAACACATTTATTCACTCTGATGCTATTTTCTTACTTTAAGCACAAACATTTTTGTAGAAATGGATAAATAATAAGATTAATGGAAGTTATCTAAAAAACATATATATGTTCAACAAAGCTCATGTAAATGCTAAATTTATGCTCAGTTTTCATTATTAGGAATTATTGGTATGTTAAGTACAATAGAGAGGAAAATTCTAGAAAATGGGAAAAAAATAACCCCATAAAGGAACATAAGACTGTGTAAAAATGTCAAATTTTATGTTTAACACTAAATCTTAATTTAAGAATGCTGAAACAAAGGGTTTCATCTTTAACAAAGCAAAAAATATTAATTAAATGTGGAATGAAAGCTTTATTTTTATTAGTATTTGTTGATTGTTTTGTTAAATACACAAAAGAGCAAAAAAGAACTTAAAATGTGGAAAAAGGGTCGTAAAAAGAGTAATTTTATGTTTAAGACTAAATCTTAATTTAACAAACGAGAAAGAAGTGTGTAACGCTTAACAAAACAAAATGTTCATTTTCACTGGTACATGTTTATTATGTTATAGACAAGAATAAAAATTTAGGTGTGAAAAAGTCCAACTTTATGTTTAACACTAAATCTTAATTTAAGAATGCTAAAACCAAGTGTGTACTGTTTAAAAAAAAAATTCTGAATGAAAGCTTCATTTTCATTAAGACATGTTGTAGGGCTGCCACGATTAGTCGACTAATCGATGACTAATCGACTATTAAAATAATCGACAACTAATTTAATAGTCGATTAGTCGTTACTTTATATTATATGAAGTCAGATTGTAGTAAAGTTGAAAGTTATAATAGCATTCTGCTAGATTTTTGGATTATTTTGGCATTTATTAAGGTTTTTTAGGCTAATTTGGAGTTTAGCTAATATTTCAGCAGCATGCTAGCTATTTCGGCTAGCTTTAGCTTTTTTAAGTTTTTTTAGGCAACTTTTGAGTTTAGCTTATATTTCAGCTATATGCTAGCTGTTTTGGCTAATATGGGATTTTTCCATTTTTTTAAGGCTAATTTGGAGTTTAGCAAATATTTCAGCAGCATGCTAGCTATTTTGGTTAACTTAAGCTTTTTTAAGTTTTTTTAGGCAATTTTTGAGTTTAGCTTATATTTCAGCTATATGCTAGCTGTTTGGCTAATATAGGATTTTTCTGTTTTTTTCAAGGCTAATTTGGAATTTAGCTAATATTTCAGCAGCATGCTAGCTATTTAGGCTAACTTTGGCTCTTTTTATTTTTTGGTAAATTGGCATTTAACTAATATTTTAGCTGGTTATCAACTTCAGCATCTTTACATCCACTTTGGCCTTTGAACAGATTAGTCGACTAAATCGGAAAAAATAATCGGTGATTAGTCGACTATTAAAATAATCGTTTGTGGCAGCCCTACATGTTGGTAGTCTTGCTAAATACACAAGAGAGCAAAAAAAAAAAACATTTAAAATGTGGATAAAGGCCCACACATGGCAAATTTAGGTATAAAAATAAGTCTAGCTTTATGTTTAACACTAAATTTTGTTTTAAGACAGCTGAAAAGAATTCTGTAATGCTCAACAAAGCAAACAAAAACTAAATTTCATTCTACATTAAATGTTATTTTTCACTGATACTTGTTTATTGTTAGATAAATAAATGTTAAATAGACAAAAGCAAGAAATCTTAAAAATTGTGGAAAAATTCCCCCAAAAAAGGACAATTTTATGCGTGTAAAAAATCAACTTTTATTTTTAGCACTAAATCTTGATTTAGGATCAAATCAACTTTATTTATAAAGCACTTTAACACAGCCAGACGGCTACAAAGCACTGTACATGAACACACCAAGAACACTAACAGATAAAATAGAAGCGTAAAAAAACTAAAACTAAAACAGTAAAAACAGAGCAGAGTCTCATGGAACGTTAAAAACAGGACAGATTCACTGCATCACGAATGTTAAAAGGCAGAAAGATAGCTGAAACGAGACAAACGAGTAAAAAAAAATAAAACAAAAAATACTGAAGTAGTTTTAAATTTGCTTAAAAATAGAACAACTTTGTGCTTTAAATCATTAAAATAACAGATTAAAATAATTTGTTGATAAAATCCGGTTTTAGGATCATAAAGTTTGTTTTCTAGGATCAAGAACAGAGGCTTCCATTAAACAAAGGATGTGTCTTGTCCCCTGCAGGCTCCCGTACACGTTCCTAACGAAGGAGGTGGTGGAGGCGACGTGCGAGTGTCTGCTGGAGAAGGCCAGAAAAGCCGAGCAGACGCACCAGCTGACCAGCGACGCGGAGCGCCTCATCCTGGAGGAGTTCGGACACTGCCTTATGAACATTATCACCTCGGCGGGGAAGGCCAAAGCGGACAGTGCCTCCATCAACTGCTAGGCCCAGCAGAGGCCGCGCCTCCATCCCGCAGGAGACGCGGCTCCTCCGAGGCAGAAGAAGCAGCCTGAAAGGCGGATTTCTCCCAGCGCAGCTGGAGCGAGGAGACTGAGGAGCGGACTCTCTGCAGAGCAGCCTTCAGATCCTCTCGTTCATCCGACGGTGACGCAGAAACCACGAGTCAAACCGGAGCTCAGCTTCTTCTTCTTCTTCTGTTCCCCCCGTCGTCTGCTGCTCTTATTTTGAGGTTTTCCAAGAACGCCTGTCATTTTGTAATCGGTATATTTGTGCTTACGGTAGACGAGCAGAACTTCTATCTTTTGATATTTATTTTGTCAAATATTTGTTATCAGAGTGCTAATATTGTGTGGCTTATAGGTCCACAAACTGTTAACTATTAACTAAAGTTAGGCAGCATTGTTTTTCAAGGAAAGTAATTAGATTCCATTTTTTTTTGTTTTGTTTGTTTGTTTATACTAAATAAAATTGTAAGAAGAACGGAGAGACGGACGATCAGCAGGAGCATGACTGGACTGATGAACAGTTTTCCAGGATTATGTTTTGACTGAATGCTTACAAGACATTAAACCCAGCATGAATTTGATCCGCATTGATGCAGATTACTCATTCAATCAGGAAATAGACTAAAAGATACATTTTAAAATATGAAATCATTTTAAAGTCTCATCTTTTGATCTATTTCAAAAGCGGTCCCAGTAGTTTTTTTTTGTTTTCATTTTGACGTTTTTAAGCTAAAATCACAAAACCTGCAGAGCAGCAGATGTTTATTAGGAATTCACCCTTTGAGTTGTGGAAGTCTCCATTCTCCTCCTCGTTTCTGAGAGCTCTCTGTTTACATGACCTCCTGCTAGCTCACCGTCCCAAAGTTAGCAGTGCAACAAAAATGCCGAACATTATCGGAGATATCCTTCCAGATTCCAGCTCAGACCAGGAAAACGAAGACGTTCCTGGATCTGTTTGGATGCATCAGAATTCTGCGTCACAGATACGATTTTTTCAAACAGCGTTGGTTTCTATCTGCTCCTAATTCATAAGATTTGAATAAAGAAATACTCAGACATTAAAATTATGCTAATTTTTTTTTTTTTTCCTCCAACATCTGAAAAATTACAAAAATTGTCACCAGAGTTGGTCTTAAGGAATAATACACAAACTTTAACCCCCTGTATATTTGGATCCCAAAATATAATATTAAAGAAAAATGTTCCCTTTCATTAAATATGATCCACCAGGGAAGCTTTTGTAGTTTGAAAAACCAGTCTGAAAACTTTCTCATGATGATTTCACCTTTTTGTCACTTTTCAGTACAAAAAATGTATTTTAAAAAAAATTATCTTTATTTATATCTACGTTAACCATCAGGATACCAAGGACCATGACATTCGTTAAATGTGAATGAGGATATAAAAATAAGCTAATTAAGAGGAAAAAAATAAAATTACAACTTTGTACAATACAGGAAAGACAGATTAAACATGATGTCAACAAAAATATGACACCAACCATTGAGGATTAAGTCTCTCTAAGCTATTTTAGTGAATATTCTACTCTTGAAGATTTGCTTTTTTATTGTTCCACCTTAAAAAAACAAGTCAAAAAAATCTGCGTCCTGTTTTTAAGGTCGATGTCCTGTTTATAGATGTGGAATTTGTACAAGTTACAGATGATTTTAGGAGGAAATCTCGAAACAACTGAAACAGAATTCTTTCTTTTTTTTTTTTTTTTTTAACCATTTCGAAATTGCAGAGAAATGTATCATTTAGACAAACAACACGATGATCTATTCAAATAAAACCTTTCTCTTAAATTTTCTTCAGTCTAGGAGCCCTACATTACCCAGAATGCTATTCAACTTGTCAAAGAATTGTAATGCGCATGCGTGTCTTCCCTAGCAGGCGGGGAAAATTCTCAGAGAATCATGGGATATGAGCTGAGGACGCACGTGCAGGGTAATGCTTCACGATTAAAACTTGTTTTTACCTAAAAATATATATATACAACTTGTTAAAATAGCCTTTCTAAACGTTGATTTGTGTTTAAGACATAACTTGAGATTTTATCTTCCTTAGTAAAAAAGTTTAATTCGCGGAAGAGCGTTTAAATCTTTAGTCCCGTTAGTTTTTATTCCTTATTTATATAATATCCACTCACAAAAAATGAGGATACGTTTGATTAAACATTTTAAAACTTCTCAAAAATACTTCTTTTTCTTCAGTTCAGTAATATTTGTACTTGTATTTCTATAACAAACTCAGAAAACAGTTTATTTCCAAAAATCTATTTAGAACGAGCACAAAATGTATTACAATCTCACCTTTTATGAATTATGAGTTTTTGTTAAATGAGTTTAAGTTCAGTTTGGTTGATTTAAGTTTCAAGTTTTACAGACTTTGGATTTATTCTTTCATTCTCATTAATTTATTGTTTTGATGTGGTTTGTTTAGCGCTTGGTTGTATAGAAGTTTCCCCGCACAAACTTTAGTTTTGGATATTTTTAAACAAACTACTTAAAATCAAAATATTAGTGTTTGAAGCATTAATTGTGAAACTGATGGTTTTCTGTAGAAAGACTCTTATCTCAGCTCCATTTATGGAAGAACCACTCAGTCCCACTAACAGCAGTTTTTGCTTCCTGATTTGTGTTTATATTCACACAAACAATTGTGTCTGATAAAATGCTCTTCCTTGTGTTTACAGAACAATTCAAGACGTTCCTGAGACCAGAGATGAGCCGACGTTCTTGTAGGTATTTTTTTAGTTTAACTGCTAACTGGTGCACAAAGCCGTCCCAATGATTAAATCAATCACTACCCATCTGACCCCACGCATGTTTGGGGAAGATTATACGTTTGCTCATAACTGAGGGTTCTGTGCTCCTTTATGATTGGCTCTCAGCTCGAGGGAAACGCTCCAGCTGATGCATTTGTTCTGTTCCAGGTTTGGATCGTTGGAGAGACTTCAGGTGATCTTCACTTGACCTTCAGGCCCCAAACTGATTGGACTTTTCGTGTTTTCTAATAAATTTGTTTTGAAGCAGATAAATTGTGTGCAGTGTTTAATATACAAGCAGTAACTCATGTATTTTATTAAACATTTTTTTTCTTTTATTAGTGCAGAGTGACTGTTGGTATTTATTTTGTTTCTATTATGATTGGTTTTCTTTATTTGTGTTAACATGATCCATTAACAAAATTAAACAATAAAAAAAACAACGTTCTCAGTTTAAATTTCAATTTCATTCCACATATTTTTTTAAATTATGAAACTGAACAGCAGACATTATTTTAGCTGCAACTCAAGTGTTTGATAAATTTGTGATCTTAAATGACCTATTTCTCATTTTTACAGCTTCATAAAATACCTTTGCATTAATCAGTGGAAGTTATTTTTACGTACAATTTATAGACAGATTGATTATAGCTTACACCTAATGTAACTAATTAAACTTATGTCAACACGTTTTCATTGTTTTTTTTTTACATAATCGTTTTGTTCAAATCTTTCTTAAATGAAAACTTTGATGCATCACTTTAAATATTTAGCTTTTAAGTTTTATTTTTAAAAATATGTTGATTAAAATGTAAAATATGCCAAATATTTACCTAATAAAATGATAAATTTCTTTAATTATTCAGCAGTTATAACTTTTTTAATTGCACTAAGATTATTTCAAGTTTAGCTCTGCTTTTACTGCTTTATTTTGCATTTTGTTTGAACAAAACTTGTGTACAGTTATTTCTATTAACTCAGTGTTTTTTTCCTAAAAGTTTTTATTGATTAATTATAAAAACATGGTACTTTTTAAAAGAAATATGCGATATTTTGAATAGTTAGCCCGTTAGCAGCTAGAAACCGGAAGTAGCGCGTTAGCCGCTGGACAACCGGAAGTCGCCGTTCTTCTTCGTGGTAGGAGGAGTTTGTTGCTTAGTGCCACGTTGATGGAGACCAGTGTGGACGTGGAGATCTGTCTGGAGCTCGCAGCCTGGAGCCGGTAGCCTCTTCCTCCGTCTTCTGCTGCCGTTCGCCTCGGACCGAAGCACACACGGGGGTTGTTGTTGTCTTCTTCTGCTTTCACGGTTGCGTTGATGTGAGGAGCCGAGAAGGAAAAGAAGCTAAGCCGCTTTAGAGAAGTAAGTGGATCCGTGCTACCTGTCTCCTTACGGCGCACAGGTAGCTAGGAGGCTACAGAAGACAGTTTGCCCTTTAGGGTGAGACTCCTTTAACACGTGTTTCACGTTCATTGTTTCCTGCTGGCAGGGCTGTTCTGCTTTTTAAAGCACCTGTCAGCTGTTAGCTTGATGCTAGCTGCGGTTTCAGGGAAATCCAAAACAAAGCAGTGAGTTTGTGATTTTAGAGCGTCTCTCTGCAAACAACAGCTTTGTTTAAAATAAACATTCCTGCTGCACTCATGCAGTATTATTGTTTTCTCCTAATGAACCAGCACAATGTTCATTTAAATGTCTTTCTTCTTCATGAATGAGAGTTTAAACATGTTTACAAATGCATCAAAATGTACATTAAAGGGATTTACATGACACATTTACAAAATTATGAAAAGGATTTTAGTTTCAAAGGTTGTTTATTTATCTTATAGTATAGATTTAGTTTGAGTGTCTGTAATTATAGTTACATTTTTTTTAATTTAATTTCTAAACCTGGTTAATTTAGTTAAGTTGATTACTGTTGAGCAAGAGGTGATGTTTGAATCCTCAAAAAAATCTGCAAACTACTTTTAGGGTTTGTCATAAATGTGCTGTTTTTATCTATTGGACTCAGAACTGGGAGGATTTGTCAGCATGATATGTGTTGTAAAATTAAAAAAAAGATTAATTTACTAGTTAAAATGTGCTAAAAATGAGACACAGTTTATGATTAGGAATAAAGTTTTATCTTTTTTGACTTTTTGCTCAGTATTCATCTTTGTTATTTTCCACAAACCTCGCAGTAACTCGTACCTGTTGTCTTCCAGGATGAAGCTCAAGGAGATCAACCGCACAGCCATCCAGAGCTGGAGTCCTGCACAGCACCACCCCATCTACCTGGCCACAGGTGAGACACTGAGGGGTTTTTCTTTCAGATAATGTCACAGATTTATCTGCTTAAATATTATTTAAAACGTTTTTGTTGCACATTTCGCAGTTTGGATTAAATTTGGCATCAAAAACCAAAACATTTTATTTCTTCTCGCGTGTTCTCCATGAACGTCCAGCTGGGCTTTGGTAGAATTTACAGATCATCTCCTCACATCTCCTGCAGGAACATCAGCCCAGCAGCTGGACGCCTCTTTCAGCACCAATGCCTCCCTGGAGTTCTTCGAGTTGGACCTGGCTGATCCCACTCTGGACATGAAGTCCTGCGGCTCCTTCTCCTCCAGCCACAGGTAGAGAGCTCCTCTGGAGCGGCTCCTCTACGAGTCTCTGAGCATTGGTGCTGGATCTCCACCCGAGTTTATTTAATTCATGTGGCAGAGTTGAACTTTGCCGAGAGTTTTCCGCTCTGCAGCTTCCTGTCTCTGCCAGATACGCATCTTTTTGCAACTTTGTGGATTTATTTAAAAATATATTTGTAGAATATGCAGGCAGAAAGCGGGTTTATTAGCAGATACAGAAACATTTTCAGCCCAAAGAAAAACTTAGTGTCAGAAGTATCAGAAACAGACTATAAACCTGCTCCTCTCAGTCCACACACTTTCATCCCTGAAGGTCCTGGTAATAAATATATTTATTTTAAAAAACTGAAAGCATGAAACAGGAAGGAAAGGAAGAAACATGGTCATTTTGTGTGGAAATGTCTACGTCCCGTTAGATGTGGGAAATTTGTTCTCCACTGTTGAATCATCCCTTGGGGGAGCGGCGAGCTGCAGACACAGCTGCACTCGGGAACCGTTTAGTGGTTTACCAACCCCCCAATCCCCTTAAACCTTAATGCTGAACGTCAAACATGTCTGACTCAGCCTGGATTTGAACCCACGACATCCAGTCTCAGGACGGACACTCTACCACAAGGCCACTGAGCTGCATGCGGAAAGTAGAAGTTTCCATCAGCGGAATAGATTACTGCAATGTCAGAGGTCAAAAAAAAAAAAATAGCATTAATTTTTGGATTAAAACTCACATCTGGTTCCACAATTTTCACCTTTGCTGGACTCCAGGTCACAGCCGAGGTGGAGAGGTGGAGCGCCTCACCCTCTCGGCCGCCGACCACTAACAGTCTACGTGACAGTTGGTAGTACCGGACCGCAGAAACCTCAATTTTTCTCCAAAGTTTCTACATTTTTTGAAAGTTTAATTTGGAAAAACTACCAAATGCTCACCACAACATCTGATTTGTCGTTCGGTCGTGTGACAATAATTTAGGTGTGTATTGTGTAATGATCTCAAAACTCACGGTTCGGATAGTGTCGCTGTTTAAGCGAATCCATTTTCAGGTCAGTAAAAAGTGGAAAAAAAAAACACATAAGCAAAAAAAAAAAAAAAACCTTAAAATTACTTTTTAAAAAAGCTTTAAAACATATATTTGAGAAAAACCTGCATAAAGTACTTCAAAGCATAAATATACATTTCCTTGAACTTTGAACATAAACAAAAATGTCAAAACATGTAGTTTCTGATAACATTTACATGTCAGGAAACCAAATCTATAAAAACTGAGAGAAATGAATTATTAATATGCTATTTAACTTTCACATTTTTTGGTATTAATTGTAGTATTAAAACTAACTGTGGGAACATTTAAATATTTCACATAATGAATATTATCCGTGGTACATGTTTGATCGATTTTTGATCCCTTTGGCTTCCCGTACTGCCTTCCCCTGAATGCACGGGTTATCCGTTAAAATCTGCAAAAATCCATCTGTTACTCTGTTAAAGGAGCTGCTCCGACCGCTAACATGAAAGTTTGTTTACGTGGAAAAGAGGAAACATAAGAAGAGCCTTCGACTTCAAAATAAAAGAAAGAAAGACACAAAGCAGGAGTTTGAGCTGACAGTTGTTCCCACGTGATGATGATCCATAATATTCAGCAACTGGCTGTCTAACGTCAGGAGGATGGTGCTAATAAAGTTATGATTTGGTGTCTTACTTTTTTTTTTTTTTTTTTTACATCTCTTATTGTGATACGTGTATAACGATATGTATCGTGTTGCCAGACACACCCATAATATACAGTCTGTGGATAATCCTATAATCTGCTCAGTGATGCCTCGACTACTTCCTACTACTCATCATTTTTTAGTTCTTAAGTATTTTAAAAATATTTTTTTGTTTTATTTTATTAAACCCTTAACGTCTGAATTTTTTTCTAGTGGTGCCACAAACGATTCTTTTAATAGTCGACTAATCACCAATTAATTTTTTCAATTAGTCGACTAATCAGGTTATGCACAAACTAGATGTAAAGCACATCTTAACCATCATTAGCTTTAAGCTAACTAAAAACTAGATCTATAGCATTACCTGTGATAATGCTAGTGTGAATGATGTAAGCTGAATTTGGCCACTGAAGATGCTGAAATCGATAGCTAATAGCTATAAACGCTGAAGCTGATAGCTAGCTAAAATATTAGTTCAATACCAAATTAGCCTAAACAACTGAAAAAAGCCTAAGTTAGCCAAAACTGCTAGCATGCAGCTGAAAAAATAGCTAAACTTCAAAATGACTTAAAAAAATGAAAAATGAAATTATCCAAAATAGCTCACAGGCAGCTAAAGTATTAGCTAAGCTTCAAAATATCCTTAAAAACTGAAAAAAATCATAAATTAGCCAGCCAAAATAGATAGCTTGTAGCTGAAATATTGACTCAACTCCAAAATAGCCTAAATTAAAAAAAAAAAAAAACCTAAATTGGCCAAAATAGCTAACAGGCTGCTAAAATATTAGCTAAACTCCAATTAGCCTAACAAACCTTAATTGATGCCAAAAAGCTAGCAGAATGCTGTTATGACTCTCCTCTGACTCCATAGAATATAAAGTAACGACTAATCGATTATTAAATTAATCGTCGACTGTTTCAATAGTCGATTAGTCGTCGATTAGTCGTCGATTAGTCAACTAATCATGGCAGCCCTAATTTATTCCCAGCTATGAAAAAAGATGTCCACTTGTGTTTTTGCGTTTAAGTAAATTATGTATTTCGGTAATTTTATGGCTAATTTGGTTCGTCACATATTTAAGGAATTAAATGTTTCTGTTTGTCTCCTTTAAACCGTCACAGCTGAAACCAAACTTCCATTTTTAGAGTTTTTTTTGTTTTGGTTTTGTTTAGGGCTGCCACGATTAGTCGACTAATCGATGACTAATCGACTATTAAAATACTCGACAACTAATTTAATAGTCGATTAATCGTTACTTTATATTGTATGAAGTCAGAGTGTAGTAAAGTTAAAAGTTATAATAGCATTCTGCCAGCTTTTTCGACTATTTTGGCATTTAATAAGTTTCTTTGGCCTTTTATGGAGTTTAGCTAATATTTAATCTACATGCTAGCTGTTTTGGCTAACTTAAGGTTTCTTTTTTTAGTTTTTAAAGCTATTTTTAAGTTTAACTAATATTTCAGCGACATAGCTATTTTGGTTAATTTAGGATTTTTCTGTTTTTTTTAGGCTAATTTTGAGTTTAGCTAATATTTCAGCAGTATGCTAGCTATTTTGGTTAACTTTGGCTCTTTTTATTTTTTGGCTAATTTGGCATTTAACTAATATTTTAGCTGGTTATCAACTTCAGCGTCTTTACATCCAGTTTGTGCATGACCCGATTAGTCGACTAATCGGAAAAAATAATCTGTGATTAGTCGACTATTAAAATAATCGTTTGTGGCAGCCCTAGTTTTGTTACTGGACCCTAAACTGTTTGGTTGGCCCCTCCCCCGGTAGATACCACAAGCTGGTGTGGGGCCCCTTCGGCATGGACTCCCAGGGTCACCCGTCCGGCGTCCTGATCGCCGGCGGCGAGAACGGGAACGTGATCCTGTACGACCCGGCGAGGATCATGGCGGGAGAGAGCGACGTCGTCATCACGGAGAGCGACCGGCACTCGGGGCCGGTGAGGGCTCTGGACGTGAACCCGTTCCAGGTGAGGACCCGGGCAGTTCTGCTCGTTTGAATCCATATTCAGATCCAGATTAAGACCTCGGCTCTATTAGGCAAACCTGGTGGCGTCGGGCGGGAACGAGTCCGAGATTTTCATCTGGGACATGAACAGCTTTGGTTCTCCGATGACGCCGGGACCCAAAACCCAGGTACGCGAATCTTCCAGGACCGAGAAGTCCGAAACGGTAAACTTGCATAGATCTGGTTCTGAGTTCTCCGTGTCCGTCCCGAAGCCTCTGGAGGACATCAGCTGCGTGGCGTGGAACCGGCAGGTCCAGCACATCCTGGCGTCCGCCAGCCCGAGCGGCCGGGCGTCGGTGTGGGACCTCCGGAAGAACGACCTTATCATCAAAGTCAGCGACCACAGCAACAGAGTAGGTGTGGCGGTCCCCCGGCCCCTCCCCCGCGGCGCCCCGGCCCGCCTCTCACGCCGGACTCTGTTGCAGATGCATTGCTCCGGCCTGGCCTGGAACCCGGAGGTGGCCACGCAGCTGGTCCTGGCCTCGGAGGACGACCGGATGCCCGTCATCCAGATGTGGGACCTTCGCTTCGCCACCTCTCCGCTGAAGATTTTAGAGAATCACACGCGGTAAACTCACCTGTTCATCCCACCTGGCCCTACAGGTGGAGCCGCCTGTCGCTCCTGATGACTTAGAAAAGAAGAGTTTGTTTGTTTACTTATTTATATGGATTTTTTACACTTTTTAAAATAGTTTTATTTATTTATTTGTATTTACTTATTTATATTTTGTGCATTTATTCATAATTTTATTTGTGTATTTTGTTAATGCATTCATAGTATTTATATATTTACACTTAATTTGGTATGCTTTTTTTTAAATCTTGTTTTATATTTTATATCTGTTTATCTTTGTAAAATTGTTCTTAGCGACTTTTAATTCTAAAAATGCAGATTTTTGCCAAAAAAACAAAAAAAAATTGTTTTCAAGACATTTTCTGCATATTAGAAATCTTTATTTTGGTTGTGAGCAGAACTGCTACCGCAGAGTTAGCTGCGTTTATTTCCCAGCATTCCTTTCCCCTGCTAGCTTAAAGCGCCTCAAAAGTCCAAGCTAACATTAGCGAGCAGCATCAGAGCTATCCAGCCCACAGTTTTGGTGGGATACAGAGCAGGGAGACTTTGGCCCCGCCCCTGGCGGTTGCTGCAACACAATCCCGGGCTTTTTCATCTGCTCCTGAGCCGACACCATTTGAACTGGAAAAGTTGTTTTACCTGCAATAATGCTGGTGAAATTACTTTAATTGCTGAAGGGATTTACTGAAAAGGCAAAAGCTTTTGGTAAAATGTTACTGAAAATGTTGTTAAAGAGCTATGAAAGAGCGCTGAAGTTGACCTACATTTCTGAAAAATATGTGGTAAAATTGCTGAAAAATCCCAAATACATGCCAGTTTCGCAATAATATCAAGTGTGCGTAAATATGAGCTAATCTCCAAATTAGCCAAAAGAGCTAGCTCATTGCTTAAATACTAGCTAAACTACAAAATAGTTTAATCCTTAAACTAAATTAGTCAAAAACGTTAGCTTGTTGCTAAAATAGAAACTAAACTTTTAGATTTTTTTTCTATTAACAAATTCAACATTACATTTCACTTTGAAACCCCATAACAAGTTAGCCAAAAAGCCTAAATATTTAGTAAAGTCCAATTTTTTTTTAAAAATTACCATTAAATATGAAAACAATGTATTTAAAGACTTGTTCCTAATCTACTTAAAATGATGAAATTCCTTTCCTTTGAGACATATTTTGCCCAATATTTAAAAAACTATGAAATTTTATGAATACCAAAAATACGAGCAGGAATGTTCTGAACGTTTTGATACCAAGATTGCTGAAAGTGTGGCGTGCCGAAAAACGTACGAAAACAATCACTATAGTGTTTACTAAGCAATCACACAATAAAGAAATACTTAGAAATGAAGTTTTAATCTTAAATTCTTTTTTACAATTCTTTCATCATGGAAAAATGCTATAAGTACATGTCTGCCCTTACCAAAAATAAGTATATGTTTAAAAGTATACTTAAGTTTAAAAAAGTAAATACCAAGTATACCTAAAAGTATACTGGAAGTTTACTAACATGTATACTTCTTGGTACTAAATTGGCCCACTTTTAGCTTATAAAAAGTATACTTAAAGTAAACTTTCTGGTATACTACTAGTTTATTTTAAGTTTATGAAAGTATACTTAAGATAACCTTTATGGTATACTGTTAGTATTCTTCAAGTTTACTTTAAGTTTATGAAAGTATACTTAAAGTAAATTTCTAAGTATACTTTTTATAAACTAAAAGTGGGCCAATTTAGTACCCAAGAAGTATACTTGTTAGTAAACTACTAGTATTCTTTTTTAAGTATACTTGGTGTTTATTTTTTATTCTTAAAAAATACCTTTAAACATGTACTTGAAGTATACTTGTTTATACAAAGTATAATTAACATGAACTTGTAGTTTATCTCTATAAGTACATAAAAAATATACTATCTTAAGTTTAGTTTTAAATAAGTATACTTAAAATAGACTTAAGTATACTTATTTTTGGTAAGTTTCTCCTGTAATTCCCGTTTTCCACCTGCAGGGGGATCCTGGCCATTTCCTGGAGCCTGGCGGACCCGGAGCTGCTGCTGAGCTGCGGGAAGGACAGCCGGATCCTCTGCTGGAACCCCAACACGGCGGAGGTGAGGCTGCCCCGGCGTCGCCCCGTCGACACCGCCGTCCTCTGCCGACGCTGACGGCGCGCGCTCCGGTCCGTCCGCAGGTTCTGTACGAGCTCCCCACCAGCAGCCAGTGGTGCTTCGACGTCCAGTGGTGCCCCCGAAACCCCGCCGTGCTGGCGGCCGCCGGCTGCGACGGACACATCGACATCTTCTCCATCATGGGCGGCAGCAGCCGGGCGCAGAGTCAGAGACACGCCGACCAGGTGACGGGCTTCAGAACCGAAGCGTTTCTTCATTTCATAATTTATATTTCTTGAATATTCTCAGGTTTTCTGCATCTGTGCTGCTGCTCCTGTAGAAACTACAGGAAAATGTGGAGCAAATTCTGAACTTCTGGATCATAAAAACTGCAGTTTTATGGTTTTTTACACTAACTTGAAATATTTTAAACTTTTCATGTTTTTATAATTTGAAATGAACAAAAACTAAATTCTGTAAATGGAAAAAATCAACACTTTTATGCATAAAATGAGTTCATTTAAAATAAAAATCGATTAAATTGAATTTCTTTTTCAGCTGTGAAAATAAATGCGAGAATAATGAACCCCTCCCCACCCCAAAAATTGGGTGACATCACAGTGGGAGAAACCATTTCTCACAATGGGGGGACAAAATCTCTTATGGGCCTCAAGAAAAAAAATGTTTAAAAATCCACTGATGGAATCAAAACATGCGTCGGGGTTTTATCTAAAGGAAGTTTTAGAATTATTACATGATGGACCTGAGGCTTGACGACCATTTTGTGTTCAAAGTTTCTTTGACCTTTGACCTCAGGTAGAGGCCACCATCTTCTAAAATGGCACCTTTACTGCTGGCCACAAACTTAAACTCCTCCTAGGGATTTTAATCTGTGGCCTCTTAACTCCTCGAGCATCATTATTAAAGCTACTCAGCAAAACTCGTTGGTTTTAATTTAAAGTTTATAGATTTTACTCGCCGTTAGCTTTGCGAACTTGCAAAAGTAGCCTGTTGCTCGCACATTTTTTACCAGAATATTGTGAAATTTCATACGTGAATCCTTGATTCGAGCTGAGCGAAATGATATGAAACACGGGTATGAACATCGTACGAATGTGGGCGTGGTTAACAAAAGCGTCTGTTGCTAAGGAAATTTAAAAAATTTACTTTTGCCAATTCTTTTACAAATGACACCTACCTGTTTGTCACCCCCAAGCGGCCAAAAAAGGAAATGGTTGCTATGGAGATAAACCAACAGGAAAGGCGCCATTTTGAAAAAAGGATTTGTTTCATGTGAGAGAGTGAAAAGGGGGTGGCGATGGCGGGTTGCAGCTTTAACTTTTGATTGTTCCTGTTGCAGATCAGCAACTCCTTCGGTAACATGGATCCTTTTGGGACGGGCCAGGCTTTACCTCCACTGCAGCTGCCCCAAAGCTCCGCCCCTCCAGCTTCAGCCATCCCTCTGAAGAAACCCCCCAAGTGGATCTGCCGGCCTGTGGGGGCTTCGTTCGCCGTAATGCAAAGATCGTTGTTATCTCGGGTCTGCAGGAACAGCTTTTCAGATCCTGACTCTTGTGGTTTTGTGCTCTGGCAGTTCGGAGGAAAGCTGGTTTCTCTGGACAACGCCAAGCCGCAGGTGCAGCCGCAGCAGCCGGCGTCACACGTCGTGCACGTCAGTCAGGTGGTCACAGAAACGGCTCTGCTGGATCGCTCCGAGCAGCTGCAGGCCACGCTCAGCTCCGGGAACTTCGTGGGTTTCTGCCAGGAGAAGATCGACGGCGCTGAAAACCAGTTTGAAAAAACTCTCTGGTCTTTTCTGAAGGTACGAGCCAAACCAGAACGCTTTCAGGAAGGTCGTAAAAGAAACGACGCTTCCATTGGACTGTGTTGTGTTTCCAGGTTAACTTTGAGAGCGATGTTCGCAGCAAATACCTGGAACTTCTGGGCTACAACAGAGAGGAGCTGGCCTCAAAGGTAGCAGAACATCAGCGGTTCTTCAGTTTGTTTCTCAGCACTCGAGTCACGTTCTCCTCTGTTTGTTCGGCAGATTTCTGCAGCTTTAGTCGAAAAACCAGCAGACACTCCACAGGTAAGACGCATCCAACACTATCGGACGTATTTGAATTAACTTTATCTGAATCATGCATCTGAGCTAAAACAGAATAAAAAAGGGATTTAAATTCATTTTAGGGGGAAAAAAAAGTCAAATATTTAGTGAAACTGGTTAGTTTTTTTGAGGAATTTCTCTAAAAGTACTCATTTTTTTATATTGTTCTGGTAATTTGAACATTTGTTTCCATAGGCCAATTAAAAGACTCCCAGAATGGAGCCCTGTGGAACTCCAAATTAGATAAAGAAATATACAAAGACTAGTCAGAAATGAATTTATCCAACAATTACTACAGCACCTGTTAAGAGCCTTAAAATGTAATTTTTTTATTTAAATATGCTGTGAATGATATCAGTTAAAATATCAAAGTTTGATCCCTCATAATGTCTACATTTAATATACTCTATCATTTTGACTTGTTCTTGGTCCAAAATATTATTTATTATAGTGAGTTTGACCTTATTTATTGGTTCATTTAAATGCTTCTTAGATAAATATATATTTTTGTTGTGACTGCAGATGGAAAGTTAAGTATTAATGACTAAATAGACTTTAAGAATCAGATGATCAATTATGTAAAAAAATATATCCATATATCATTAAAATAAAATGGAGGTGGGTTTATATAAATTTGCCTCTTTTCCATCTGCAAATAATAAAATTCTGTTTGAAAAAAGTTATATTTATTGGATTCAATAAATTGTGTTTTATAAATGCATGGACGTCTTTCTATGATCACTCAGGGGAAATGATCTTTTCAAGAAAAAAAGCATAATTTTCTTGGATTTATTTTCTAATTAATGTATAAATTAACTTTTTAAATTAAATTTGAGACTGAAAACTTCTATTGTCTTTTTCTTTTATTTTATATTGCTGAAATTAAGTCCAATCCGATCATCTTTTGCTTTATTTTCAAAGTGTTCCAAGTGATCTTTTCATTAGAATGATGCAGTTTTTAGTCAAAATTCCAAATATCTGTTGTTTTCTAGCAGGAGTTTGCCAGAGCAATCCCACCCCCTTTCCCCTCACCGAGCTCAGAGCCCAGCGTGTTTTCAACGTCACAAAAACAATCTTTTTCAAACATAATTTTCTCTTATTCGTTTGAATTAAGAAATACTCAGAAATGCTAATTTAATCCAGATACATGTCTTCCATCATGAGAAAAACGCCACGAAAACATGTTAGATCATCATTTTTCACTAAGTGGGTCTTTAAGAATCCGTGTTTTCTTCTCTCTCTGTTTCTCAGTCTTTTAGTTTTGTGTGCAGGAAGTGTTGCAAAAGAAAAAAAACTCATTCTGTGTTTCCTCTTTCTGCTTTTTTGTTCAATCCGCTTTAAATCAAAACTTTGTTGCTTGTTTCAGAGTTTTTCATTTACGCCGTTCTCTGCAAATGCCGTTTATGATGAAGGAAAGAGTCACAAAGTTCAGAAAGCAAACGAGGAAGCTCCAGATTCCTGCTCCAGATTTTTTATGCTCTGATCCTTCAACACCTTTTTATGGTGAAATAAAACGAAAGTTTAACGAGACGCGTAAACGGTTTCAGAAACGCTTCAGGAAAATGTCGAAATGCTTTTTGAGGAACAGAGAAAATAAAAGTTGGTTTGACGAGAACTTTCCCTGAGTGAACCGAACATGTTGGCCATGAGAAAAGAGGGAAGTTTAAATCTATAGTTCAAAAAATGAAAAGAGAAAAAATTAAATTAAATATTTCGCTGGAATTCTCAAATTAAACACAGAAAATATGTCATTTCTTATATTATTTTAATGAATTTGCACTGATTGTACTTTTATTTGACATAGAATATAGACAAACTGGGGATTAATATAAAATATTATCACGTAAACTATGAAAAAGTAGTTTTAAGAACAGTCACAGCAGATGTAACCTTTTGTTTATTAATTTGGAACCAAAAAATATGTTGATATATTAATTTATAGCATAAAAATGACATTCATCGAGCAAAATTGTTGACAAAACCTTTGAAAAGTACGAGTTGGTTAAACCATAAAGTATCAAAAGTGTTAAAAAATGTCAAACCCGAAGAATAAATATGTCAATTAATAAATTAAAGAAGAAATTTGACTCAAACTCTGAATTTAAAATCACTTTAATCCAGAATTCTGCAATAAATAAATAAAATTTTCTGCTTTTTAGTGCTTGGTTGTCATGGTAACGCAGCATAGTTTCAATGTTTTGCTTTGGGGATCAGTAAGAGTCTGGTTCTGACCCGTTTTTCTGTCGCGCTCTGCAGCCGGAGCTGTCTGTTCCCGCCCCTCTGCAGCCGGAGCTGTCTGTTCCCGCCCCTCTGCAGCCGGAGCTGTCTGGTCCCGCCCCTCTGCAGCCGGAGCTGTCTGTTCCCGCCCCTCTGCAGCCGGAGCTGTCTGTTCCGCCCCTCTGCAGCCGCCTGCAGACTTCCCTCCCGCAGACGCTCCAGAAGCTGCTTTCGACTGGATCGCAGCCGCAAACTCGCAGCCGGCCGTCTCTCTGAGTCCAACTCCAGAGTCCGAGGAGCCGGAAGAGGAGGCCGCAGACGGCCAAGAGGCAGATCTGGAGGAGGAGCAGGAGGCCGAGGAGAAGGAGGAGGAGGAGGAGGAGGAGGAGATTCCCCTGAATGAGGTATGAATGCAGGACATCCTGGCTCCAGATTTCAGAATAAGAGCGCATGTTTGTGGCTGTTTGAAGGCCCGGTCCGACCTTTTCCTGCGTTTCAGGACGTGGCGGCTCCGGCAGAGGAGATCAGTCCGGTTGAGACGCCTGCCGAGATCCCGACTCCAGCTCCGACGCCTGCAGGAGTCGCCCTGAGCATCAGTCAAGGTAGAAGCCCCGCCCTCGTGAGCGTGACTTCCACTGATCCGCGTTACGTTGACGCGGTTAATCAGTCTGAATATTTACGTCACTCAGTCATGTCCGACGTCCGTCCATCCACAACACAAACTTGACAAAGTTGTATTTCCAGTTCCTCAGCGCCAGAGTTCTCTGAAAAAAGGCGGAGAAACAGGAAACGGGTCTTGCTTCCAAAATAAAAACTTCTGTTGAACTTTCAAAATAAAAAATTATAGAACTTTACTTCAAATTTAGGGTGACGAGCCCAAACAGCAGATAACACCGACATTCATTTTAACCACAGACGACAAACACAACATCAGCAGGACAAACCACTCGACACGGGGGTGGCAGGACGAACCACTCCTCTGGAAAGCGGGGGACAGGTTGAAGACGATGTAAAGTACAAAAAAAGAGAATTGTTCAAAAGTTTCACAGATCTGTGTGTTCTCTCCCGTGTCCGGCTCCCCCTCAGACGTGGACGGGTTGATCACTCAGGCTCTGCTGACTGGAGACTTTGAGGCTGCCGTGGAGCTCTGTCTCCACGACAACCGGATGGCGGACAGCATCATCTTGGCCATCGCCGGCGGCTCCGAGCTGCTAGAGAAAACCCAGAGAAAGTATTTTACCAAAACGCGCAGCAGGATCACGAAGGTCAGAGCTGGGAGACGCCGCCGCGAGCTTTGTTTGTGTTTTTACTGACGGCGCCGTCTGTCCCGCAGCTCATCAGCGCCGTCGTCATGAAGGACTGGCACGACATCCTGAAGACGTGCGACCTTCAGAACTGGAAGGAGGCTCTGGCCGCCGTCATGACCTACGCTCAGCCTGAGGAGTTCTCGTCCCTCTGCGGTGAGTTCAGCGACGGTTTCTCCCGAATATTTCCTCCTCCGCCTTCAACGCCTGCCGTCTCCTCGCCAGACCTGCTCGGCGGCCGACTGGAGGCCGCGGAGGACGCTCGGCTGAAATCCCAGGCCTGTCTGTGCTACATCTGCGCCGGAAACGTGGAGAAGCTGGTGTCCTGCTGGAGCCGAGCGCAGGGCGGACGCAGTCCTCTGTGTCTGCAGGTTTGTGAGCAGAGGACGTCTGATGGGTTTTGCAGCTTCGCTTATAAACTTTCACACAATATAATTTTTGTTTTATCTTCATGAATCATGACTTGTTAAAGACATTTTTTCAGAGATTTTTCCAAACAACATGCTCTTATTTTGAAAAAGAATTTAGTGTACAGTCAAAAGACATAATGAGAAACGTTTGGTTTCATTTCTTTATTCATCCTGAAGTTGGACAGAGAAGTTGAGGTTGGACCTCCTCTCCGTGTCTCCTCAGGATCTGGTGGAGAAGGTGGTGGTTCTGCGTCAGGCGGTGGAGCAGACGCGGCGTTCCGGCCCCGCCGCCATCGGCGTCCTCCTGGCGGAGAAGATGAGCCTCTATGCAAACCTGCTGGCCTCTCAGGGCAGCCTGGCCACGGCCATCACCTACCTGCCCGACAACACCGACCAGGTCCCGCCCTCTTTCATCCTCTGCCCTTTGATTTTTGTTTTGATGTTTGTTTTTGAGTTCTATAGAACTGTTTTGACTTCAAGAGAGATTGTTTTCTTTTGGTGTGTTTTAAAATAATTTTTGTGTTCTTCGAAATGATACTTTTGCTTTTTCAAAATATTTGAATGTATTTTTAGATCATTTTTGTTACTTTTTTCAAGTTTTTTTTGTTTCAAAATACATTTTTTTGTTTTTATAAAAACATATTTTTTTGCTTTTCACAGTAATATTTTTGTCTTATTTTAAAAATATTTAAAAGTTTTTTTTTTAATTATTTTTATCAAAATATTTTTTTTCTTTTCACAATTAATTTTTGTTTTATTTTTAAAAATATTTTAACATATTTAAAATCTTTTTTATGGTTTTATTTTTTTCAAAATAATTTAAAAAACCTTTTTAAAGTTTTTTTTTGTTTTTTTTTAAATAGAAAAGTAATTTTTTTTTTTTTGCTTGCTGGCGGACGGGTGTCGTCATTCCAGGCGTGATCGTTTCATGCACCTATGATGATTTCCTATTTTCATGGAGACGATAATAAAAAGATCCTCCAGTTTTAGTAGATTTTTTCCCTCTCAGGTCAATGCGGGACAGAAATTCTTCAAACTGGACCACAGACAGACGGAACTACTGTTAAAATGACCGTCCGGTGCAGCTCCCTCAGCAGGAGAGACTGAATGATCTGGTGAACCCAGACATGGCGCCTCTCCAAAACATACAAACCCAAAGCTACTCGCTCAACATCATCCATGTTTTCCATGATGTTGCATCAGATGAAGTCCAGAACAACTGTTTCTCCTCCAACTTATGACCGGCTCGTTTTCATTTTAGTGATGAGAAAGAAAAGAAACGGTTCGTTTTCTGAAGGAGTTCCTCCGCTTCTCTTGAGCTGCTTTTTTTCCGTTTCAGGTTTCTGTCCGGCAGCTTCGGGACCGCCTCAGCCGGGCTCTGGGGCAGCAGGCGGCCGCCGCTCCCGCGCACCCCCAGGGGGCGCCGTCGTCCCATCACGCCCGCCCCGGCTCGGCTCCGTTTGTCCCCGCCCACCGGCCCTCCGGCCCTCCGGCCCAGCAGCACTACCACCAGCCCGTACGTCCCTCAGCTGCTCTGATTTCCTCCTCGGGTTTGCGGTCAAACAGGAAGCAGAGACCCAACTTCCTGTCGGGGAGTTGAGCCTTCCTATGTTCCTAACTCTTCTTCATTGTGCCGTTGTGTCGCTCCCCTCTCATGCTCCGCCCATCGCCATCTCTGTGTGCCTCAGGTGAGGGCTGCCTCCACTGTCACCTCCTGGAGTAACCAAACCCCCACAGCCCTCCCCAATGTCCCTCCTCTTCCTCATCCGGTAGGCAGCGCCTCCGACCCGCAGGTACACCAGCCGCCCGCACAAACCAGCAGCACGCCTCATCGCAGTTACAATTATAGCGATTGATCCGCCTGCCTGCCTGCCTGCCTGCCTGTGGCTCCGCCCTCACCTGCAGCTACATGTCACGCCCCCTCCCTCCCCCCACTGTAGCTGTGATGCGTTCACTGCCTTCTCATCTTTGCTGGAATCTCCTACATTCTGATTTAATTGTGAAATATAAGTTCAAATTAGGAGAAGAAAAAAACTATTTGAATTTGTTTGTTTTCCTGTAGGCGGAGCCTCCGGCCCCCGGGTACAGGATGCCGGCCCCCGGCCCCGCTGCGCCTCCTCCTGCCTCCTCCGCTCTCCCCTACATGTTCTCCCATCAGTTCCAGCGTAAGTAAAAATCTGAATCTGAATCTGGAAATGTCGTTGATTCAGTCATAACGTTAACAGCAAACGTGTAAAAGATATATAAGTTATAGATGATTTAAACCTTAACGCCAGAGCTTTAGCTCCCTGGTTCTTTGAGTTACTTTAAGTCTTAATGATGTAAACAAACGAAAAGTTTGTTTCCTTTCACCGGCAGCAGCAGCTCTATGAAGGGATTTAAATGAAGACCCGCCCACAAAGACCAGCAATTTGAGTCTTAGAGTTTAAAGACTCACTTCGATGAACATTTTAACATTTTCCTGATGATGGTTCACATCTTAAAATTGCATTTCTGCGTATTTCTTTATTCAAATCGTTGTGAATCAGAAAATAATTGAAAATACGCTGGCGTCAAACTGAACGACTGGATATTTTGTCTGACATTTTTGTTTCACCGGTAAGGTTAGCGTGAGGTTGTGAGGGGCTGTAAGCTAGTGGCAAAGCTTGTAAACTGAAAGCTCTCAGAATTGGGGTTGGGAAAGGGGGCGGGGGTTTGCCCTGCAGTAACTAGGACCTAAAAATGTTTTTTGACTGAAACCGGCATCATTATAATCAAAAAACCACTGGGGACTTTTGAAGGTAGATCAGAAGATGACCGGGTGGGACTTTTCTGTCACAGACTCGATGTTTGGGGCAACTTTGTTTAGCCAAAATGTTTTATTTTCATTGCTGTGAATTAAATATGAGTTTAAAAAATGTAATTGGGGTTATTTTTGGAAAAAAACCGAGTTGTTGTGGATTTTCTTGCACTTTTAAGCGATAGAGTCGCTCAAACTTTCAGACGACCTCAGCTTGTGCGGGGAAACGCTCCTCTCTGGAAGCGTTCCTGCCTCACAAACGCTCGCCGTCTCGCGCCGCCGTCTCACCGCATGACTTTTCTCCACTAACAGAGCCTCACGTGCGACCCCCAGCTTTCCCTCAGGTCAACCAGTACCCGTCCCAAGCTGGCGGCCCACCCGTCTATCCTCCTCAGTACTCGTCGGCTCCTCAAACTCCTCCCACCGACCCCGCCTCCCCTCCTCCCCACCCCCCTGGCTTCCTGTCTCAGTACACTCAGCCCGTCCCGCCTCAGCCGGCGCCTCTTCTTTATCCCGGACAGCCTCCCTCCTCACACCCCGGTTTCCCTCCTTCCTCCTCTTCTTCTTCTTTTTCTGCTCCTCCGTCCTCCGGAGAGTCTTTCCAGCATGGGGGGCCAGGATCTCCCGTGTCGTACCTGCCGCCCCCGCTGACCGGAGTATCAGGTACTCAGCTCGAGCCCCCGCTGATCCCCGCCTCCCAGAGAACAGGTCTGCATGTCCTCCTGATTCACGCTGATCCCTCCTCTCACTGCGGGAGGCTTCGTCCACGAGGAACTTCAACATTTAAAGTGACGTTTATTTAAATTACAATTAAATACGTCCGTTTTCTTTACGATAAAACAACAGTTTGTTTTCTAATGAAAACATTTGAAAAAAAAATCTCAAAATGAATAAACAAGTAAAGCATTAATGCAAACATTACCCACATTATATCCTCGCCTCTGGAAGAATGCAGACAGAAATTGTGAAAAAAAAAGTGGAATTCATTTAATTATAAATGATATTTTTCGGCTTATTTTATAGCTTCAGACTTTAATTTGTTTTCACGATCATTTTAAACCATTTTTGTTTTGGGAATCCAAATTTCTTTTGTGGACGAAGTCTCTCTCTCTGAGTGTTAACTGAGTAAAAAAGCATGTTTCTTTACTGTCTATGAATGTTAATATGATATTGCATGTTTTAATATTCATTTGGGTTTTTATTTCAAAATCAGTTCACATTTAATTGCATTTGTGTTTTTTTTAAGCATCAGACTCTGAAATTATGACTTGATCTCATCATTCACTGACTCTTTAAAAATTAATTTGCAGCTTAATTATTAGTTTATGGTTAACAAATTTAGATAAAAATGAAATCAAATTCTTTAAATCCAGATTTACAGCCCTTTATTTGTTTTAATTCAAATGATTCTTCTACATTTGTTTGTTGGCTGAATAATTTACAAATTAATCTCTGATCAGGTTTGGTAAATAGAAACAAAATTACCTCAAATATGTACATTTTAAAGGTTTTTCCTGCATCTGAAATCCTCAATGATTCACTAAACTTAACAAAAATCAAGTGAAACCTAAAGAATCAGAGCTTTTTTAAAGCTGTTTATATTTAGAAGCCTCTATAAATAAGGTTTTTATGATATTCAAATTGACATTAATAGAAAAACTAATTAGAAAGCTTAAAATTGTTCAATATTTTTCAGCCTTTAAAACATTTTTTGAAAGCACTTCATTTAAAATTGAATTTAAGATGAATTATCAGGTGGAAAAAGTTGGTGAAAGTTTATCATTCAAACACAATTTTTATTTGTGTTTGACAGATTTTAACTTCATTTTGGGAAAAAGTTTTTAAAAAATTAAGACTTATTGTGAATATTTGTATCATTTTTGATCAAAAGGAACAACTAATGATGTAAAGTGATGATGAAGGAGACTTTAGGAGACTTAAGTGTGAGAATAAAGATAGATACAAATTAAAACAGTGAACAGTCTCATTTACAGGATTAACATGCATAAGTGAAAGGAAATCATGGACCTGATCCTAAATTGTTATTTTTTTCACAAATGGTTTTAATTCTTGCATAAATAAATTAAATTAAATAGTAAATCTTGAATTGAATTGAACATTAGGGAAAACATGTGGGGGAGCAGGAAGTGATTAAGAAATGCATTTCTCTGCAGGACCTCAGAACGGCTGGAACGACCCCCCATCCTTGACCCACGCACCAAAGAAGAAGGTAATGATCCAACCCCCATCCCACCCCGATCCTCAGATTTGGATTCTCATAGGAACTACATATGATCCCTTTAGAAACTATATAGGAGCCCTGTTAGCAGCATGTAGGAAATACTTAAAAAAAAAAACTATAAAATCCCATGGAAACCCTACAGAATCTCTTTAAAGTCCCCCAACAACATTTTTTTTTTATTTTGTTCAAAGGTTCCTAATTGGGTTTTAATTAAGACTGTGAAGTTTTTAACAAAAATTCCACATCCTAAATGTCTTAAAAAGCCATTTTTCCTGTTGATCTGAAGCCTTCGTTTCCAAAATTCCCTCTGTGTGGGCGTGGCTTATGGTGCTGAGCTGTGTAACCCTTTCTAATGAAATGTCAGAATACAGAGACGGTGTAATCGCGCGTCGTTTTCTAAACCCGTGCAGCCAGTGGTGATGTTTTTAGAAGCAGACGAAGGATGACGTTCAGGAGAACGGTTCCGGTGTCCGGTTAAACCATCCGCTGGATCCTAAGCGGAGCCGCTAGAAACAAAGCAGCAGCGCTCCATATAATTTTAAAAAATTAATTAATTAATTGATTAAAAATTAAAAAATAAGGAGCAATGCTGCAACTGCTGCTCGCCGCTTCTAGGTGGATCAAACGCAGCCAGCATATTGTGACAGCTAATGATATTTTACTTTCAGTTTCTTTTTAAATGCATGAAGCCAGCTCAAAAAAAAATCCCGTCTTGGACGCATTTAAAATACGAGGGGGTAATGCGATCACCCACGGCTCCGTCCAGTTGAAAAATGTCTCTTTTTTTCAACAAATAATCAAATAATTATTGGCATTGCTGTGACCAATAAATCCATTTTTTCCTCTGATTCTTTGTGGAAAATAATAAAAGTTAACATCAGTATGTCCTTTCACTGAATTACAATCCTTTCCAGCACAGAAGTGGGACGTTAGATTATCTTCTCCGGCCTCTACAGCTGCATCCGGGTTAGCTAGCTTTGATGATGTAAACAAGTTTCAGGAATTCAGACGGAGTTTTTCTCAGGCACTTTGATTGACAGCAACTTAAAAGGAGAAATACTTTGAAATGCAAACACAATAGGATTTCTTATTATATTTTTTCTCTTTCAGAAGAAAAATGCCACACATACATGTTAAAAACTCAAAAACATGATTTTCATTGGAGGGGGACTTTAAAAACCCAATTATTAATTCTGTAAGAACCTTTAAAAAACGTTTGAGAACCCTGTGATAGGTCTGTGGGAAACCTTTAACTTTGTAGGAAACCTTTAGGAACCATATAATAGCTCTGTAGGAACACTGGAAGAACCCCAATGGGAATTCCGTAAAACCTTAGAGGAACCCCGTAGAAACCCTATAGGGATCCTGTCAGAACCCTATAGGGATCCTATTGAACCCTATAGGGATCCTGTCAGAACCCTGTAATAAAATTCTATATGAACTCTGTAAGAACCCTATAGGAACTTGTTCCGCACAGAAGAACCTTATAGAAACCCTGTCAGAACCGTGTTGGAGTCCTGTAAAACCCTATAGGAACTCTATTAGAACCCTATAGAAACTCTGTAAAAACCCTATAGAAATTCTCTAAGAACCCCCTATAAGAACTCTTTAAGGAACCCAATAGGAACTCTGTAAGAACCTTATAGAAATCCTATAGGAACCTTATAGAAACCCTGTCAGAAACGGGTTAGAGTCCTGTAAAACCCTATAGGAACTAATGTAAAAACCCTATAGAAATTCTGTAAGAACCTTGTAGGAGCCCCGGAAGAACTCTATAGGAACCCTGTAAGAACCCTATTGGAACTCTATAGGAACCCTGTCCAAATCCTATAGAAACCTTGTAAAAAATTCTATATGAACTTCGTTAGACCCCTATGAGAACCCTTTTGGAACCCTGTAAAAACCCTGAAGAAACTGTATAAGAACCCTATAGGAATCCTGTAAGAACCCTGTAAACATTCTATAGGAACTCTATAAGAACCTCATATGTGCCCTGCCAGAACACTATAGGAACCCTGGTTTCACAGCACTGTTTTTGTCATCATGCAGCAGCTTCCAGAAAACTACACCCCTCCTGCACCCATCACCGCCCCCATCATGGCCCCGCTCAGCGCTGACCCTCTGACTCAGCAGATTCCCTCTGCAGCCCCTCAGGGTCCCCAGGTCTCTTTCTCAGGCATGCACCCACAGCAGCTGTCTCCCCCCTCTATGAACCCCGCAATGCCCAATACCAGCATGGAGGGGGCGCCAGGAGCCCCCACGGGAGACGTGATTCAGGTATTTTGAGTGCCGGTTTGTGCAGCAGAAATCTGTCCCGAGGAAGGTCTGACTCTCGTGTTGGTCCCTCAGCCGCTGCAGTCCATCCCTGCAGAGAAGATCCTTAAGAAGCCCATCCCTGACGAGCACCTCATCCTGAAGACCACCTTTGAGAGTCTGATCCAGAAGTGTCTGGCTGTCGCTGCCGACCCCGTGAGTCCGCAGGGTTCACCGGTGATTGCACGCTGAACACAAACCCGTTCTAACCCGGTTTTTGTCTCGTCACAGCAAACTAAGAGGAAGCTGGATGAGGCCAACAAACGCTTGGAGGCGCTTTACGACAAACTGAGGGAGCAGACGGTGAGGCAACAACCACAAGAACTAAAACACAATTTTATAATAAAACAACACAACCCAGTGTAGTCTCATTTGGAGATGAAGATACAGTTGAATGTCATCTGCGTACAAGGAGAACCATCTGTATATTTAAGAATGGGCTGCTATGTTAGTAGAAAACAGATGATTTAATCGTTGAACGTGTCTCCAATAAATCATTGATTTATTATGAGAATATAGTCCACTAACCTCAGCTGCCGTTGTGCTGTCCAGCTCTCTCCCGCCATCGTCTCTGGACTTCACAACATCGCCCGGAGTATCGAGGCGCGCTCCTACACGGAGAGCCTCAACATCCATACCCACATCGTCAGCCACAGCAACTTCAGCGAGACGTCAGCGTTCATGCCCGTCCTGAAGGTGGTCCTGACGCAAGCCCACAAGCTGGGCGTGTGAACGGTCGGAGATCGACCCGCCACTCGGAAGTTGGTGGTCTTCCGCTTGTTCCGCACAGAAGCTGCTTTCCAACTGCAGAGGGCGAAGGATTCCGAGATGAACGACAAAAATGTTCTCGTCTTTTTTTGTGCCATTTATGTTTTTTATGACGCAACTGAAACACAAGCCATTGGTCAGTCCCGCTCGCAAGGGAAAGTAAAGGCGGAGCCAAATAAAGGGCTGTAGCAACGACACTTTACCACCAGAAAAACTGTACGTTTGTTCTTAGAAATGGAAGCAAAAAGTGAAAAAACGAACGCAGATCAAGATGGTAATTATGTATTTGTAATTTATGATGCATGCTTTTGGCAAACAATTTATGCAACTCTTAGATTTAACATGAACTGAAATAGCTTTTCACATTTGGGCATTACAACAAGCAATTTATACGATCATGAACGTATAGATTTTCTGTTTCGCCTCGCTAGCTCAGATTTAAGCTAATAGGAGACGGTTGAAATGACTCAAAAACTTTTGTTGTAATTCATCTGAAAAGATAAAAGAAGGGATTTAAATTCTGCTCTTAAAGATGTTCTTTCACCACTGCGGTTGCTGTGGTTACCACCGTGGGTGCGGTGCCACAATCTTTTACCCCATTCTTCTCGTTTTTATCCGTGTAATCACATGAAAATTGGCTGTTCTGGAATCTTAAGATGCGCATGCTCGAATGAGTTTTTGAAGGTGATTATCTGGTGATTATCTGAACCTCAGAGGGAAACTTCTACTTGATTTTCATTCCAGCTGTTTTGACAGCCTGAGCGGTCAGCCTCACTTTGACGTTCGTAAAAGAAAATCTTTGTTTTAGATTGAAAACTGGCAGTATTTTCAATAAATAGTATTTATTTACATTATTGTGCTTGTATTTTTTTGTTCACACAAAACCCACACAGATAAAAAAAAAATTCTAAAATATTTACTTTTTAAATTTTTACAATTTGCAATTACAGCTTTTTAACATTGTGAGCCCAGTACATCAAAGAATTGACACGAAATTATTTTTTTAAAGATGTTTTTAAACCTTTTGAAATTAAAACGATTTACAACATTTTTTGTGTTAGGTAAAGACAGTATTTATTCTTACAACAATGTTAGTAAAATGTAAAAATATTAACATGAGTGTTCATGAAAAAAGCACTGACTCAAAATGTCCCCATTTTTTACTAGGTGCAATTGTATTATTTTTTATATCAATAAATGTAGTATTCTTTCAACACAGCAAGTAGTCTTTTAAAAAACAAATCAACTCTCACCACGAAGTTTATAAGATTTGCCAAACTTCCCGCCAAAAGTATATTTGAGATTTTCCGGACGCCGCCATCTTGAAATTATCTGGAAAGGTCCTTCTGCTCCCCCTAGTGGAATGATGAAGAACCACAGTGCAGAATACCTGGGTTATTAAGGAAAGTTTGGATTGTGCTATCGAGATAGAAGTCTCAGAATTTTTTTTGTCTCAAGTCAGTACTAAATATTATAATGACATTGTGATTGAATAAAAAAGTCTAGAAAATACAATACACAATGTTTATTCACTGATAAAAATGTTCTTTGACTGTCCATCGATTTAAAAACCCAATTCTTGTTTCTATTCTGTTTTAATTTATTTCCTTTTCTTATGTTTGCTGTTCTTTCCACAAGCAAAAAGTAGTACACATGATATTTATTATATTAAGTATAAGTATAACAATACATGTACTGTGGGAAGAACTGAATACAAACCAGTTGTTTACATTTTAAATATGCAATAAATAGATATTATAGGAAAAGTAAACTTCAAGTATAATGCCTCACTTTAGTATAGACTAAATCAGGGGTCTGCAACACATGTGGCTCTTTTATCTCCATAGTGTCTGAAGAAAAATAAAATAATAGTTATTAAAAAAAAAAAGATTTGCTATCATTTTTGCAACATACTAATGTTTTTGGCTAATTTGTTTTCTAGTGGGGTTTTTTCGGATAATTTAGAGGTTTAGCTTCTATTTTAGCAACATCCCAACATTTTTGACTAAGCTAGTTTAGTGATGAATTTTAGGCTATTTGGAAGTTCGGCTAGTAATTAAGCAACAAGCTAGCTTTTTTTTTTTTTTTTTGATGGATTTGCCTCTAATTAGTTTTTTATGCTAATTTGGAGTTTAGCTAATATTTTAGCAATATGCTAACATTTTTTAGCTAATTTGTTATCTACTGGGGTTTTAGGCTAATTTTGAGTTTAGCTTTTATTTCAACAACAGATTTAATTTACAGAGAAATGTTATGCTCATTTTAAGTTCATCTAGTAATTAAACTACGAGCTTGCCTTTTTGCTACTAAAGTTAAAAATGTTTTTTTTTTTAAATCCCTTTTTTAGAGATGCTAGTTTCTTTTGTATATATATATATATTTGTTTTTTTTGTGCCAAAAAAAAGACATTATTCATATTTATAAATAAACCAAGTGTTTCAGATGATGATAACATAAAAAAAATCTGATAATTAAATTGATTTGGGGATATACTTTTAGATTTCCGTCGTTTAAAAAAATACCTGCGTGCTTTAACTTTGATAATGAGGAAGAAGAACAGGTATTGGTCAGATTGACCCACACGTGATCATGACGTCATCTAAGTCAGTTTCTGTGTCCGGTCTGCGGAATACATTCGTTGCAGCTGATGATATAGGGATAAAATCAATTAAAAGGCATAAAACAAAATTACCGTCACAGAACTGACGGCTTTGAAATAGCGTAATTTGTTTTATTTACAAAAAGGATTCGATATAAGAAGCAGAAAGATGTTTTTTTGGAACTAAAACCGTCGAGCGCCGATGACTTCAGGTAAAAATGAAACTGAATTTTTAATTCTGATTCTGTAGAATATATTCTTTATTGTGTTATAATCGCCATCTGAAATATAATGTATAATTTAAGATACGAGATCTCCCGCGTAAGGTAGAATTAGTAACTGAAAATGCCATAAATGTCAATATTTGGCGAGTTTTGTGTGGGATTTAATTAGGATTCGATTAAATTGAATAAAAAACTAGATTGTAAAAGTCAAACAAGTTAATTTAAGAAGCATGCAAACAGAAAACAGATGGTTCTAGGCAGGGTTGCCAGGTACAGCAACGGTTTTCAAGCCTCAAAGTCATCTAAAAAACAACTCACCCCAATTATTCTTTACTTTTCATGAATATAAGTGAAGTAAAATATTAGAAATTGTCCTAATAAAACCTTTGAAAGAGTGGTTTGAGTATTAATTATACAGCTAAATTAAATAACTTATCACCTGAGATTGCACTCATTTGTTGTCATAATTGTGTACAAACAGGAAGTTTTGTAGAATGGAGGACATGTACAAAGAAAATTAAGATTAAAATTGTAATTTTTTTTTTAAATCGCTGTGAATCAAGAGCAGACATAAGAATCGGATATGTGACATAGAAAATACACTGGGTGGGGCCATATGCTCCTAGCTCCGCCCCCTTTGATGCATCCACATGCAGACAAATAGATCTAAACAAATGGGAAATAAGTTATCTGTTCATTGGAAAGTGGGTACATGTTGTACAAATGTTAAGACTGTATAAAAAAAATAATAAATAGAATAGTAATCCAAATGTATAAAGGATTGCACAATCTGTACGCAGAAACTGAAAAGAAAATGCACAAAATACATTGATTTTGAGGATAAAATTGATAAATCATGCATATCAATTTTGTAACAGATTAATTGACACATTTTTACGATGTTATTATGATAGCAGGCGAGGCACTGGTTAACATGCCTCTGCATGTCCCAGGTCCCAAACCTGTCCAAAATATGTCCTCCCGCCCAAAGCAATTATGAACACAAAGTCAGAATCAGAACCGCCCAATCTGGCAACACGGATCTTAGGTTGTTTGTGCTGCAGTGTCTGTTATATTTTCAAGCAAACTAACATTTTCTGATTTTTGTGTCTTTTTTTCAATTTACAGGATATTTAATAAACCCTCAGGCATAAGATAATGTGTACCAGAAGAGGTTTCTATCCGACCCGTCCTGTTCATATCCGATAATGTTTCTCCATCTGTGCTTTCAGACCCGTACAACATGCAGAGCTTCAGTCCGTGGGCTCTTCTACCTCTTGGCTTTACCATCGGCACTGCCACCGGGCTTTGGGCTGTGTGAGTCAATCCTTCAAATGTATTTTATTTTGAAAAAAAGTTGAAGACTTCCTTTTCTATCTTAATTATTGATCACGTCATTAAAAAACACCAAAAACAGTTGGATGTGATGGTTTGTTTTATCTGATTCTTCCTTGCTGTGTGAGTAACTTTATTAAAACGTGTCGTTTTGAAAGCGTTTCGTCTTTTCTTCTGTTGCAGATACTTCGCAGCTCTTCACAACAACATTGTGGCGCCCCTGGGCTCCCACAGCAGGTAGGACTGTTCCTCCAGGTGCTCCAGATGATCGATCCATGTTTCAAATAGAACTTTATCGATCGCAGAGCCGGGACACTACCCAGTAACTGTTCAAAACAGCAGATGAATCATAAATAACAATTTAAACTAAAAATTAAAACTGCTACGTGCAACAAAATCAATTAAAAAAAAAATCTGTTGGTTTTATCTCCATAGCAACCATTTTATTTTTATTTTTTGAGGTTGACGAACGGGTTTCTGTCTTTTTTTGAAGGATCAAACTTTTGGATATTCTTGGCAACGGAGGTTCTCCATTAGCCACGCCCACATTCCTAATAAGTTCATATCGTTTGTCATATTGTTTTGTTGAGCCTAAAATAACGATTTCCCGACATTTCAGTACAGAAATATGCAAAACGCCTCTTTTGTGAGCTCGCCACGCAAACGCTTGCTACTCTTTTATTCTGTTTTTTTATTACAGAAATGAATCCCTGTATCCTCCCTTCATAAGGTAATCTTTGTCCTCTTGCTTCATTTTCAGTCATAAACTTCTGCAGCTTTTAACTCCGCCCCTTTTTCTCTCCCCAGTGTAACAGGCAACTTTCCACCAGGAAGCTGCTACTTCAGTATGATCATGAACCTGGCAGCGTTTGCAGGTACAGATACTGCAGTACTCCATGTTTGTGTTTTTATTCATCCACACCGGTCTGAGTGGTTAATTATTGGAAAACAAGACAAATTAAATCCACTAAACTGTTTGATTTTTGCTTTTTTTCTTGAGAATATGCCAGCAGAAATATAAAACTCACAATAAATCAGGTTGTTTGTTCACGTCACAGATTTTTGGGACGGGGAGGTAATAGAATTGTGTGTTTTCTACATAATAGCTTGAATATGGGTCTTACCCGAGGCCAAACTATTATTAGTCTAACAGTTTTTCAGTGCGGGATCTATATCTACATTAGGGCTGCCACGATTCGTCGACTAATCGATGACTAATCGACTATTAAAATAGTCGACGACTAATTTAATAGTCGATTAGTCGTTACTTTATATTATATGAAGTCAGACTGTAGTAAAGTTGAAGGTGATAATAGCATTCTGCTAGCTTTTTGGAATATTTTGGCATATATTAAGGTTTTTGCTACATGCTAGCTGTTTTGGCTAGCTTAAGCCTTTTTTAAAAAAAGTTTTTTAACTCAATTTTTGAGTTTAGCTTATATTTCAGCTATATAGATAGATAGATAGATAGATAGATAGATAGATAGATAGATAGATAGATAGATAGATAGATAGATAGATAGATAGATAGATAGATAGATAGATAGATAGATAGATAGATAGATAGATAGATAGATAGATAGATAGATAAGATAGATAAACATTAAAACAATGTAATGTCAGAAAATACACAGGTTAAGAACAGTATACAAAAAATTATAAAAGTTACCAAAAAATATTATAATATTATTCCATAATACACCATAAAAAATTAGTTAATGGGATAGTTAAAAAGAAAGTCCCTCCAGTGTCTCCAGATACTTGTTGTTTTGGCTAATTTAGGATTTTTCAGTTTAATTTAGCTAATATTTCAGCAGCATGCTAGCTATTTTTGGCTAACTTTGGCTCTTTTTATTTTTTGGCTATTTTGACATTTAACTAATATTTTAGCTGGTTATCAACTTCAGCGTCTTTACATCCACTTTGCCCATGAACCGATTAGTCGAATAATCGGAAAAAATAATCGGTGATTAGTCGACTATTAAAATAATCGTTTGTGGCAGCGCTATTCCACATTCTGTTAAAATTGATTAACAGAGGAGCAGCTCCACCCACTCATAGTTCACCTTCATGGTGGTGGAAGACAGTCAGATGTTGCAGGTGAACTTGGTGAGTCTCAAAGAGTCATCAGCAGACTTTGAGACCTCGACCAGAACTGAAGGACCTCTGACCTCAGACGTGGTCCGTTTACCAGATGTGAGGGTGCTACGGTTTCCAGACAAACCATTCGACTTCCCTGCTTTGACTTTTTTTTAATTTATTCTTATTTAACCTTTATTTAACCAGGAATGTCCCGTTGAGATTAAAAACCTCGTTTCCAAGGGAGTCCTAGCCAAGAGGCAGCAATTTCTAAAACAATAACACACACAAAAAAAACAAAAAACAGATAAAAGTACAATTACATTACATTAAAATTTCTAGGTTTATAGATAACACTGTTAGGTTAGTGAAGCAGTCTCTAAGTCCCATTTAAAGGGGGCAGATTTGTCAGTTTCCAATAGGCGTGTTTGAGTTGACTTGCGCCTCGCCTGTGAGACCAAGCTGCTGCAGGAGGGGGCGGAGAAAGGCGCCTGAGATGAAGGTGGACGACGAGACTGCACGAGAACGAGGAGTTGGGGGTTGTCCTCAACACTCGGCTGAATTTGAATACGCCCCTCCTGCTAGTATGATCTGTGTTGTTATGTCTTTTATAGTATTTTTTACATCTCTTAGAGCAGGAGTGTCAGACTCAATCGCACAAGGGGCCAAAATCCAAAACACACCTTAAGTCGTGGGCCGAACAGGATCAAATTTTAAAACCTTAAGTTCTGAGAGTTGAAGATGCTGAAATTGATAGCTGAAAATACGGAAGCTGATAGCCAGGTAACATTATAGCTAAATACCAAATTAACTCAAATTAAAAAAAAAAATAGCTAATCTTCAAAATAGCCTAAAAACTGAAAAAAGCCTAAATAGCCAAAATATCTAGTATGTAATATTAGTCTCACTCCAAAACAGCCTAAAAACTTTTATTTAAAAACAAAAAAAGCCACAATTTCGCCAAAACAGCTAGCATGTAGCTGAAATATTAGCTAAATTCCAAAATAGCCTAAAAAAATCTTAGAAAAAAGTCCAAAAGCTAACAGAATGCCATATTTTTTAAAACTTTAAAACCGTGACTTTTTAACATAATTCTGAATGATAAAAAGGCAGGAATATTATTCCAGAATAAATCAACTTAAAACTTAATAACTTTCAATATTTTACTCTCCATAAAAATATATTCTGTCAAATTTATACAAGTTAAAGATAACCTCATTAATAACAATGAAATAAAATGATCTAGAGGGCCGGATAGAATTACTCGGAGGGCCGGATCTGGCCCCCGGGCCTTGACTTTGACACATGTGTCTTAGAGTAAAACAGATAAAAAAATTGTCGGGGGATTCATTACATGTGCACAGTCCCAATTAAACAGATAAAATAAAAATTAAAGTTCATTTTAAAGACAACTATGACACAAATAACCACAGATTATTTAAAATCTTGTATATTTTTTCATCAGTGATTCACTACCTTCCAGAAAGAGTAAAAAAATACACATATTTCCTTCATTTAGCGCCAGTTATTTCACATTAAACTACAAAAACTTTCTGGACACCGTTTCCCACAATGCATTGTTTTGTAGTCTAAAAGGCGGCTTGCAGCCAGTGCAGTACCTATTTTCTGGCTGCGCTGGCTTAGGTAGGTACGACGGAGTATTAGGGTCACCGAAAAAAAAAAAAAAGTAATATTACAAGTTTTTTTCTCGTAGATATACGACTTTAAATCTAGTAAATTTACGAGAAAAAAAGTCGTAACTGCTAAATTATGAGAATAAAGTCGTATATTTATGACTTTAAAAGTCATAGGTTAAATTTACAACTTTTAAAGTCGTAGATTTATGAGAAAAAACGTGTAAATCTACAGGATTTAAAGTCGTAATTTAATGAGAAAAGAACCAAAGTTGTCTGTTTATCAGAGCCGTGCTTGAAGATGAAAGACGTGGAGAATCTGGTGTAGATTATGTCCAGATCGGTGTTAAAAGCAAATAAATTCTGAACCTTTTGGTGATTCCAAATCAAATTATTTCCGGGTTCGGTAGTGCGTGTGTTGTCTTGCGTATCTTCAAGTAAAAAGAGGCGCTATTATTGTGTTAAACAGACTTTTTATTAACAGTCTCTTCATACTGCTACACTGTGCATGACTAGAGCTCATCTGCTGCTTACCACTTGCCGTGCACCGAACATGTGACCAGTCGCTTGGCCTTCTGGGTAATGCAGTTCTTAAACAGCTAACTTCAAAACACAACAGTGCGGAGTTTCATATGTAAAATAAAGAGCTCAGAGATACACGTTCATCAGGATCGTCACTTTATTACATCTTTCATTTCCTTTCATTACCTTATCATGTCTCTGTCATGCTCAGAAACCAAAAGAGAATTAAACAGAGCTCCGACGCCTCCTTCCCCAAATGAAACGTCCCGTCTCGACACAAAACAACATTGAGAAATGACAACGTTACCACAAGAACATTGAAAATTCTAAAAACTAGTCCTCTTCAGACAGAAGCATCACAGAGTTGGAGGAGATCTGGTCTGTCAGAGGAAGACATGACTGGAAGTGGACAGCTGGAGGATATGGACCGCTTCATAAACGGGATCTGCAGAGATCCTGTAAGCAGCATCAACCAATAAAACATTAATAAACTGTAAATCAAATAAAGGAACTTCCAAATATTTGAAATATTTTAAACATTCAGTTTACCTGATGAAATCCAAGACGCTTTTCACAGTTTGGTTGGTCTGCTTCAGTTCACGGCATAAATTCGCTGGAATGTAGTTATGAGAAAAAAGTCGTAAATCTACGAGATTAAAACTCATACATTTACGAGATTTAAAGTCGTATATCTACGAGCAAAAAACTTGTAATATTACTTTTTTTTTTTTTAGGTGACCCTAATACTCCGTCGTAGGTAGGCGCCTTGAACCCGCCCCTTTCTCGCGATACTTCATGTCGTCGCACATGTGACGTCAGTGACAGAAACTACCCAGCATGCACCGCAATCCAGGCGATCTGCGCAGCGCCGCGTCCGCCTGCATGATCTCAAACACGCCTAGTGTTTCTGTAAGTTGTTCCAGGTTGCAGGAGCAGAGTGAAGAAATGCTTTTTTTCCCCAACTCTGTACGAGCAAACAGCACAGTCAACAGAACCTGAATGACTGTTGTCTCTACTGACCCCGAGACACAAGCGTGAAGGTTTGGGCTCAGTGTGACCTGGACAATGCAGGAACGGTCTACCGTCCTCTTCACGGATGAGGTCACCTCGCACACAAATGATGGTCGTCAGCTGATCAGGCATCCCAATCCGAGGACACCCTCCCTCGTTCTTACCAAAACAAATCCCCTGAAGAAGTGATAAGACACATTCCACACCCTCTCTACGCCTTGGTGGACTCCTGCTGCTCCCTCAGGCTGTTCCGTGATGCGCCGTGCAATAACACGCGTGTGGGGCGCCGTGTGTGTGGATCTTTCGTCTTTGTGAATCAATGTTTCTTAAACGGTGATGTATTTTTGTTCATACTTCCATCTGTGCCGTCTCTACGGCGACACAGGAGGAAGATGCTTGGTTTCGTCCTCATTGGGGTCTTAACGTAACTCCAAATCACCTGTAGCTGTTGGGGTTGGTCTCTCTCTCAGGATTGGTCATCGGCTTCCTCAGATACCTGCAGCTGAAGAGCAGGTTACCCAGAGCTTGGCTGAACGTTGCTGGGTTGGTGCTCTTCTCCTCCTCCTGCTTCGGGATGATGGTCGTCGGGAACTTCCAGGTGAACTCCCGGCGGGAATGGCTTCCCACCGTGACCGCCGCTCTCTGACCGACTGATATTTGCAGTTATTTAGTTCGAGGAGGATTCACGACTCCGGCACCCTGCTGACGTTCGGGATGGGCCTGTTGTACTGCTGGCTTCAGGCTGTCGTCACGCTGATCGTGAACCTGAAGGGCGAGGGGAAGAGGGTCGCCGCCCTTCGTTTCCTGTTGTCTGGACTCATCACTCTCTGCTTGGCATTGAAGTTCAGTATCCTTTCAGACACGACAGCTCAAATGTTTGCTTGGTGCGAAACATCCAAGCGGTGTAAATCTGCTGAATCTCGCTCCAGGTTTTTTCTTTCACAGCTCTATTCCGATAAAAGAAAATTTTGTCCGGTGACAAACCACAAATATGAATTTCTCCTTCATGATCACTTTTTACTTGAGAGGTGAAGGGCGTTCACAAAGACTGTCATTGAAAGCGGAGTGAATGTAACATTACAGGGGAACAGAGGCTAAATCGTCTCCAAAGCACAAACTAAACCATTTCTTAAACGGGTACTGTGGCGATTTAATGTTGTATTTAGTTATTTTATAACCTTAAACCAGAAATCTAATTAATTAAATTTACTTTTGTAATGGAAATACTTTAAAAATAATAACAAAAATATACTCTTCTAAGCTAAAAGTACTGTAACTGTTGGTAGTACGAGTATTGGAGCCAGCAGGTACTTCCTGTTTGCCAGGGGAGAGGGCTCATTCAGTCCAGTTTCATTGACCTTTGACCTCAGGAAGAGGCAGCCATCTTGGATTGGCTATGTCTGAATTCCCTCCCTAATCTCTAACTACTAACAAAAACTATCTAGTGGCCTGGATTTTAAAAGCAATTCAGACACCACTACTTTTGTTCTGCTAAATGCCGGTTATGACGTCACAGATTTCACAAAGTGAAAATTCGAGTCATTATTAACGTTTCACAGTGTCTGTTTGTGGCTCTGTCGTACTCTGATGATGAAAATGTGGGCGGTTTATTCAAAACTACATTTTTTGTCAACCGCAATGCATTGTGGTCCATATTCGCTAATGTAGTGAGCATCGATGCACATTACTTTTTCGCAAAGACTTCTGGGAAAATTCTAGTTCACTCGATTATGGAATTGTAAATTCAGACAGCACTAGACAATGGCAAACACACTATATAATGAATAGTGAATAACTTTAGTACTTTCTACAAATTTAAAGTCTTCCTAGGGATTTCAGTCTACTGCCTACTAACTCCTCGAGGATTTTTGGGAAGCTACATGGAAAAAATAATAGTGATTTTAATTGATATTATTGTGGCGACTGGCGAGCTGACAAAAAGTGTGTTTCCTTGTTGCTTGCAAATTTTTTTTTTACCATAATATTTTGAAAATGTAATACATGATTCTTTGGCTGAAGCTGAAGAAGACAGTATAACATACAATAGGAACCTATTAGGAACCTCTGTTGCTAAGGAAATCCAAAACTTTAATTTTGCCGATTCATCCAAAAATGACATAGATCTGTTCGTCAGCCCCAGGTGACCAAAACTTAAAATGGTTGCTATGGAGATAAAACCAACAGAAAAGCCGCCATTTTGAAAAAAAAAACATTTTTTAATAAATTTGCCACGTCCTGCTTTGGGTAAAAGGGGGAGGTGTGTAGCTGCCGCTCAGCCACTGAGGGTGGGTCAAAAAAGGGGCAACGGGGGAGGGTAACACCTGCGGGTATTCAACACCCCCTGCAGCAGCAGGAATAGTGGAAATTATTCTTTATTAGCTAAATCCATTGTTAACAGTTTGATCATGAAATGCTCAAGTTGTTTAAAGACACTAAAAAAGGTATATTAGAATTTTTAAAAATAAAAATTAAAATAAACGATTTTCTTATAAATAGATTTATAATTCTAATGTGGTAATGATCTCATTAGGAAAATAGTTTCTCCGCAGCTTTTAAAATAGAAAAGCTAAAGCGTTATTTTTTTATGGAAGCGCTAACAAACAAATCCCTCATTTGCAGATAGTTTAACAAAGTAATCACGTTCTGGTATCAGGATAGTCCAAGTCAGATGTTTGAAGAAACTGTTTGTTTTTCTAATGAAGCTGCTGGTTTATCTGCATTTGTTCTGTTTGCTCCGTCTGCCGCCGTCCCCGCCCGTTTTAACCCTTAACTCCGCGCCGCAGTCTTCGTCCAGATCTCCCTGGCGCGAGCCGCTCAGTGTCAGTGGGCTCTGGTCATGTTCTTCCTCATCTACGTCGGCACTTTCGCCATCGACTTTCGCCACAGCCGCTTTGACGCGGTTTGCACCGACCAGGCGGGGCCCCCAGAGGATTCTGGGACGTCGATGTTAGAACAAGAACTCCACCAGCTGTAGGGAGAAACATTGTGTTTTTATGGCGTTTTATGGTTTTAAATAGATTTGTTTTGTATCTTCTATGCCAGGGGTGTCAAACTCAAGCACACAAGGGGCCAAAATCCACAACACACCGTATGTCCCGGGCCGAACAGGATAAACATTTAATGAACACTTTAAAACTACAGTTATAAAACTTTAAATCTGTAATATTTTAACACAATTATGAACTAGATAAATAGCATCACCTGTGGTAATGCAAGCTGGATTTGGTGAAGATGCTGAAAATGATAGCTAAAAACGCTGAAGCTGATTATTAGTTAAAATATGAGCTAATTAACCTAAATAACAACAAAAAAAAACCACTAAGGTTAGCCAAAACAGCTAGTTGAAATAATTGCTAAACACAAAATCAGTCCAAAAAGTCTTAGTAGATGCCAAAATAGTCAAAAAAAATCTAGCAAAATGCCTATTTTCAAAACTTTAAAACTGTAACTTTTTAACATAATTATGAATAATAAAGGCAGGAATATTATTCCAGAATAAATCAATTTAAACCATAAATAACTTTCAGTATTTTAGTATCCATAAAAATATATTTTGTCAAAATTATACAAGTTAGAAATGAGTGGAAGATAACATCGGGCCATTAATAATAATAAAATAAAATGCTCTGGAGGGCCAGATAGAATTACCCTGAGGGCCGGATCCGGCCCCCGGGCCTTGACTTTGACACGTGTGTTCTATGCAGATCAGTTCAAATGTTTAAGAGATTGGTTCAAGTTTGAAGCACTAAAGGAGACATTTCTGTGTAAGACAAGGCATTTATTTATTTGTTTGTTTGTTTCTGGATTAATACAAAGTTCTGTTTCCATGGTCCACATTATAGAGGAACATTGAAGACACATTTGAATAAATGCGGTTCTCTGACGAGGGGGTCGAGGTCTGAAGTGAGTTTTCATTCGGCAGCACCTCTACGCTGTGCTTCTACTAAAACACGGATAAAAGGAAAACACCTTTTAAGATGTACAGCCAGGTAATGTTTACAAAGGAGTGACGCACGTCGGCTGGAAGGTCAAATCCACGGTCCGGGTAGGAGTCGGAGGGACGGAAACCTCACAGATTTTGTGCCGTCTTCTTGATTGTTCTTCTATCTACAGAGTCTTTCCACTTCCTGTGATGCTCTGAACAGATGAGAGGCCGGGGGGGTGGACACAGACGGGGAGAAGGGTGGAGGGGGGGTCACCGCGCGCCCCGTTAAGCCCGGCCCGTCAGCTGGAGTTGGCTAAAGGAAGTGATCAGGGTATAGTGGGCGCTCTCCTCCTCCGTCAGCTCCAGGTTTCCGGGCCTCACCACCAGCAGAACGTTGAGCCCGGCTTCTTCTGCCGCTTTAGCCTCTGGAATCACAAAGCAGCCGGTAAGTCAACATATTGCTTTCACCTTAAAGGGTAACCAAACCTTAAATCAACTTTTTTGGCTGTTGACCTCTATAAACGGGGCTTTAAATGTGCCTAATTTTTGCCAAATTGAAATAAACTTGTTTAATTCTAGAAAATATCGTCTAAAACTGTGTGTGCTGCCCCCTACAGGTTGAATTGAGACATTACAGTTGGATTTTCTTTCAGAAATCTGACGTCATGATCTGCAGCTCCAGTAATTATAACAGTCCTGCCCCCAAGCCCCGCCCCTCTGACTGGATGTTCACACTTCGACAGCCTCCAACTTCCCTGTTTGGTCACCCTTTAACGACAGATTTATATCACAATAACGATATGCGTCACGATGTGTCACTATTAAGCCAGCCACAAGCAATGATTTTATTAGTTGACTAATTACAGATTATATTTTTTGCGATTAGTCGAGTAATCGGGTCATGCAGAAACTGGATGTAAAGCTTAACCATCGTTAGCTTCGACTAACTAAAAACTAGATTTATAGCATTAACCGCGATAATGCTAGTGTGAATGATGGAAGCTGAATTTGATAGTTTAAAACACTGAAGTTGATTACTGAATTTGCTGAAGCTAAAATATTAGTTGAATGCTAAATTAACATAAAAAACTGAAAAAAAAGCCTAAGTTAGCCAAAACAGCTAGTTTGGTGCCAAAATATTATCTAAATTCCAAATTAGCCTAAAAAAAGTCTTAATTTGCCAAAACAGCTAGCAGAAACAGCGGCAAACTCCAAAATAACCTAAAAAGAAAAAAAGCCTAAATTGTTCTAAAAAGCTAGCATGCAGCTGAAATATTAGCTAAACTCCAAATTAGCCTAAAAAAATCCTTTATTAGCCAAAATAGCTAGCATGTAGCTGATATCTGATGTGCACTTCAATTAATACACCAATGTTGTACTTTTACAAAAACAAGATAAAAAGCAACCTAAAAAAAAGCTATAGAGAATCTGGACTTTTGATTTGAAAGAACCCGAGTTCTAATGAGACAAGCCGTATGCGGTCGAGTTTATTCTTTATCGTCTATTTTTCCGTTAGTTCTCCAAACCTCTGTTTGGTGCAGTGCGATGAAAGCTAAAAACGCTGAAGCTGATAGACAGATAAAACATTAGTTAAAAGCCAAATTAGCCTAAAAAACTGAAAATAGCCAAAGTTAGCCAAAACACCTAGAATGTAGCTGAAATATTATCTAAACTCTAAAACAGCCTAAAAATGTAAAAAAAAATAATAAGTCTAAATTAGCCAAAATAGCTAGCATGCAGCTGAAATATTAGCTAAACTCCAAATTAGCCTAAAAAAATCCTTTATTAGCCAAAATAGCTAGCATGTAGCTGATATCTGATGTGCACTTCAACTAATACACCGATGTTGTACTTTTACAAAAACAAGATAAAAAGCAACCTTTAAAAAAAAAAGCTATAGAGAATCTGGTCTTTTGATTTGAAAGAACCCGAGTTCTAATGAGACAAGCCGTAGGCGGTCGAGTTTATTCTTTATCGTCTATTTTTCTGTTAGTTCTCCAAACCTCTGTTTGGTGCAGTGCAATGAAAGCTAAAAACGCTGAAGCTGATAGACAGATAAAATATTAGCTAAAAGCCAAAGTTAGCCAAAACACCTAGAATGTAGCTGAAATATTATCTAAACTCTAAAACAGCCTAAAAATGTAAAAAAATAAGCCTAAGTTAGCCAAAATAGCTAGCATGTAGCTGAAATATTAGCTAAACTCCAAAATAATCTAAAAAACAAAAAAAGCCTAAATTAGCCCCGATTAGCTAAACTCCAAATTAGCCTAAAAAAATGTCCAAAAAGCTAGCATACTGCTATCATAACTTCCAACTTTACGACACTCTGACTCCAATAATTAGTCGTCGACTATTTTAATAGTCGATTAGTCGTTGATTATCTCTATTAGCAGCCCTAGTGACATCACACTCGATCACTCCAGTTCTCATATAGAGTCAATGGGATTACCCCTAAAGCAGAACTTTTCTCAGGACAGGCTGTGACACCAGGCAGCAGTGGATGCAGTTTGTTGTTTTATTCATACGGACTAGCTTATGAACTTGTTTTAAGCCAAAGTTGTGTCTTAAATCAGGAAAATCTTCATGTTTCTGTGAAATCAGTTCCTTCATTATAAAAGCTGAAATATCAGCTGCATTTTGCTAAACTGCTTCAGTCAACAACAAGCTCACCTCTGGCCACATCTGTCAGGAAGGTGATTTCTTCAGGCTGACAGCCGATCTTCTCTGCAATCCTCTCGTAGCTTTTAGCTTCTACTTTAGCTCCTATCGTGGTGTCAAAGTGACCGTCGAATAACTGAAGAAGAAGAAAGTCAAACGGTGAAGAAATGAAAGGATGGTTTCAAAGATGGTGAGCAGAGGGGCTTACTTCTACAACATCTCCCTCCACCGAGTATCTGAAGAGAAGCTTTTGCGCCTCCACACTTCCAGAGGAGTAAATGTAGACCTTAAGGCCGCGTTCTCGCCACTTTTTGATGGCAGGAACCACGTCTGGATAGATTCTGTTTGGAGGAACGGGAGGTCAACCGCTGCCGCTCAGATGAAACACTCGAGTGGATCTGAACCGGAGAAGGGAAAGCGTACTTACTCGCCTTTGATTCTCCCGGAAGCGTAAGCCGTCCTCCACATGTGACCCTGGAGCTGCTTGAGCGCCGTGCTCTTCCGGTCCGCCGCCATCTGCCACAGCACGTCCTCCACCACCTTCCGGATGGCCTTCTCCTCGTCCGTGTGGACCGTTTGGTCCACGACGTGGACCGGACACGCTCGGTTCTGCTTCATGTCCTCTTCGATCTGCAAACAGACGTTGTCACTGAGGGAGGGGCTTCAAATGCGGCCCGGTGGTTGCTGGATGACGGTCACCTGTTTTTTAAGGAGGTAAACGTCTTCTTTGCATTCGTCTTCCTCCCAGTGAGTGGACAGGTGGTCCTCCAGATGCTCCCTGATGTACGGAAACAAAATGTCCTGAAAATAAAAACATCCAAATCACAATCTGACACATTTGGAATGAAATACATCCCTGTGCAAGAGGACCAGGATGCAGTCGTCTACACGATTCTGTTTCTGGGGGTAACGGTGTCATTCTAAAATGAGATAATGACAATTAGGGCTGCCACGATTAGTCGACTAATCGACTATTAAAATAGTCGACAACTAATTTAATAGTCGATTAGTCGTTACTTTATAATATATGGAGTTAGAGTGTCGTAAAGTTGAAAGTTATAATAAAAATATGCTAGCTTTTTAGACTATTTTGGCATTTATCAAGGTTTGTTTAAGCTATTTTGGAGTTTAGCTAATATTTCAACTACAAGCTAGCTATTCTGGTTAATTTAGGCTTTTTTTCCGTTTTTTTTTTTTGGCTAACTTGGTGTTTAGCTAATATTTCAGCTAGATGCTAGTGTTTTGGCTAAGTTAAGCTTCTTTAAAAAAAAGTTTTTTTAGAGTGTTTTGGAATTTAGCTCATTTTTAAGCTACATGCTAGCTATTTTGGAAAATTTAAGATTTTTTTTCAGTTTTTTAAGGCTATTTTGGAGTTAAGTTAACATGTCAGCTACATGCTAGCAGTTTTGGCTAGCTGAGGCTTTTAATTATTTTTTAGGCTAATTTGGAATTGAGCTAATATTTCAGCTACAAGCTAGCTATTCTGGTTAATTTGAGCTTTTTTCAGTTTTTTAGGCTAACTTGGTGTTCAGCTATTATTTCAGCTAGATGTTAGCAGTTTTGACTAACTTAAGCTTTTTTTAAAAAAAAAAAAAAAGTTTTTTAGGGTGTTTTGGAGATTAGCTAATGTTTAAGCTACATGCTAGCTATTTTGGAAAATTTAGGATTTTTTTCAGTTTTTAGTTAAGTTAATATGTCAGCTACATGCTAGCAGTTTTGGCTAGCTGAGGCTTTTAAATTATTTTTTAGGCTAATTTGGAGTTTAGTTAATATTGCAGCGACAAGCTAGCTATTCTGGTTAATTTAAGCTTTTTTCTGTTTTTTTGGCTAATTTGGTGTTTAGCTAATATTTCAGCTAAATGCTAGCTGTTTTGGCTAACTTAAACTTTAAAAAAAAAAGGTTTTTAGGGTGTTTTGGAATTTAATTAATATTTAAGCTACATGCTAGGTATTTTGAAAAAAATTTTGGATTTCTTTCAGTTTTTTAAGGCTATTTTGGAGTTAAGTTAACATGTCAGCTACATGCTAGCAGTTTTGGCCAGCTGAGGCTTTTAATTATTTTTTAGGCTAATTTGGCATTTAGCTAATATTTTAATTGCTATCAGCTTTAGTGTTTTTAGCTATCAATTTCAGCATCTTCGCTGTCGTCACTCGCTTCAGCTTCAAAATTCAGCTTATAGCATTCACACAAGCATTTTCGCAGATAATGCTTGTGTGAATATATTTAGTTTTTAGTTTGTTTAAAGCTAATAATGGTTAAGATGTGTGTTTTACATCCAATCTGTGCATGACCCGATTAGTCGACTAATCGGAAAAAATAATCGGTGATTAGTCGACTATTAAAATAATCGTTTGTGGCAGCCCTAATGACAATCTGAAATAATTTAATCTGTATTTTACAGGACGGGTTAGATCAGAGTGTTTGGTCATAGTTACAAATAATTGATAAGATCAATTGCCAATAAATAATTGATGTACAAGAAATTTCTGTAGCAGGTTCGAGTTAAATGATAGAAACTAATACAACATTATAAAAAAAAAATCCATTAATCTTTGCTCCAATAGTCTGACCAATAAACTTGACCTACTTCCTTTACTGATCAATCTTATCACAAATACACAATAGTCCAATTAATTCATGCAGTTTTTGTTTTGTTACAGGATGTTACACAATTACACGAAAGAGGAAAAGTTAAAAACTCAGTTAATTTCCTGTTGCACCAAAATGCAAAGAAATAATTTCAAAATGATGAATAATATTTACCCTCATGGAGCTGTAATGTTTTTTTTCCCCTAGAAAACAACTGTATTTCTGTTATAATTAATACTTTGATCATTTGTTGTATGAATGCATAGATGTTAATTGTTTTTAGAAGAATTTTCACTGTTTTTGTGCAATTAACAAAACACCAAAAATCTTTTAAGGTGTGATGTCAGGAGTAAAATTATTGAATTTAGTTTTTAATATTTAATTAACACTTGGTACATTTTAAATTTACATAAACAGTTTTTTTTATATATATAATCAAACCACTTTAAGAGATTTCATTAGATTTTCTTGTATTTTACCACAATAAAACAATAAAAACTATTTTTAGCAATGACTTAAATCAGAACCATACGGTCTTTAAGTTGATTTTGTGTGTTTAAGTATTAATTTTTATGTTTAAAATTACTACTTTCTAATTTATATATTTTAGGGCGTCTCACGTGACTTCGTTTCGTTCACGCATGCGCAGAAATAAAACTACAAAATGGAAAAGGGAGGCAGAAAAATGCTACAAAGTATTGCCTTACAACAAACATTAATGTGATAAATAATTCATGAAGACTGCCGTATGATGGGTATAACAATTTAATTCATTTAGACACTTTATTGACGTCATATCGTGAGAAATCAGATCACGAGCGTGTAGTTGATGTGCATGTACAGGATAATTGACTACAAGAGGAGAAGCTCGGAAATACGAAGGCCGTGAAGGCAGCACATTGTTTTAGTTCGGTTATTTGAGTATTTAAGAGAAAACGGATGAATAAAATACACCATCTGCACAATCAAGACCTTAAATGTGAACAGAATGATAATGCACGGTAAAAATCTGTTGTTTTCATCCTGCATCCGTTAGCATGACCGCAGCCCTCCCGACACCGCAGGCAGAAAACGACCCGCAGATTTACCTTCACGAACGTGATCGGCGTGGTGGTGCCTTCAATGTCCAACAACAGAGCCCCGGTGCACGCAGGGATGGAGACAGAAGCCATTGTCGACCACAAAGAAGCAGCTGGAGGTGTTAGCTGGTGTTAGCTTAAAGGACAGCGGCGGCGGCACCGCGGGGTTTCAGCCAGCCAGCGCTCTGCTCCGGTCCGATATAGACTCGCTGCTCCTCCAGGCCGGTCAGAAAAATCAACACCGATCGACTTCCGAACTGATAGGGTTGACACAACCTGTCTGTGACATGAACTCGGAGCCAACTACCCTTACAAAGCAATCACTAGCCTCACATGTTCAGCATCGTTAGTTTAGCCTCCGCGTCGGTAGGTGGCGCTGCAGAGATGTAGCACTTCCGTTTGTGTGGAATCCTTTCAGGATAAAAGTCCGTCTTAAAACTCTTACCAATATTTTCTATTCAAAGAATTACAAAGATTCAGTCTGGAAGATAACAAATGTACTTTCTGTGATGGTAATATTGAAACGACAGTTCTTTTACTGTATTTATACTAAAACTTTATGCGTGGGAAGACCTACCAAAACTTTACACCCTAAAAATAGGAGACATAATATTTGGAATGATCCTTTGACAAAAAAGAAAAAAAAAACTTCTATAACCTCCAGATTTATTTTATTGTCATTTATTTATTCAAAATATGTGACACATTTAACATTTTTGACCTTTTTTCCTGCTTTTTTTTTAAATATATCTGGAATGCTGGTGAAGCATCGAAATAAAGAATTATCTTATTTAATCCTATCTTAATCTTGTTTTATCTTATCTAAAGTTAAAGTTCTAGTGTTTTAAGGATCCACTCAAAAGAAAATTATGTTTTTACTATGTTCTCACTGTATTTTTCTGATGATTTAGGATATTTATAAAGATATATAGGCTTGGAATTGTATTTTGAAGTTTAATTAATTTCTGCTTTGTTTTGTTTAATTGTTTTTGAAACAGTAGCAGACAAAACACAGCAGAATTTTTTTTATTTTGTAGAGCCATTTCTTAGTCACATTTTATTTATTCTGTATTACTGAAAAATAAAAAATGCTTGTATCTTTAAAAAAATAAAACAGTTTCTCTCTTTTTTTACATTATTCTCAAGTCTTTTTATTATCATTATTTTATGTTTTACCTCTATTCATGACGTTCTTTTTAAACAAATTAAATAAAGGTTTGAAAATACTACTGTTTTGTTGTTTTTGTTAATTGCTTGTTCCTGTAATTTATGTCTAAGTTTTAAAATAATTTCTAGTATTCTTTTTTTTTTTAAAAGGGGCCAATCGTATAAGTTTTTTTTTTCATATTTAGATTCTTAACTGTAATTAACTCTCTGCATAAATGTATTTTAATTAGAGATAATGTTTATTAAATTAAGTTCCTCAGATGTTCTTCCTGCAGTTACTCCTCCGCTGCAGCAGGAGGCGCTCAACACCCAAACGTTCACTCGGGATCTACAGAGCAGGACAAACAAGAAAAAAAAGGCTGGCGATGAAAACAAAATTTCGGATGAAAAATATCTTCAGAGATTATTAGACCTTAAACAAATGCATCTTTAGAGGCCCGGACGTTATCTTTATCGATTTGAATCTGGTGATACCGCTGACTGCGCTGAGCTAGCCTCTTCCTGTTTCTGAACAGCGGCTTTTGTTATTTGTAATCGGTTAGCTAGCTTAGCATTTAGCTTAAATTAAATCGAGTTTTATTTTTTGTTTTTGCTCCTATCTGCCTTTGAGATTTTTTCCCCCCGTTATTATCTTTGCTCAATCTAGCGTTTGCGCTTTTCGATAAAACAACAAGATGTCTGAAGATTATGAATTTAGCGAAGACCCCAGTATGATGAGGATGGAGGAGGATGGAGAGGCTAACAATGACGACCCGATGTCAACTCAGGGGGACGGCGGCCTGATGGGGGACGAGGCCGAGGGATCGAGGATCGACGCCAGTAAAAACGAGGAGGATGAAGGGTAACGTGATCCGCACACAGAGACGCAGATGACGGGGAGGGCTGCACGGTTATCCACGGGGCTTTAAATGGACTTACTTTTTTTTTTGTAATTTCTAAAATAATTTAATGGTTTTGGAGTTCCAAAATCACCTGTTAGGGGTCTGCAACCTGAAGTTCCACTCTAATCATCTTTTGATCCATTTTCAGTGGTCTTTTAATTTTGATAATGATCCTATTATTAGTTAAAATTAAAAAAGAAAGTGTTGTTTATTTTCTGCAGAGCGTCATTAGAAATTTACCTCTGAGCTGTGGGTTGAACCATTGGCTTGGAGCAACCCCGTCCCCCCTTCCCGTCACCCACAACTGTGAGGTCTCTGTTTTCATGCTGTCCCGCTTGCTTACAACCCCAACCTAACATTACTGGTGCAAAAAAAAAAAAAAAAGGTGAGCAAAGTTGGACCAGCTGTCCAGTTCTGATCCAGATTCCAGCTCAGATGAGTAATCTGAGATTTGTAAGTGGATGAATCAGAATGAAGCAGAGCAGGGAGCTTGTGATCCTTTCAAACTGTTTTTTTTCTGCTCCTAATTTAACAAAAAAATATAGTAAAGAAATGATATTTTAATTTTCTTTATTTGTCTCGTCAGTCATCAGAAAAATGCACCAAGAACGTTTTAAAAACACATCCATCTGAGTGGATCTTGAAAGTTTAATTGACACATTTTTTTTTTTTTTTTGGATAGTGGCAATTACAGCACCTAAAAAATGAAAATAAAAACGGAAAAAATACACAAAATAAATCAGTTTTATAAAAGAAGAAAATTAAAGCTGTTAAAATTGACCTTGTGTTTCTCTAGGATTTGTACAGATATAAAACATAAAAAAAATCTCTTTGTTCTTCACTTTTATCTTCACTCCTTTTATATTTCACAAATAGAAAACCAGCAACAACCTGAAAAATCATTCTTATTATAATGACGACAGACTTTTCTTACAAACTTTCAGGAAGATGTTTGTTGGAGGCCTGAGCTGGGACACCACGAAGAAAGACCTGAAGGATTACTTTGCAAAGTTTGGGGAGGTTGTGGACTGCACGTTAAAGCTGGACCCCATGACCGGACGCTCCAGGGGTTTCGGCTTTGTGCTCTTCAAAGACGCTGAAAGTGTTGAAAAGGTTTGATTCTGTTTAATACCTAAATGCTGTTTTTACTAGAGCGCTGTAAAAAAAAAAAGAATCAATCTTCTCTCAAATCAAGTGAATTTATTTTTACCATTTTCTTTTATTTTTGCTGTAGAAAAAAAGGATTTTCTCTTTTTTAATCTGAGAATTCACAAATTTATTCATAAAACTTTTACTTTTATTAAGTTTAAATCAATAATTATAGAGAAATTAATTTCGCAATAAATAAAAACGTTTTTTTTTTTTTAATAAATTTACATTTTTTTATTGCAATGAACTGAAATTGATGAATCTGCTCTATCTTGCCTTTTGGTTTTGAAAAAACATTAATATTATTTATAAATTATATTGAGAAGATTTTGGACAAACTGATATCAGTAATTACATTTTAATGTTTTTATATTTGTGCATATTTGATGTCATTATGGATAATAGAGGTGACACGGATGATCTCTTTTGCACAAAATGTTTTTCAATATTAAATCTGTTAGTTTAGAGTAAAATGTTTATTAAAAACCAGTTCTTATGCATTTGAAAAGAGAAGTATATGTAAAGAAAAAGCTTTTATTTTCAGTCATAAAGATCATTTTCTGTATTTATTTACGTTCTGAAGGTGGCGTCACAGAAAGAACATAAACTCAACGGAAAAGTGATCGACCCCAAAAAAGCCAAAGCCATGAAGAGCAAAGAGCCGGTGAAGAAAGTCTTCGTCGGTGGATTGTCTCCAGACACGCCAGAGGAGAAAGTCCGAGAGTACTTTGGTGCCTTTGGAGAGGTTAGTGTCATGTTTAGTCTCCGCTTCAACTGTTTTCTGATCCATCAGGGAAATTTTGTCTCAGTTTTCGACCTCAGACTCCCAGTGTGTTATCTTTTCTGTACTTTTCTCTCATTGTTGTCATTAAATGTTGCTCTCACTGGAGAACCTTTTGTGTCATAGCTCTCAGGTGTTTTCAGGGATCTTTTTCTGTTCTTTTATTTTGAAACGTCCTCAGACAGGATGAAGTGTTTCCTGTTTTACCTCTTTTAGTTCAGTCAGACGGGGACTCGTTTATAAAGAAACATGGAAACAATAATCCACTTTTTTTTTACCCTTTATCTGGTGTTTAAGTGAACTCCGAGAAGTGTGAGGAAGAATCTACCTTAAACGCACTTCTACTCACCTGCTGCTGCAACCCGAGTGGTCACGTGACCCTCCGATATCTCGTTTCGGTCTACAGGTGGAGTCGATCGAGCTCCCCATGGAGAACAAAAGCAACAAGCGGAGGGGCTTCTGCTTCATCACGTTCAAAGAAGAAGACGCTGTGAAGAAAGTCATGGAGAAGAAGTACCACAACATCGGCCTCAGCAAGGTGGGAGGACGTTTAGTAAACTGGAACATGCTGGAAATACTTTCATCTGAGGGGATTCAGCTCTCATATGTCAGAACTTATATGTCAGTTTATTTAATAACATCTCCTGTTTGGGTTCTAATTAAGTTCATGAAGAGATTTGGAACAAAGTGACTCAGAAGCTTCAGAACCCTTTTGATTTTGACCCGGATAAATGTGATTGGCCGCCGCAGTGTGAAGTGAAGGTGGCGCTGTCGAAGGAGCAGTACCAGCAGCAGCAGTACTGGGGAGGCAGAGGAGGGTACTCGTCCAGGTCCCGAGGAAGAGGAGGTGGTGAGTCAGATCCCACATTAATCCATTTACCTCATAAAAGAAAGAAATAAGACGAGATCTGGACATAAACATACCGTAATCTTGATTAAAAAAAATACTTTAAAATATTTAGGATTTTTTTTTTTTAATTCTGGCTTTTGCTCTCATTTTGGTGCCGTTTTAACAGATGGGTTGATCGGGTTGCGTTCATGGGCTGTTAGGATAATTGGAAAGATCACTGTCACGCATGAACATCAGAAAAACAACATCTTTACACAACATGAATGCAACATAACTTTCTGTGCACGAACAGAGGTGAATTTATCTGTAGTGCGCCATCTATAGGAGGACTCCTGAATTACAAGGAAAATAAAACAATTATCACAATTGCTTTTTCTGGTTTGGTGGGCCAGATTAAGTACTTTTACGGGCCTTAGGCTGTAGTTTTAGCTGTTAACTCGTAACATTGTAAGACTTGATGTTCGTGGAATTATTGTAACTTTTTAACCTTTTATAACACTTCTCACATGGATCCTCATGCTGTGAAAAGTAGCCAACACACAATGTAGCTGTAAAGTCCTAATTGCCCTAATTGTCTTTAAGCTAATGATCATCCAGCTCACGAATGACCCGATTAGTCGACTGATAGAGAAGAAATAATCCTTTATGTTCTGGATGCTGTTGAAGATTTTTCCTTTTCGGGTTGAAACGATTGGTTAAAAGTGTGAGTCATGTTTTTGTTTTTTTTTTTTATTTCATTTTCATTCATTAAAAAGCATACAATATAAACTTGAGTTATAAACTCAATCATGATAGAAAATGAAGGAAAAAAAATGAAAAGGGGACAGAAAGAAGAAAAACTTATTTTGTCTGCCCCTTTTTTACAATCAATACATCAATCTATCAATAAAAAAAGAAAGATACAGATACACAAGCATTACACAGTAAGAGAAAATTGGGAAAGAAAGAAACAAAGAAAAAAAACCCCAAAATCTTATAATTACAACATAAACCAGTGTGAAGGGAAAATAATACCTCTGGGATGAGTCATTGTTATTTTGTTTTAGATAGTTTTATAGTCATTGATAATACTGTTTTTAATGTAGTTTTTAAAACTTGATATTGTTGTAGTATTTTTAATTTCTAAGCTCAATTTATTCCATATATTAATTCCATAAACTGATACACATCGTTGTTTTATCAGAATTCTGTGTTTTGGTTTGACAAATATTTCATGTCCTTTTAGATTAAATTTACTTTTTCTTTTCATTAAATTAGGAGGAAGGCTTTCCATCTTTACTTTATGCATAAATTTCAAAATATTAAAGTTTATAAGATCATTAAGTTTTAATAGTTTTAATTTAATAAATAATGGATTTGACGGATCCCTATAATTACTTTTTGTAATGATTCTTATTGCTTTTTTTTGCAATATGTAAATTGGATGAATATATGTTTTATAAGTTGTACCCCAAATTTCTATACAGTAGTTCAGGTATGGCATAATCAAGGAATTATATAATAGATATAATGAATTACTGTCTAAGAACCATTTTACTTTGTGTAATACTGCAATTGCTTTTGATATTTTGGATTTGATGGTGTTAACTTGTGTGACCTGCAGGCCCCAACCAAAACTGGAACCAGGGTTACGGCAGCTACTGGAACCAGGGCTACGGCAATTACGGTAACTACGGTTACGGCAATCAGGGCTACGGAGGCTACGGCGGCTACGATTACTCTGGATACAACAACTACTACGGCTACGGTGAGGAGTTTTCCCTCTGAAAAAAGAATAAATAAACGCTCTAACGCCGGCCCCTCTTTCAGATCAGTCTGGCGGATACGGGAAGTCGCCACGGCGTGGCGGCCACGCCAACAGTTACAAACCGTATTAAAGAGGCAAACCCCTCGTCGTCAAGTAGGTATGTAGAAACAACAACAATCTCGCTGCTGTTCAACTAAAATTAGCTACATTAACTTTGGTGTTTGTAATTTTTTTGTATGATTTTTCTTACGTAAATGTCTTTCTCTCAGCACCCTCAAGTGCTTTACTGTAGTGGTAACATAGAGGCCACGCTCTTGTGGCCATTATTTTTTTGGGCCTTTCTGCTGCCTCTGCTTTGTTTTTTTTTTTTTTTTTTAACTGTAAAGCTAACAGGTAAAGTACTACAGTTAAGGATGTGCAAGGAAAACGAAAGGAAGTATGTTGTCTCCTAACACTGACATACCTTGTTTGTACCTGCCAGCGGAGCTTCCTTGCAGGCCATGAGCTGACTCCCAGATACTCTCAGGGCCCGCTCAATGCGGACCGGGTACGAGAAGCATACGCTCTCGAATGCTGCCATTTGGTATGGTCTTACAACATCCTGTATCAGCATTTCTAAACTAAACAATATGGGACACGTCCAGCTTTGTCATCTTTCTTTCCATTTTTAATTTCTTTCAAAGTGTAAAAACAGTAAAATCTACACATGTAATTGTCATTTTTTACAGGCCCTTACTCCCCCACAAGTAATGACTTTAAATCTGAAAGATTAACTACTTGCTTTTTAAAGGATATGTACAGCTTTCTCTGGACTTTCCAGTTCCTAATGTTAATATATTCATTCCTAATCATATCTAAAATGTTTTTCCTTATTTAGCCAGTAATCCACCAGCTTAAAGCTGGTTCGTATTCGGACTCTACTGTGTTGGGGGATAAAGTGCTTTTACGTTGTGTAATTGTATTGTTCTGTTTTGTATTACTGACAGCGATGGAAAAGACTCCTCTTTTTTGTTAATTTTCCCGTAACACATTTTCTTCTTATAACCTTTGATAGTCAAAGTTGCAGAAATTTGCATGTAATGCCTTCTTTAACGTGTATTTTTGAAGGTTTCCTCCATTGTTAGACTTTCTTCTAGCTTTTTTTAAGCTGTAAAAAAAAAAAAATGTCAAAATAATTGTTCCCAGTTTGTTTTTCCTTTTCTTATTATATCGGACGCTAAAAACACAGGGGATTCCTAGATTTCTTAGTATTTCTTCTAGTGAAGTTTGTTTTTCCCGCATGACTGACGGGTTTCGTTTCTTTTGCTTCGCAGGTTTGAGTGATGAAAGTCTGCAGAGTGCTGGAGGAGCGTTGACCAGAGCCATGATCCAGCAGCAGTCATTACGTAGAGATAGACCGTCTTAAAAAAAAAAAAAATAAAAACCACAAAAAGAGGCCTACATTTCCTCTATATTTACATAAATATTTCAGTGTTCTGCATTTGTTTAGATGGCTTCAAAGTTTTAGCATTTATTTGTTCCTCCTTTCCTGTTAAGTTCTCAACTGCTGCTAGTACGTTGCTTCATTTCGTCCGTTACTAAAGTGTGTTGTTGGTTGCTACAAATTACACAAACAACATGTGTGCGAAGTTTCAGGATTTTTTTTTTTTCCTTTTATCAACTGTCATATAATACATGTTATTACAGAATTTGACAAGAACTTACACTATATATACACGGTGTATTGGACATTTAAAAACAATAAAAACATTCTAAACACTTTGGATTTGTGTTTCATTTGCTACAGTTTGTCAAATCTTGGAGTGTTGAGACATTCGTCAGGAAAAAAAGGGTTTCAGATTGAACTTCGGTGGATCCGGTATCATTCTTGGAGTTGAAACGTGAAGGTCGCTTCCGGCGGAGAGGGTTCATATAACCTTGGTGGCGGCGAGGATGATGAGGATCAGGACGATGAGCAGAATCACGCCGATGAGGATCATCATCTTTATGTTCTTCCACCAGTATTTGCGGGCGACGCGTGTGGACGTTCTTTGGAAGGAGTCCGCCTGAAGGAAAAAAAATAGTCATTTTTACTGCATGAATCTGTTATTTAATCTCTAAAGTTATTGTTTCTATGTGTTTAGTACACTTGAATAATTATTCATTCAGTAGTGAGTGAAATATAAAAAAAGTGATCAAAATACAGTAACTTAAAGTAAATAGAAATGTTAAAATCAATCCTAAAATGTGTTATTAAAAATAAACAAATATATTTAACGTATAATTAATATTTTTTATTAAAAATTGTAGGAAAAGAATACAAAATTGTAAAACTAAAACAACCGTTTATCATAACAGTCTATTTAAAAATAACACTGCTAGCAGGTATTAATGGCACCATCAAACTGATGAAGAGCTGTCTAAGGACACCAGAACCAAAACTGTCGACCTGCACCAGGCTGAGAAGACGGGCTCTGCAATATAAGCAGCTTAGTGGGAAGAAACCAATAATTATTAGGAAATTGAAGAAAACCACTAATAAGTCTCTTCCCACCCTGTGAGCTCACAAAACATATTAAGATGATTAACTTTTGTTATTGACCAAATACTAATTTTTCACCCTAATTAACAAATTATTTAATATGATTTTCTGGATTTTTGTTCTCACTTTGTCTCTCATAGTTGAGGAACATTACAGGCTTGATCATCTTTTTAACTTGCACAATTGTTGGACTAAATGATTTTTTTCCACACAGTTTCCAATGCAAATTTTTGATAATGCTAATCAGAAATGTCTGCAATAAATGTGCAATGAATAATTTTCAAGAAACCCTATATAACTACTGTTGCTCTTCAGAAACTATAGTATTTTCTATACGGAGGTTAGAAGTCTTAATTTTTTTCAACCACTAACCATTAGATTGTTCTTACTGATGTAGAAGTGATTTGAGGTAAACGTCACCATGTCAAAATATGTTGTTTTTTTTTTTGGTATGATTTTCAAATAAGGTTAGGTGTTATTGTACATATGCTAACATGGCTAACATGTAGCAGTGTCTGACTGTTAGCATTTCAGAATTCCTTCCTCCCTAACTACTAAAAAACGATATACAGTAGGACTAATCTAGTGCCTTGGATTTTAAATTGCAATTCGGACACCATGCTCACTACTTTTATTTTTTTTAACGTTTTATAAGGAAAATGTGGATGGTTTGATAAAAAAAATTACATTTTTTTTCCCACAAAAATTGTTCGACTGCAATGCATTGTGGTCTGTATTTGCTAATGTAGCGAGCACCGAAGCACACTGGTTTTTCGCTAAGACTTCTGGGAAATTTCTGGAGCACTGGACTTTTGAATTGCAGATTCGGACAGGACTACAAAATGGCGAAGGTTCTTTATATAGTGAGTAATGAAGAAATTTGGACGTAGCCCGTGTTATTTTTACATGTTGTTAACAGAGTTGGGAGTTAGCATATCGCAGTAACGTTTGTTCTGGTGTTTGGTGAAAGCCAACGAGGCCATTCTTTGGTAAAATTTGGCTATATAAATAAAATAAAATTGGCTAGAAAACTAAAATGAATTTAAATTGTCAGTGTCTTTTTATGCGTTGCCAAAAAAGTTAGGAGTTACAGGTATTGTAAATATGCTAACACGGCTAGCATGTAGCGGTGTCTGACTGTTATGTTCCAGTTCTTATCACTAACTACTAAAAATCTATAATGCTGTATTTTAAAGCAATTCTGACACCATACTTTTTCTGTTTTTTAAACAACAGTTATGACGTCTCAGATCTTGCTAAAGTACAAATTAATAAATACGTCTATTTGTGACTCTACTGGGTTCTTACATTAAGAATGGATATATTATTAATAAAATTACACAATTTTTTTGCATAAATTGTTTGACCACTATGCATTGTGGTCTATATTTGCTAATGTAGTAAGAACTGATGCTAGTTTGTCACAAAGACTCCTGGGAAATTTCTAAACCCGTGGATTTTGGAATTGTTATTTCGGACAGCACTACAAAATGGCGACCGCGCTAAATATAGTGAGTAGGAAAGAATTTGGACAAAATACCCTGTGTTATTTATTTTGTATTGCTAACAAGGTTGTGAGTTAGCGTACTAGCAGTAAAGTTTTTTTTTTTTTATTGGTGTCATTAGTTTTTTTTACACATTCCATACAAAGCTAGAAGTACAGGTATTATGAATACTCTTGCACGGCTAACATGTAGCGGTGTCTGACTGTAGCTAAATTTCCACCCCACTCTCTAACTACTACAAAAACTATTTAGTGCCCTAAAAGCAATAATGGACACCATGCTCACTACTTTTTTCTTTTTTTTTTAAATTCCCAGAAATGACACAAAGTAATAATATAATTAATACAAATATTTTACGATGTAAAAATTGTAATCAATACGAACATTTTACGACATCTATTTGTGACTCAACTATGTTCTGATTATGAAAATGTGGATGATTTATTTAAAAAATAATAATTTGAACAAGATTTTTTTTCATTTTTGCAAAAATTGTCTGATGCATTGTGATCTATAAGTAAGCAATTATGCATGCTAGTTTGTCTTCTGGGAAATTTCTAGGAAACTGGATTTTGGAAGATTCGGACAGCACTACAAAATGGCAAACGCACTATATAGTGAATAGTGAAAGAATTTGGACTTTGCCTGTGTTGTTTTTACGTGTTGCTAACAAGATCGAGAGTTAGCATACTCGCACTATCATTTGTTTGAGCTTGAACAGGTGTTGTGCTAACATGGCTAACGCTTCAAACGTGGCTAATGTGTAGCATGTCACAAACAAGAATTGGAATGACTGAGTAGTTCATAAAGTCAGATTGACTCACAGACTTATTTCTGACTCCTCTCTTGCTTTACGCGACTTATAGTTCAGTGCACCTTATATATGACATCATTTTCAAAATATTGATAGTGCATCCCATAGTGTAGAAGTTATGGGACGTACTAAATAACAACTTTTTTTTTTTCAATTTAGGCAAAAATACCAAAGTAGCAGTTAAAAGGGAACACTTTGAGAATAGATCAAAAGATTTCTATACGTTTTAAAACGATATAGTCAATAGAACTGCTGCAAAGTCAGCTAAAGTTAACAGTTACTGATTTAAAACCACCAGTGTGCACTTTTGTTGGCCCAGTAAAGATCACTGAGCGCGGATAAGACACACATGGGTCGTACTGAGCTTTTGCTTATGCGGCACGTCGTTAAAAGATCATGAACGGCGTTAAAAACCACGATTCAGCCTGCCCGTTTCTGAAACCGTTATGAGTTTTTTTTGCCTCTTCCTCTGTTTGACTTCCTTAAATTTTCTACCCCACACACCCTTCCTCTACATTCTCTGAGTACTCGTTGTTTTTCTTTTTTTCCATGGATGCTGCTGGTTACGACAGCCTGACCAGCGTTGTGTAACAAACTTTAGGTTTAGACCGTGTGGCTGCGGGCCGTTTGTGATTTAGGTCGCTCCTCCTAAATGAGTCATCACATTTACGATAGAGAAGTTACATTTAGGATTTGTTTTTAATTAAATGAGCCCAAAAACTAAAAAAGTCAGATTCTGATCTCTGCTATTTAGGGGGAAAAAAGCTTCATTGAGTTCATTCCAGCTTCAATTACAGCCAATATCCGACAGAGTATATTGATTTTATTGATGATTGTTTGTCTACTAGCAAAGGAAGTTTCAACAAAAGTAAATATAAATTAAATTTGATCTGCTAATGATTATTTTCTCAATCTTATTTGAAAGGTTTAATTATTTGGGAATATTTTGGATGTTTTTTAAGCAAAGACAGTCTTGTTTTTTACTTTAAATGTGTTAGAATTCATGGGTAGGTTCTGGCTCCACTCACAGATGCCTGCAGGTCGTCTGTCTTGTCGATCAGCTCATTCAGCCGGTCTCCTCTCTCCAGCACTTTGTCGATGTTGTCTTTCAGGATGTCTTTCACCTCGTTCACCTGGCTCTGGACCTGGTCCAGCTTTCCGGACGAGCCCGAGGCGGGCGGCTGAGGGTTCTGTTCGGCCTGGGAGAAACGAGGTCATTTAACTAGAAGTTTGACTAGGAAATGAAGCAAGAATACGTTTCCAGTCGATCCACTGTTTCCTGCTTTGAAAGAGCTCAGTCAGGTCGTCAAACTAAATCAATATAGACAAAAACACTCAAGGAAAATAAAAAAAGCAGTTTGAGCACCGATCTCTACTCACCATAGCAGCACCGTGTCCTAGTCCACTAGTCAACAAGGCTCACATTTGTCCAAATAAAAAACAATTCTTCTGAGTAGATGATCGTCCTGCTAAAGTCCAGCCTCTTGTCACGGCATGAGTCACGCAGGAGCTGATCTTCAGCAGCCTGCACCTTTGCTTAGTAACTCATTAACTATCACTGGCCTCAATCAAAGCCTCATTGGCTCTACCACAGCATCAACTCTGAGAGTCAGTCAGTTAACAAGTCTCACTTCCTGCTTTGCCGAAAGCAGGCAGCGACAAACGTACGACAATGAGAGGAAGGCCAGCAGCAGAAGGCCTCTGAAGAAGTCAAAAAAAGGAAAGAGGAGTTTGAGCTGAAGCTCTGAAAGGCCGTCAGGCAGACGGCGTTCTACATACCATCAGCTGTCAGAGCAGATCCAGGCCGGCGCTCGAATGACACGTCCGGGCAAAGGGCTTTTCGACACGGGGATATTTGCAAGGCAATAAAGCTGTGAAGTCACGGGCTTGCCTCCACTTCATTTCCTCATCCTGTGTTGTGCAGCGCGTTGCTTTCAGCTGAAAGAAAACCAGAAGCAACAACCTCTCCACAGACGAGGAGGGTCTTCCAAACTCCACTCTGAGAGAGAAAACAAATGGAATTCGAGCTTTTAAATCCTTAAAAATTTTACTTTTTAACATTTTGTTTCATCAGAGAAGAGGAGTGAGCTTTTTCCTGAACTTATCTGTGTTAATCACTGTGTTTTGTCAATGTTTGCTTCTCTTTTTAGACATTTAAAATATTTTCCAAACGTTTGTTTTTATTGATGTTTTTCTCCTTTTTCGTCTGTTTTTAATCCTTTTAATTTTTGTTAATTTTTTTAAGTTTAATGTTTGGTAATTTTATATTTTTTGTTGTGGTCATTTATTATCAATATTTGTAAATTTAGGGTTTTATTTTTATTTTTAAAATCTATTTAATATTTAACCTATAAAGCAGAAACTTTATGACATGATGAAACGTTGAAGACTATTGAGGAATAAACAAGCAAAGTATTTTTGCATTTATGAAAAGCATTTGCTTCACAGGTCAAAGCTTCACAGAACCACAGAGCTTTTTGTCATGAGTCGGCTTTCACATGGAAACTGCTGAGTCTTTTTTTTTACATTTCCTGACTTGAATCAAATCCTCAATGGACTTAAGGAACTAAACTGCTCGACTTTCTCAGATGTTCTTCTCCATTTGCTGAGAAAGTGTTCAGATCGTTCTGTTTTAGTTCAAAATGGGAAGTAAAAAAAATGTCGGCAAGAGGAAGAGGCATTTTTGGAGTTTGATCAGAGGATAAAGTAAAAATAAATAAATAAATAAAATTAAAACTGCGTGCAGCGTTGTATGCCCTGGAGGTGCAACCCACCCTCTCCGCCCACCTTTGACCTCACTTGTTAAGCAGCTAAAACGAACCCTTCACTCCCCCTTTCTCTTTCTGTAAGGCTAGTTGGAGCCGTTTCTGATGAATCAGTATAAAAAACCTTTTTTTTAAATGACGGCTTTTCTGCAGGTTTTATCTCCATAGCAACCATTTTATGATTTGGTCGCCCGGAGATAACGAACAGATTAACACGAGTTTCAGAAAAATTGGCAAAAGTAAACTTTTGGATTTCCTTAGCAACAGAGTTTATTTGCTAACCACGCCCACATTCCTAATTTGTTCATATCTTGTGTTATATTATATTGTTCAGGTCTGTCCTGGGATCAATGTATTAAATTTTCACAATTTTACGTTAAAAAATATGCGAGTTAAAGGAGAATGCCACTTCAGGAGCTCGCCACGTGCACGCCATTCAAAATCTACAACTATTACATGCAACGTTTTTCTTTATTGATGACACTCAAAAAGTTAGGAAACTATAAAAATCTGTTGGACAAGTTTTTATTTGTATCTGTGACCAAAAGTCTTTTTTTTTTAATTGATATGGTTGGATCTTCTTGAGGTCAAAGGTCAAATGGAGGATGTGATGCACAAAGGTTTAAAAAAAATACAAAAATAAAACAAGCATATTTACAGAAACGGAGCAGAGCATCAGATCAAGAAAATGTACAGCGAAGCTGATCACAACAGCAAAGATTTTCAGCATACTTTTAAACGTAACAATTCAAATGAGCTGTATATGACAAATTGGTGGAAAAACACTTTTTTTTTTCAAATGAAGGCTTTTCTGTAGGTTTTATCTCCATAGCAACCATTTTATGATTTGGTCGCCTGGGGATTACGAACAGATTGATATGAGTTTCAGAAAAATTGGCAAAAGTAAACTTTTGGATTTCCTTAGCAACTGAGTTTATATGCAAACCACACCCACATTCCTATTATGTTCATATCTTCTGTTATATTATGTTGTTCAGGTCAATCCTGGGATCAACGTATTAAATTTTTACAATTTTACATAAAAAAATATGCGAGTTAAAGGAGAATGCCACTTCATGAGCTCGCCACGTGCACGCCGTTCAAAATCTATAACTATTACATGCAACGTTTTTCTTTATTGATGACACTCAAGAAGTTAGGAAACTATAAAAATCTGTTGGACAAGTTTTTATTTGTATCTGTGACCAAAAGTCCTTTTTTTTTTTATTTGATATGGTCGGATCTTGTTGAGGTCAAAGGTCAAATGGAGGATGTGATGCACAAAGGTTTAAAAAAGACAAAAATAAACCGAGCATATTTACAGAAACGGAGCAAAGCATCAGATCAAGAAAATGTACAGCTAAGCTGATCACAACAGCAAAGATTTTCATCACACTTTCAACCATAACAATTCAAATGAGCTGTACCTGAATTGGTGGAAAAACACTTTTTTCAAAATGGCGGCTTTCCTGTAGGTTTTATCTCCATAGCAACCATTTTATGATTTGGTCGCCTGGAGATAACGAACAGATTGACACGAGTTTCAGAAAGATCGGCAAAAGTAAACTTTTGGATTTCCTTGGCAACAGAGTTTATTTGCTAACCACGCCCACATTCCTAATACGTTCAGATCTTATGTTATCTTATGTTGTTCGGCTCTATCCTGGGATAACTATTAAATATTTACAATTTAAGATAAAACTGCTATTTTTTCTGTTCTGGAATTGAATTTAAATGTGCATATATTTAAATGTTATCTGCTCTGCTGTTTCCCCTCCGTTAATTTAGTGTAAAATATTGTCTCAAACGTAATGTATATGTTAAAGTGAGTACAGGACAAACATGTAATTTTGACTTATTTTTTAACTTTTCACTCTTTCTTACTTCTTATTCCTGTCCAATATTTTAACCTATATTCATTTTTCTATTTATTTTTCTATTTATACATCTTATAAACATGTTTTCAGTGATTGAATGTCGTTATCTACGTTGTCATCTCCACACTCCTGTCCTGCAGGGGGCGCTACTACGCTTCAAAACTCATTTGTTGGAGTGGCGGTCGATGATTAAAAAAAAAAACGAAACAAAATGGACGGTGCAACAGCGACATCTAGAGGCTGTTCGCTTGATTTACATTCAGCCATGACATCTGCAGTGAAAAATGTCGGTCAGATCTTCGCGGGTTAAAAGTTTAAAGCGGAAGTTCGGGTTAATCATTGTCTCTTAAATCGCGTTTTACTCTCCGCCGTCGAAGCGGTTTTCCTTTCCCTCCCCGCCGTCCTTCGACACTCCGTTAACTTTTCCAGCCGAGCGCGAGGAGCCGAAGATGAACCCGAGCGGCGGGACCCGCGGCGGGAAGACTTTCCTCTTCACGTCCGAGTCCGTGATGGAGGGACACTCCGGTACCGGACCGATCCTTGAAATTCAAACTTAGAAAACAGGTTTTAGTTTTATGAAACCGATAAAACTTCGAACTTTGACCCATTTATTGCTGTAATTCAGACAATTTTTATGTAGATAAAATCTTCATGTTGTTTTTATGTAAAAATTAATTAATAAAAAAAAGTGGAGAAAATAACCTAAAAAGTAAAACAGATTTAAACGAAGGTTAAAAACAATAATAATACTTTTTCTTTTTTTTTTTTTGCATTTTTATAAATTTTTGTTTGAAGACAGTTTTCCACCTTTGATACTCCTGTTTTTTTTTATTCATATTTTTATTTTCAAAGTATTATTATTTTACATTTTTGTCCCTAAACTGATACTTTTAAATTCTACTGGCTGGTGCACATTTAATCATGTGTTTTATTTTAATTGTAATATTCTGTTGAAACGACTTGAAATTTCTCTCCAGGATTCAAGAAAAAAATACTATAAGCATTCAACGATTTCAAAAAGTAGGAAACATCTCACTGAAGTGATTTATTTTACAATTGTTACCATCCAGAACATTCTGATCCAGTTCAGTCCAGACCATCTGCTGACAGTCTACTTAGTGCCAGGTTTTTGGGATGTCCGTATCTGCAATTCCAAAATCAAAATCCCTGGAAAATTCCCAGAAGTCTCTGAGACAAAAACCAGTGTGCACGATGTTTGCTAGATCATTGACCACAATGCTTTGCGTTTGCACGACTTTTCCTATTTTTAAAAACATGCATGTATATAATTTTTTATTAATCATTTAAGTTTTCATCATCAGAACACAGTGGATTCATCTTTGCAAATTGTTCATATTTGTTTTTTTACTTGGACAAATGTGTGATGTAATGGTTGACCAAAAAAAAAAAAAAATAAAATAGTGAACATGTGCCTGAATTGCACTAAAATCCAGGATAGGCCCGCACTATTCAGGAGTAGTGAGGCAATTTGGACATTGACTGTATCTAAGACCTGGAGTGAGTGACTCCTCCCCCCTAGTGTTCCTAACAGGAAGTGCCTGCTGGCTCCAAGAAGCCAAAATGACCCAGTCATTCTATTGGTCAGAATAACCATTCTTGCTTGAATACATTTCTTTCACAATATTTTTTTCTTACTTCAAGTTGGAAACTAACCAATCAGATGCCTCAGTAAAAGTAGGTGGAGCCAGCTGGCCCCCCCACGTTTAACGTTTGAAACATTTGATTGATACATTTTTCGTCAAGTGGTAGAGGTGTGACCTTCCCTCAAGCTCACCCCTGATTGGTGAGAGTGGTTACCATAGAAACAAAGACTCAGACCAACCCATCGTTTCTCAACGACGATGTCTGGCTCCAACATGGCAGAATCCGTAAAAAAATAAATGTCGACTGAATTTACTTTATTGGAGCCGGAATTAAATCTTCTGTGGATGACATCACACTCACTCTGTCCAGTTCTTAGATACAGTTAATGGAGAGAACAGAACCGCAGAACATTTTTATTTAAAATATATAAATAATTTAAAGAACAATACAATTATAAACGAATCCAAACAACAGGAGGGATGCGAGCAGAGAGAGAAAATGAAAATAAAATAAAAGCGTAAATAAAATAATAAAATTATGAAGAAAAAGAAGCTAAAGATTTTGTAAAAGTCCAACACTTCCTGATTCATTGTAAAGAACCACAGACCATCTGTTTTAGGAGCAGAGATACTTCGTATTGTGGCTCCACAGAACCTGATGATGTTCATCAACCTTCATGTTCACAGATAAAATGTGTGATCAGATCAGCGATGCTGTTCTGGACGCCTACCTGAGTCAGGATCCAGACTCCAAAGTGGCCTGCGGTGAGTTTCCTGCTTTTTATTTATTCGTTTATGATAAAATCCTTTTATTTATGCAATTTTCTAAAAAGTATTTAACATAAGTAATAACGTTTTCCAGGACAAAGTAAAGCAGCCAGAAAAAAATGACCTCTGCAATAATTTATTGACTCAGTTGAGTGTTTTAAAACTCAAACTGTTTTTATGTAGAAGAGCTTTTAGTTGATTTTTAAGTCATTTTTTACTTCAGCTTTACTTAAAGTCCCACTACAACTCACCTTTTTTGTTTTAAAATCGTTTTTTAATGCTGAATTTGCAAACTTTAGCCAAAATCCATGATTTTTTAAAGACATTTTCTGCACAGCAGCAGGAGAAATTCCATTCTAGTTTGTGGGCGGGACTGTTGGAACAGACGTTAGCTCTGCTAGTTTCCCATTATTGCACATAACAAGCACAAGCTAACATTAGCGTAGCAAAAAAAACAAAAAACAGTGAGCAATATCAGAACTATTAAGATTTAATCCAGATTCCAGCTCTCACAAGGAAAATGAAGACGTTTATAGATCTATTTGTTTGCATCAGAATTGGATCAGAAAAGAAAGACTTTAGCCCCGCCCCTGCTGTCACTAACCCAAGCTTTTTCAAGCCGCTGGTTTTCATTTGCTCCAACACGATTTGAAAAAAGGCATACTCAGAAATGAATCTTAAATTATCTTATATATGTCCTCAATTAGGAAGAAAATGCTATAGAACATTTATCAACGCAATTAGTTTGTTTTATTGGGTTTACCCAGCTCAGTGGCCTTGTGGTAGAGTGTCCGTCCTGAGATTGGAAGGTCATGGGTTCAAGTCCAGGCCGAGTCATACCAAAGACTGTAAAAATGGGACCCAGAGCCTCCCTGCTTGGCACTCAGCATTAAGGGGTTGGATTGGGGGGTTAAACCACCAAATGGTTCCCGAGCGCGGCTGTGTCTGCAGCTCACCGCTCCCTTAGGGGATGGGTCAAATGCGGAGAACAAATTTCGCACACCTAGGTGTGTGACAACTAATGGGACTTTAACTTTAACTTTAACTTTTGTAGCAGCTTGTATTATTTCTCTGGTTTTATCTTTCTTTAACAATGTGAAGCACTCTGTGAAAAACTCGTATGAAGCTCCAGATATTCTAGTTCTGAGGTTCATTTCAAAGTTCACTGATAATTGATAATTAACAGCTTTTGACCTTTAGATCAAAGTTATCCTCCGCCTGGTATCTGCAGCTTTAGAAGTTCTCAGCTCCTCCTTAAAGACGATCGAACAAACTCTCCACACGTGATGAAGTTCTTCTGTTAGACCTTTGAGCCAATAAGTTATGACCTGAGCGCAACGGAAGAACAATTTAAATAATTTAAATAATATGTGGTTTCTGAATTTATCGATACAGATGTGGAGAAACGACTCTTTAACAGAAAACAATCACTGAAGAGATTTTTGCCATAAAAAGTAAACAAATACATGAAAGAATGAATGAATGAATAAAGGGTTATTATTTCACTTTACAACACCATTAAGTGTCATTAGGGTATCGAAATGCTTCAGAGTAAAAGAAAGAGAATAAAGATTAAAATGAGGCAAATTAAGACAAAATTAAAATATATTCTATATGAAATATAAAAATAAAAAATATAGGGGAATTAAGTTGTGAAAGTCGAAAAAAGAACTGGAAATTTTATTTGAAAAATTAAGTCGAACAGTTAAAAAAATTTAACAATTTATGAAGATAAAGTTGTAGATTTATGAGAAAAAAATATTTTATTTATGTGAATAAATTCTTACATCTATGAGAAAAAGGTCAGAATGTTACTAAAAAAAATCTTTTTTGAGAATAAATTCTTAAATTTATGAGAAAAAAGGTTAAAATTGCACAAAAATGAAGCTATTAATTTACAAAATTATTTTTTTTCCAGAGGATTTGTTGTACAATTGTGAGAATACATTTGTAGAATTATGAAAAAGTATTTTTAACAATTTAATAGGATAAAGTTGTAAAATTACTAGAAAAAATTCAACATGTTATGTGAATTGAAGTTGAACAATTATAAGTAGAAAAGTTCTACAGTTATAAAAAAAGACAATAATTTACTTTAATAAAGTCATTATTTATATTAAAAAAGGGGAAACATTTTTATGAGAATTAAGTCGTAAATTTATTTAAAAAGGCTGAATTTTATGAAAATTAAGTTTTAAATTTATCCGAAGTCTTTTTTTCTACAGAATAGCCGTACAACTATGAGAATAAATTTGTACAATTATTAAAAAGCATTCCACAATTGACGAGGATAAAGGTATACATTTACTAGAAAAAAGACAACATTTTATTAAAGTTAAAGTTGTACATTTATCGAAAAAAAGACACAAAATTTACAGCAATAAAATCGTAAATGTACCAAAAAGTCACCCTTTTTTTTATAAATTAAGTCATAAATTTACAAGAAAATTTTAAGCATTTTATGTAGATTAAAGTTGTACTATTATAAAAATAAATACATATTTTTTTTACAAGGCTAAAGTCATTATTCATAAGAAAAAACTCTAATTTTTTACGAGAATAAATTCTTAAGATTATGAGAAAGTTATTGAATTGTTTTGAAAAAATCAACAAATAACAAGAATTAAGTAAAAAATGTATGCTTCAAAAAATTTGAATTGTACAAATAAAAAGTCACACCTTTTCATAAATAAAAAGCTACATTTAGCTTTTAAAATGTCCCAGTAAAGACAATTGAACATTCCTGTTTGCTTCTGTTACAGACAATTCAGAAAAAACTGAAAACCGGATTTTCATCAGACTCAAAAATGTAAAAAAAAATCAACTCTTCTTTTGTAAATGCATTTGATTTATTTTTACTTTATTTTAGAAAAAGTATGCCTTATTCCTTCTTAAATGATAAATTTACAATTTAACTCTCGTAAAATGTCCCCTTTTCCTCATAATTTTACACCTTTTATTTAATTAATTAAAAACTTTAATTGAGTAATGTTTTGATTTCTTTCTCTAAAACTCTCATAAACTTTTGACTTTTTTCCTCATAATTTGAAAACCGTTTTTCTTATAGATACATTTTTTTCTTCTATTTTGAATGGACAAAAATGATAAGACATTTAGTTGAATGAAGATAAAACGACAAACATTAAACCAGAAACAAACTAAAATCAAAAGAAAAATTACAACTGCTGGTACTGTTTGAGAAATTAAATTTAAATTATAAAGATTAGGTAAAAAAAAGGTGAAACTAAATGATCATTTAGTATTTTTTAAGTATTTTATCTGAACTTCTTCTGCTTCCGTTTGTTTGAATCTTTTCTCTTTAGGTTAAAGAATCTCAGTTTATCTTCACAGACACAGAAAAACATCTCAGAGTTTCAGTCTGTAAAAACAGAGAAGCTGAAACATCAGCAGCTTCCGTCCTGTTTGAAAAACAAACATTTGGAACACAAACGCTGCGGATCAGCCCAAAACCTCTGATGGAACGCCTCGTGGGGTTTGCTCTTCATGCTCCTCAAATGTTTCATCACAAGATTTATTTTCTTTTGAGCCAAAAAGAAAATCGGAAGACAAAATCCACCTTCTTGTCTCCTTTTATGCCGTTGGTTCCATCGTGATAAATCTCTGAATCTGTCTGTGGGTGCAGAGTGTGTGGCAAAGACCGGCATGATCCTCCTGGTTGGAGAGGTGACCTCCAGAGCCGTCGTGGACCTCCAGGCTGTGGTCCGGAACACCATCAAGAAGATCGGCTATGACAGCTCCAGCAAAGGTGGACTCCGGGTCTCTGATGGACCATGAAAGGCTCTGGGAAGTCTGATGTCAGCCTGACTTCTCTGCAGGGTTTGACTACAAGACCTGCAATGTGCTGGTGGCTCTGGAGCCTCAGGCCCAGGAGATCTCAGACTGCGTGTTTGAAGGCAGGACGCAGGAGGACATCGGGGCTGGAGACCAGGTTCAGTTTTTAATCTTATCATCTGACAGTTTGAATAATGTTGGACTTCAGGACAATAAACCATCATGAAACTGGGAGCTATTCTGGTGAGGAACCAGGGCTTGCAAATGAACCCTGGTGTGATTCAGTTTGAGGATGGAACATCCAGCAGGCCGGAGTGAATGTAAATCAGTGGAGGTAAATGACTTTTCAGGAGTTTCATCTGAAAGCAAACAAACTAAAAACCTAAAAGAGTTGGGAAAGTTCCCTATAGTCGCCACTTCCTGAAAGAGAAACATGAAGATGTGGAACCACGAGCAGACAGAAGATCCGAACGACACAGAAACAATCAAAACATGTTTAAAATAGAACAAACCGTCTCTCCAGGGTTTGATCACACCAGTTTCCTCAGCATCAATCCTCCTGGCCACAACCTCTAAGCATTCTGGGTACTGTAGTCATATCTCAAGTTAACATGAACTTCCTCAGTGCAATCTATCAAACGTACTTCTATATCAGGATTCTAACATTCTGACTTCTGGATGACGGTTTATGTAAAATTAATTTCATAGAAGACCGAATGATCTGTTTAGAAAGATCTGGAAACAAAGACGCTAAATTGATTGGTTAGTTGATTTATTGTTTATTTGCTTTGATGGTGCATTATTGATTTATTGGTTCATCGATTGTTTGATAGATTGATTGATTGGTTGGTGGGTTGATTGGATGTTTGATTGATTGATTGTCTGATTGAATAATTGTTTGATTTTTTTTGAATGGTATTTTGATCTTTTAGTTGATTGATTAGTTGTTTGAGTTATAGTTTGTTTGGTTCATCTTTTAATTGTTTGATTCATTGTTTGACTGAATTGTCGATTGGTTCATCAGTTGTTTGATTTATTTTGTTGATTGTTTAATTCATTTTTGTTTGAGTGTTTGTTTGATTGGTTGATTGATTGATTTATTGTTTTGTTGTGTTATTGATTGGTGATTGATTGTCTGATTTGTTGGTCGATTCAATGGTTGATTGGTTAATTGTTTGATTTATTTGGTTTATTGTTTGATTAATTATTTCTTTGATTGGTTGGTCAATTCTCTGTTTAATTTGTTTTGTTTTATTGATTGTTTTAATTTAAGGAATTTCAGCTGTAAAAACAAAGGAAAACGACAATTAAAAATAAAAATGTTTAAATATGAAAATGATTCAAATATTGATTTATAAGATTATTAGAAATGTACAATTTATACAATTACAATATTTTAAAATGATTCTATTATCAAGCAGAGACACAGTTGTTTAAGTCAAAGGAATGTTTGTATTTAATGATGTAATCGATTTCAGATTAAAAGTTGTCAAATCAAACAATCAAACTGTTATTTTCCTCCTGTAAGTGTTCTATAATCGGTGTCCCTTTAAATAAACAGGATGTAACGTTGAATGCTTGATCTTTAAGAAAAAAATACGAAACTGAATCTCCCTCTACAGATATTGTTTCCACACACAGGTTTGTAATGTTAGCTTTTGTTGATATTTGAAACCATATGTGACCCTTTTTCCATCAGATGGACGCCAACAGCACCAAAGTGGATCCAAACACTCGAACTCAGACAATCTAATCCATTTGGATCATAAACTTTGATGATTTCTGTTGGACTTTCACAGCACTGCGGCCGTTTGTCTCTTCAGGGTTTGATGTTCGGCTACGCCACAGACGAGACAGACGAGTGCATGCCCCTAACTCTGCTGCTGGCTCACAAACTCAACCACAAGATGAAGGAGCTGTCCCGTAACGGAGACTGTCCTTGGATACTACCAGACGGCAAATCCCAGGTGAAACCGGGGATTCTCTCTGAGCTTCAACACTGTTGAAGACTAAATTCACACGTCTCATTTTACTCTCTGTTAGTTTCAAATGCAGACATGATGATACACTCGCCTTATTTTTCTGATGACTCCCGCCCATTTAGATTAAACCAACATTTTAATTTAATAATTCATAGTTTAACCATAATTTCTGTGAAAAAAAAAGAACAAACACATCAAGTCCAGAGTGCATCAAAAACAGTAGGAACACTTTTCTGAGCAACCCAAACTTCTTATTATTATTACCATAAAACACAAGTTGATGAAGCAAAAGAGAAACAGAGAAGAGAATCTTAAAAGGAAGAGATGAGACACGAGGAGGTGAAGGCCGTGTCACACATTGTATAAGATAATTGATCATATGTGGATATACATGAAAAAAGTCTTTATACGTAAGATGTTCACAGATGTAAAACATATGAACCACTTTTACACTATAGTAGGTCAGTAATAAACCAGGCAGAGATCAGATAAACCCGCACGTCATTGAATTTCTTCACGTTTAGAGCTTTGAGCAGAAAATCACGTTTAATAAGCAAAAACATTCATGATGGTAAACAATATTTGTAGATTAAAAATCAGATTAATGAGATAAGAAAAAAAATGAACTGATTTGTTTTAATTAATTACTTAATTGCGAGTAACAGGATAATTTGACACCCCTGTTTATAACCAAGAGCTCCAAAAAAGTCATGCTGTTACTCTATGGAGCTATTTTGGGGCCATAAATGTTTGAAACCCAAATAAAACATTTTTAAAAAACTATTGGTGTTTGGCCAAAAAAAAAGTAAAATGTCCAAAACTTTTTGCTATTCTAAAATAAATTAATAAATTTTACGGTTTTTAGGTTTCAAAAGTCAAAATTTCAATTTTAAAACTTTTTCCTCAGTTTAAAATCTTTTTTCACTTTTAACTCTTTTCTGATTTAGAATCGCTTTTTTCAGACTTAGACAGGAAAATGTTTCAAAAAAACATTCACACGCAAAGAGCTCGGTGTAAAACACGAGACATGCACGTCTTCAATCCCGGTGCAGTGACTGACTCTGTGAACTGTGATAATTACGCTCAGAAAATGTCTCCCGAAAGGATTTGGAATTGAAAAAAATAGTTTTGAAATTTAAATTTTGAGTTTTGAAACCTAAAAACCAGAACATTTGAAGCAGAAAATAATTAAGTTTATTTTAAAATAGCAACAATTTTGGACATTTTACTTGTTTTTGACCAAACACCAATATTTTTTTCAAAATGTTTTATTTGGGTTTTAAATATTTATGGCCCCAAAATAGCTCCATATTACTCCCTCTAAGCAGCGCAACAGATACACTTATCTTGCTATATTGCCCCCCTGTGGCCAGCTTGGCTCATTACAGTCCATAATTTCTTAAGTTTCAGAACAAACATTCATGTTTTGATATAAAAGAATTAAATGTTTAACCCTTTAACACCTGCTGGTGACGCTTAAGCACGAAGTTATTAACATATCGTAACTTTTCACTGTTAACCCGATAATTCTAGTGGATTCTGAAGGAGAAAAGCGACACGACTTTTACAGTAAATCAAAGAACATAAACACTGGAGCTCCGGTGTTAAAGGGTTAAAATGTGTTTCCTTGTCAATAGGGCTGCCACAAACGATTATTTTAATAGTCGACTAATCACCGAATCGAATTTCGATTAGTCGAACGGGTCATGCACAAACTGGATGTAAAACACACATCTTAATCATTATTAGCTTTAAAACAAACTAAAAACTAAATATATTCACACAAGCATTTATCTGCGAAAAATGCTTGTGTGAATGCTGTAAGCTGAATTTTGAAGCTGAAGCGAGTGACGACAGCGAAGATGCTGAAATTGATAGCTAAAACACTAAAGCTGATAGCCACTAAAATATTAGCTAAATGCCAAATTAGCCTAAAAAAGAATTAAAAGCCTCAGCTAGCCAAAACTGCTAGCATGTAGCTGACATATGAACTTAACTAAAAACTGAAAAAAAATCCTAAATTTTCCAAAATAGCTAGCATATAGCTTAAAATATTAGCTAATCTCCAAAACACCCCTAAAAAACTTTTTTTTTCAAAAAAGCTTAAGTTAGTCAAAACTGCTAACATCTAGCTGAAATAATAGCTAACACCAGTTAGCCTAAAAAACTGAAAAAAAGCCCAAATTAACCAGAATAGCTAGCTTGTAGCTGAAATATTAGCTAAATTCCAAATTAGCCTAAAAAATAATTAAAAGCCTCAGCTAGCCAAAACTGCTATGTAGCTGACATGTGAACTTAACTCAAAAATAGCCTTAAAAAACGAAAGAAATATCCTAAATTTTCCAAAAATAGCTAGCATGTAGCTTAAAATGACACTAAATTCCAAAAACACCCAAAAAACTTTTTTTAAAAAAGCTTAACTTAGCCAAAACAGCTAGCATCTAGCTGAAATATTAGCTAAACACCAAGTTAGCCAAAAAAAACAGAAAAAAGCCTAAATTAACCAGAATAGCTAGCTTGTAGCTGAAATATTAGCTAAACTCCAAAATAGCTTAAACAAACCTTGATAAATGCCAAAATAGTCTAAAAAGCTAGCATATTTTTATTATAAACTTTCAACTTTACGACACTCTAACCTCCATATATTATAATAGTAACGACTAATCGACTATTAAATTAGTTGTCGACTATTTTAATAGTCGATTAGTCGACGACTAATCGACTATTTCAATAGTCGATTAGTCGTCGACTAATCGTGGCAGCCTTACTTGTGAATATGATTGTATGTAGCAGAACTGCATAGGTAGATGCTTGTGTCACATTTATTTGCTTACAAAATTTATATATTTATATTTATTCTGATTGTTCCAGCCTGGACCAACCTGTGTTTTTGTTTTAATTTTTTTATTTTATATTTATATTTTTTTATGTACTTTTTTGCTATTCGTTTGTCTCATGTTTTGTATAATTAATAAAAAATGTCAATTCAATGTGAAAAAAAAAAGTGTTCGTCCCTCAGGTCACAGTGGAATATCGAGACAGTGCGGGGGCCTTGGAGCCCCTGCGAGTCCACACAGTGGTCATCTCGGTCCAGCACAGCCCCGACATCAGCCTGGAGGACATCAGACGCAACCTGATGGAGAGAGTCGTGAAGGCCGTCATTCCCGCCAAGTATCTGGACGATCAGACCATCTACCATTTGCTGCCGAGTGGGAAGTTCCTCCTCGGAGGCCCGCAGGTTTGTGATCGTCATGACTTTTCATCTTTTTGACTCTAGCGTTGAGCTTAACTGTGACGGTTTCGTCTCAAACAGGGCGATGCGGGACTGACGGGGAGGAAAATCATCGTGGACACATACGGGGGATGGGGCGGGCATGGAGGCGGGGCTTTCTCTGGGAAAGACTACTCCAAAGTGGACCGTTCGGGAGCGTACGCGGCCCGCTGGGTCGCCAAGTCTCTGGTCAAGGCGGGACTGTGCAGGAGGGCCCTGGTTCAGGTGAGAACACGAGAGCGCTCCCTCTAGTGGTGATCTGCATGTACTTAATTGGTTTTGATCACATATTTGGGTTGTATAGCGATGACATGATGCTGCTGAAATAAATCCTAATGTTAAGCTACGTTCACACCGCCCTCCCGTCAAGTTCGCACTTTAAATAAAAACTTTATTTACAGTTTTTCTCCGTGGCTTTGGTGCGTTTCTCAGATCAGAATTGAAATTCTCATAACTATTAGTTCAACCTCCACAACACTTAGTCATTTGTTCACATCATAGTAGCAATTTCTGCTCTCTCTGAACAAACTGCAGATGATTTTGGACATGAATCAGTTGCTTTCATACATTCTCTGCTGTTTTTTGACATTTTCATTTGCTTTTGTCATGTCAGTCAAAGTTAATTATACTTATGGATGCTGAATAGTCGTTCTCAATAAAACTAATAGTCTTACTTTCATTACTTGAGTCATTACTCACAAAATTGTTGAACTAGTTATCAAATGTCAAATATTAGCCATCTGTCAAGGAAATTATCTACCTGGAGGTGGAAAGTTTATGACCGGCATCCACATGAGCAAATGTCCGTGCTGGCAGCCATGGATGCAGCATGTGATGACATCACAGGAGAGTCCTGCAGAGGATGGATTCACCACTCCAGGAGATGCTTTCCTGGCTGCATTGCGAGGGATAACATCCGTTGTCATGTAGATGAAAATATGTGGCAGCCAGACAGACAGGAACGTCTGGATGTGCCCGCATGATTTACTGTACTGTTACATGTGCTGTCTATTGTTCACAGATCTACCAAAAGGGTGATTTTATGTTTAACATGTACAGTGACTTTACTGCACATTTCAGATGACTGTATAAGCAGGCCATAGTGCTGTCTTGAGCATTTTCAGGTGTCACCACAATATGTTGCAATGGAAAACCCTGGAAATGATGATAAACTGTCATAGTGAAAACATGACAAAGTCATTTGACTATCTTGTTCGTAAAGATGCTGTCAAGACTTTTCATTTTGATGGCACTGACAGTTTCATTGACATGAATACTTGCTTTTGAGGAATGGATCATCAATTTTGAGCATGTGACGTGCTTTTGCAGGTTATCCACTAGGTTTTGCAGTTTGCACTAATTCAGGGGTCACCAACCTTTTTGAACGTAAGGGCTACTTCCTGGGTACAGAGTCATACGAAGGGCTACCATTTTGAAATAACAAATTTTGCATAGGTAGCTTTACATTATTAATTATGAATAATGATATGAATATGATATTTCTCATAATAATTATCAACAAGTAATTGTTAAATTTTCCGATGATCACTTGCATTTCGTGGAAAAACGTCCCATTTTCACTATGTTTATCAGTAATTTAATGTTAAAAAAAATCAACGTACACAGTTTTAAATTGAACTACATTTTGAACTAAGGTCGGCATTTAAACAAATTGAATGATCTTTGAACAGGAGTAGGTCAGAGGTCACCTAAACTTATCTAAAGTTCGTGTATCATGAACATATTTTTAAGATGTTTTAACTTTCAAATCTATGTAAATGTGAGTGTGATTTAAAAAAAAGCAACAGAAGAAAATTTTATTTTAGGTGCAGCTCACAAGTGAGTTGTGTTATTTTTAGAAGAGATCTGAGGGCCCCTTGTGGGGTCATGGGGCTACCTGGGGCCCGCGGGCACCACGTTGGTGACCCCTGCACTAATTGTTTTGAGAAATGCACTAACAGCTGTGCAAATGTTAATAGTGTTCTGAGAAACGCACCAAAGCCACTGAGAAAAACTGTAAACGTGTGTAACTGTTGCGTTTCAGGCTCTAAGTACAAAACACGTAAAACCAGGTCAAACGGTGACCGATTGGGGACTCGGATTTGGTAGCGACATATGAATGTGATTCATTCAATAACCGTCCTGACGATGTTTGGTTTCCAAATAATCCGTCGGTACACAAAGGCTAGCAGTGAACCGAACCGTTTGGTGACCTAATTATAAAATTTGCGCCACTTCAACATTTTGCACCAAGCCTCTTCCAACTGTAGGTGGCGACATGCGCTAGTAAACAGTAGAAAAAGAAGAAGGAGAAGAAGTCCCTCCCTGCTTGCCCAGTGTGAACACCATGGGCCAAACCAGGGGTCTGCAACCTGCGGCTCCAGAGCCACATGCGGCTCTTTGACTCCTCCATTCTGGCTTTCTGGTTAATGATTAATAAACCAGATGCTTTCTTTGGGAAGAAAGCATTTGTTAACGCAGCCCCCTTGGCCTGGAACATTTTACAAAAAGGTTGGAGACTAATTGAACTCCCATCATTACAGGTTTTCAAGGCCAAGCTCACAGAAAAACAAAAGTCAACTAGGGCAGCCACAAACGATTATTTTAATAGTCGACTAATCACCGATTATTTTTTCCGATTAGTCGACTAATCGGGTCATGCGCAAACTGGATGTAAAGCACACATTTTAACCATCATTAGCTTTAAACTAACTAAAAACTAAATATATAGTTACATATGTGATAATGCTGGTGTGAATGCTGTAAACTGAATTTGGCCGCTGAAAATTCTAGTGCTGATAGCTGAAGATGCTGAAATTGCTGAAGCTAATAGCTGAAAGCGCTGAAGCTGATAGCCAGCTAAAATATTAGCTAAACTCCAAATTATCCTTAAAAACTGAAAAAAGCCTAAATTAGCCACAACAGCTATCACGTAGCTGAAATATTACCTAAACTCCAAAACAGCTAAAAAAAAAAACTGAAGAAGAGCCTAAATTAGCTAGCATGTAACTGAAATATTAGCTAAACTCCAAATTTGCCTAAAAACGGAAAAAGCCTAAATTAGCCAAAACAGCTAGAATCCAGCTGAAATATTAGCTAAAGTCTTAAAAAGCCTAAACAACTGAAGAAAAGCCTAAATTAGCCAAAATAGCTAGCATGCAGCTGAAATATGAGCAAAACTCCAATATAGCCTAAGAACTTTAATAAATTCTAAAATACTCTAAAAATCTACCAGAATGCAATCCTAACTTTTAACTTTACTACACTCTGACACCATATAATATAAAGTAACGACTAATCGATTATTAAATTAGTCGTCAACTACTTTAATAATCGATTAGTCGTCGATTAGTCGACTAATCGTGGCAGCCCTAAAGTCAACAGAACGCTGTAATTGTTTCTTTTAATCACCTTTCTATTATTTTAATCCATCACATTTTATGACTCCACATATTTTAGGTTTCTATGTATTGCTGACGTGTAACAGCATTTTAAATGTTTTATTGTCTTAATGTTTTATTGTCTTTATGTTTTATTGTCTTTATGTTTTATTGTCTTTATGTTTTGATGTATTTTTAACTGTTGCTGCCTCTTGGCCAGGACTCCCTTGCAAAAGAGGTTTTAAATCTCAATGGGACTATCCTGGTTAAATAAAGGTCAATAATAAAAATAAATGAAGGCACACCAGATTATACAGCAGATTTTTTTACTTTTTAATAAATTCAATTATTTTTAGTGTGCTTTAACGGTTCAAAAAATACAGTGAAAGTCAATTAATTAGCTCTGATTTAAATTTGGTTTGTTAGATTCAAAGATTTCTGACGGAAGTGCTCTACAAATAGTAAAATGAGCTTTGTTAATCATGTATTACTACATTTGCTGCATTGAAATCATCCTATGTGACACAAGGTGTCTTTTATTTTGAAAGGGAGTCATGTAGTAGTGTATGTATGTGTATGTTTTATTTAAGCCAAAAAAACAACAGTTAGTTATATATATATTTTTATTTAACCTTTATTTTACCAGGAAATCCCGTTGAGACTTGCATCTCTTTTTCAAAAGGCATGAAAATATTAACATTAACATGGATGCAAATCTAAAGGAGGAAGTCAGACTTTGTGGCTCCTCCCAGGTTGTGGTCAGTAAGAAATCCACTCCACTGGCTCTTTAAATGTCAAAGGTTGCAGACCCCTGGGCAAAATTCTGTGGCTGGGTATCGCCAAGAATCAATTCAAATCATTGGAGCCTGGATGGATTAAATTCAGATTTTCTTTTCATTCTTTCGATCATCTCAATTCAATTTAATTTTGAGTTTACACATTTATACATGTTTGTTTAAAAATACATTAAAAATATACTATATGTTTTGAATATTTCTATATTAATCTGATACAGTTCACATACTTTAACATTTATTAGTGAAATAATGAGATTGTTAATATCATACAGCAGAGGTCGGCAACCTTTAAGAATAAAAGATCCATTTGGGCTCGTTTTCTACTTATCAAAACCAGAAGGAGCCGCATTGACTTACGTTAGACTTTAAGAAATTTGAATTTGCATTCTTAACCTTCTTTTTGTTTTTTGTTTTTTTTTAATAAAAGTGAATAATGTCTATTTTGGCACAAACAAAAGCAAAAAAAATTTATAAAAAGAAACTAGCATCTCTTAAAAAGGTATTTTTTACATTTTTTACTTTAGTAGCAAAAAAGCTAGCTTGTTGCTTAATTACTAGCTGAACTTCAAATTAGCATAACATTTCTCTGTAAATTAAATCAGCCAAAAATGTTAGCATGTTACTGAAATAAAAGCTAAACTCAAATTTAGCCTAAACCCCCCAGTAGATAACAAATTAGCTAAAAATGTTAGCATATTACTAAAATATTTGCTAAGATCCAAATTAGCATAAAAAAACTAATTAGAGGCCAAATCTACAAAAAAAAGCTAGCTTGTTGCTTAATTACTAACTGACCTCCAAAATAGCCTAAAATTCCTCAGAAAACAAACTTTTTCAAAAACGTTAGCATGTTGCTAAAATAGAAGCTAAATTCTAAATTATCCAAAAGAATATTCAATAGATAACAAATTAGCTAAAAACATTAGCATTTTACTAAGATATAAGCTAAACTCCAAATTAGCATAACATTTCTCAGAAAACTTAGCCAAAAACGTTAGCATGTAGCTAAGATAGAAGCTAAAATTCTAAATTAGCCTAGAAACTCCAGTAGGTAACATGTTAGCCAAAAATGTTAGTATGTTGCTAAAATGATAGCTAATCTCCAATTCTTTAGACATTTACTATCATTTGATTTTTCTTCATCCAGAGAGCCACTATGGAGAGATGAAAGAGCCACATGTGGATCTGGAGCCGCAGGTTGCAGACCTCTGTCATACGGTGTTACATGGTTACTCAAACAGAGAAGCTCCAACGATTGTTCTGCCTCCCCTGGAGGACGTTTCAGTTTGGCCACTAGGTGGCGATCGATCCATAACGTTACACCCTGTTCCAGAAGAAGAAGAAAGAAGGAGCAAAAAGTTATGTTTAGACCACAAATGGTTACTTTAAAACATATTTCCTTAAAAGAGTTTGGAAAATTCATGCCTGTGAGTTCATAAAGATGTTCGTTTAATCAGAAATGTATGTTTGGGTCGACTAAGAGTTAGCATTAGTCGTCCTATGGGGAATTCCATTATATGTTAGCATCAAGCTCAGTAGCGGTTTTAGGCACGGGCAGTGCGGGCAGTAGCCCGGGGCGGCAGTTCATATGGGGCGGCATCTCGGCTTGAACAAAAATTGGACTTCTATGGTGTTTAGTATTTGTGTGGTGTTAGGATCGGCCTGAATCAAGCGAAGTAGCGCCCCCAGGTGGTGCAAGCGCCCCTGTTGGAAAGATGTGTGTTGAAGAAGGCGAGGGGTGTCATTGTGTACATCATACATCTGACACGGGTCCTAGTTTCTCGGAGTAGTTTGAGTTTACGTATCAACAACAGCAGCAATGCTGCGATGACGCGAACCGAGATAAGTCCGCCTCCGAGAGGAGATGGTTATTTTTCACAGCGTCATGGTGACCAGAAGAAGTGGGGTAGTGATCAGTCTCTCCCTCATTCTCACTCAGGGTGCAGGGAGAAGTGAAACACAATAAGCCAAAATAACAAATGGAAACAGTGTTAAACGGTCAGACAACAAAACACATAAATGAAAACTCAAACTTAAACCCAATTCTAACCAGACAGGCAAAAGAAATGGTTACCCACAATTCCTTGCGCTGGCAGATCTGACAGCAAGCCTGCAACCATCACTACAATATACACGGTTTTTAGGTTTCGTTTTGATCACGTGGTCAGACAACCTCTGGCGCATTTAAAAATGCTGGTTATGGTTAGGATTACGTCCACCAGGGGATGTTTCAAATGTGGAAAAGACATTTAAACACATTCAGGACCGTGCAGGATCGTACATATTGTATGCACGCCAAAACCGTGTTTCTCGTAAATTATGCACGGTATTTCCAAAGTCATGGAATATGTACGCATTTCACTGAGATTGGGCTGGGGGGTCTCTACCAAATTAAATGGACGTACGGGGGACAAAAGCGGGGGGTGTCTACATTATGAAACTTTAAAAAAATCAATTGTTCCAAAAAAAAATAATTTTTTTTAAATGAGAGAAAAATATGATAAATATATAAGCCTATTAATTAGTGCCAAATTTTCCTGTTAACCTGAAGCTCCCTCTGCCTGAGGGCACTTGTCATGGATGACGTGGATACTGAGATCAGGTTTATTTATTTTAAAGATCTGAATAAAAACATCCGTGCGCATCTCGGTTTCTGGGTTTAGATCTCCCAGACAGTGAGGTACAGCAGCTGATATTAAAAAAAGTCAAAGGAACAGTGGGCACAGCAGTGCGTCACTTGTACATGTACTACAGATAATAACAATTATTTGAAATATTTAAATGTTCCTATAGTTTCAATACTACAGTTGATACCAAAAATAATGAAAATTAAAATTTATTTTATTTGAAATTAATTACTTCAAAAACCGCCAAAAGTCCAGCTACAAAAGAAAGAAAAAAAAGATCAAAATAAAAAGTAGTTTTAAGCTTTATTTTCTTGTCTTCTCCTGTTTTTTTCTGGTTAGTCATTACTTTAACCTTAACATTTTCAATTTTTGTAACCAGTTAACTGGAGATTTTAACTGTTAAAGTGGATTAGTTGTGAGCCTGTGTGCATTAAGTTTATTATTTTGTTTCATCATGTTGGGTTCTATGTTTAGGCAATAGTATATTCATAAATCTGTTGGTAGTTTTTAAGATTAATATTAACTATAAACAACTACTCGAGGGTGACAAAACATAATGTAACCAGTCTAAAAATGTGGCAATCATAGGATTGAAGACGGCAACCATTAGCTGGGGGGCGGGGGGGGGGGGGGGGGGCGTCTGGGGAGGCTCTCGCCCGGGGAGTCATTCAGTGTAGAACCGCCCCTGATCAAGCTAGTGGACTTTACATAGATTTCTACTTTTATGGATTGACCATCTGGTCTATTAAACTTAGAATGATTAATCTGTTTTACCAACCCAACCCTACTAAACGATTCAATTCAAACTTTATTTATAAAGTACTTTACAGGTTTCAAACAATTACAAAAGAAAACTTTAAAGCACACAGAATGCTCTGTGAAAATGATAAAAAGGTTAAAGTTTGCAGTTTCTAAAAATAACGTTTTATGTTCTTTAGATCTCCTACGCCATTGCAGTGAGCCACCCTCTGTCCATCTCCGTCTTCCACTACGGGACATCCAGCAGGGACGAAGACGAGCTGCTGCAGATCGTGAAGAAGAACTTCGACCTTCGGCCCGGCGTCATCGTGAAGTACGACTCCCTTTGGTTCTCCTTTTCCTGAGTGAAATGAGCCGTTTCTGCTTTCATCTCCGTGCGTGGTCTTTCACAGTGAGCTGGGACTGAAGCGGCCCATCTACCAGGCCACCGCCTGCTACGGACACTTCGGGAGGGAGGAGTTCCCCTGGGAGAAACCCAAACCTCTGCTGATCTGACTGACGTCATCGATCAATCGTGGATCAATCAGGAGTTTTTAAAACTAAATTTTATTAAAATAAATAGAGCTGAACTTTGAGATGTTCAAAAATGTAACCACAGAATCAGGGATTCAAACCGTAAATTCAATATTTTGTAATATTAGTTTGATCATAGAAAATAAACATGAAAAAGGATTGTAAAATCTTTCTGGTGAAAATTAAAGATTTTTCAAATGTAACAAAATATATTAATTTTTATCATGATTATTGAAGAGAAAGTGAAACATGTAATTGACTGAAGCGTGTAGCTTCTATAATGTAACGTATAGTTTTAGTTTTAGTCGTATTCTTTTTCCCCTCTCAGATCAAATGTCAATAGTCCTGTCCCCCAACTTCAACTGCACCCTTTTATTACACACAACCTTTTGGCCTCAACAATCTACACTCCAACACACACACATTACACAGGGAAGGTGGGACCTCTGATCTTCTGTCCCCTACCCATCCCTGGTGGGGGCGCCTGTGTCTCCACGCAGGGAGAGAGATCCCTGAGTTCTCTCATGAGACCACGAACTGGGGAACACATCACATCTGAGCCTGGGGGTGTCCTTGTCCCCGTGGTGCGGGTTCTGGTCGTTGCCCTCGAGCGCTGGCCCCCTCCTTAACTCCATGTTTACAATACTCTTGAGGGACCCCAAGTCTTCTTGGGAATTCGCCTCTTGGGCGGGGGTGGGTTTGACCCTGCCTTGCTCTCTCCTGTGGAGACGGCGGGTGGTTGCCTGGAATGTTGGGCGAGTCTGCCTTGGGGCCCTGGCTTGTGTCTGGGGTTGGGGTGGGAGGATTCCCAGAACTGACCGATTGGTGGTGAGCTGCTCGTCTGGGGCTCTGAGGGAGGGTTTATGGGGTTGGACCCCGTGTTGGGCCCCCTGGTGCGGCGGGGGGGCTATTTTTCTTTCTGGGGTGGAGCTTTCTCTCTCGGTGATCCTGTGCCTCCCTGCTCTCTGGCATTGGGGGCCCTGGCTTGTGCCTGGGGTTGGTGTGGGAGGATTCCCAGAACTGACCCATTGGTGGTGGGCTGCTCGTCTGGGGGGAAAGTTTATGGGTTTGGACCCCATGTTGGGCCCCCTGGTGCGGCGGGGGGGCTGTTCTTCTGTCTGGGCTGGAGCTTTCACTCTCGGTGATCCTGTGCCTCCCTGCTGTCTGGCATGGGGGGGTTCCTGTGGTGGTTCTGCTGGTCCCGACCTGGGTGGTTGATAGGATCCCCCCCCATCTTCACATCCCCTGCGGGTGTCGGGGGACCCTGACTTCCACCGCGGTCTGCACTCTAAAGCCAGGGCTCGAGTCAGAAGGTTCTGATGGTTCTGATCAACAGCTCCCCCTGGTGATACCTGTTCAGTTTGGGTTCCCAGTTACAGTGCCTTGCGAAAGTATTCGACCCCTTGAACTTTTCGAACTTTTGCCACATTTCAGGCTTAAAACATAAAGTTATAAAACTGTAATTTTATGTGAAGAATCAACAAAAAGTTGGACACAATCGGGAACCGGAACGAAATTTATTGGATTTAATTTTTCTGTTTTTTATTTGTTAAATAAAATATCCAAATAATTTTGTTCCACTTCATGTTGAAAAGTTCGTGGGCGCCGAATACTTTTGCAAGGGAAACAGAAAGTTAAAACAAATAAAAAAAATTTATTAGAAAATAAAACTATTTTTTATATTTTAAAGAAAATCAGTAAAAAAAAAAAAAAAAAAAAACTAGTACAAAATTTTGAATCTACTACAGTTTCTGTGTTCACACAAACGGCTCCATGGATGGAGAAGGTGAACGCTTCCCCCTGGTGGACGCATGACATCACTGCAGGTGGGATAATCAGAAGTTTCATTTGTCTGGGAGAGCGTTCTCCTGTCAGACTCCCTGATCCTCCTCCTCCTGGAGAGCAGGTTCTCCAGGCTCCTGTGCTCCTCGGAGCTCCTGCAGCTCAGTGGGAGTTTCTCCTGCCGTCTGCTCATCACACGAGCAGCATTTCAGCTCTCAACTCTCCCTCTGACGTGTTCGCTGGATGGCAAGGCCTCCAAACGCCTCTCGCCTCCGAGGCACAAACACCGAGCCGATTCCTCTCAAATATCAATTTCCTGGTGCAAGAAAAAAATGATTTGAGATTACAACCGGCTATGTCAGTGACTGCTGTACACTAATAGTGCAGCTATCAATGGAACCGGCTCTGCTACTTTGTTTTTTGAATGAGCTTCATTACGGAAGTCAGTCCAAGACCTCAAAGTTTGTTTACAAATTAACATGTTTTAAACCGTTTTTTTGATGTTTGGCATTTAGATGCAACTTTTATTTTAAAAAAATCTATTTTCTTTATAAATGGTGTGAAAGTTCTTTCACTAAATGCAGCCTTTGTGCTGCTGTGGTCTGAATGTCTAACGGTCTACACCCCTGATCTTTTGTTCCTTCTCCGCTGATCCTAACATTAGGATTCAGCCCAGCCACGGCTGCAGACTCCGCCAGCAGATTACAAGCACCCTCAAACCTGAAGTGTAATGAGATTTCTGGGCCGGTTACAGTCAGACGGCGGGACCTGTGGGGGTAAACACAGACGAAGCGGTGGCAGCGTTTGAACAAAGCAATACAACAAAATGAAAAGCAACCAAACGCATCAAGAAAGCAGTTTTTAACAAAAAAAAAAGATTTGTTTGCTTCTGTTAGAGAAAAGAACTCTTCGCTTAAATCATTAGAAAATCTCAAAAAATGATAAATAAAATTGACTGAAGATCCACTGATAAAAAACAGACACAGATTTAGTAAAAAACTAGCTTAGAATAAATGATGAAACTCGTTAAGACAACAATTGCTTCAATTACACATGATCAGTTTGGAGACGGTTCTGGAACACGTCAGTTCCACCTGAGTGATGAAATGAGGCTGAAAAATATCAAGAAGGAGCTTTAGTTTTATTCCTCATTCAGGTATGGAATAACTTGTGTTTACGGCTTTTGTCATCATGCTTTGGATTTGGTCCTTGTGTTTTCGGCTTTTGTCGCCAATCTTTCGCTCTTGTTAGTGTGCTTCGGCTTTTGTCGTCATGCTTCAGCTTTTCTTGTCGTGCTTCGGCTTTTGTCTTGTGTCTTTTGTCGTCGTGCTGCGGCTCTTTTCGTCATGCTTCGCCTTTTGTTACTGTGCTTCGCCTTTTTTCATCATGCTGTTGCTTTTGTCGTCATGCTTCGGCTTTTGTCGTCGTGCTTCGGCTTTTGTTACTGTGCTTTGGCTTTTGTCCTTGTGTTGTGTCTTTTGTCCTCATGCTTCGGCTTTGTTACTGTGCTTCAGCTTTTGTCATCATGCTGTTGCTTTTGTCATCATGCTTCAGCTTTTGTTACTGTGCTTCGCCTTTTGTCATCACGCTGTTGCTTTCGTCGTCATGCTTCAGCTTTTGTTACTGTGCTTCGCCTTTTGTCCTTTTGTTGTGTCTTTTGTTGTCATGCTTCGGCTTTTGTTGTCGTGCTTTTGCTTTTATCGTCATGCTTTTGCTTTTGTCGTCATGCTTCGGCTTTTGTCATCGTGCTGCGGCTTTTGTTACCGTGCTTCTACTTTTGTTGTCATGCTTCAGCTTTTGTCCTTGTGTTGTGTCTTTTATTGTCATGCTTCGGCTTTGTTACTGTGCTTCGGCTTTTGTCATCATGCTGTTGCTTTTGTCGTCATGCTTCGGCTTTTGTTACTATGCTTTGCCTTTTGTTGTGTCTTTTGTTGTCATGCTTCAGCTTTTGTCCTTGTGTTGTGTCTTTTATTGTCATGCTTCGGCTTTGTTACTGTGCTTCGGCTTTTGTCATCATGCTGTTGCTTTTGTCGTCATGCTTCGGCTTTTGTTACTATGCTTTGCCTTTTGTTGTGTCTTTTGTTGTCATGCTTCAGCTTTTGTTGTCGTGCTTTTGCTTTTGTCGTCATGCTTCGGCTTTTGTCATCGTGCTGCGGCTTTTGTTACTGTGCTTCTACTTTTGTTGTCATGCTTCAGCTTTTGTCCTTGAGTTGTGTGTTTTGTCGTCATGCTTCAGTTTTTTGTCGTCATGCTTCGGCTTGTGTCCTTGTGTTGCGTCTTTTGTGGTCATTTTTCAGCTTTTGTTATTGTGCTTCGGCTTTTGTCGTCATGCTTTTCCTTTTGTCGTCATGCTTCGGCTTGTGTCCTTGTGTTGTGTCTTTTGTCGTCATGCTTCGGCTTGTGTCCTTGTGCTGTGTCTTTTGTCGTCATGCTTCGGCTTGTGTCCTTGTGTTGTGTCTTTTGTTGTCATGCTTCAGCTTTTGTTGTTGTGTTTTCCTTTTGTGGTCATTTTTCAGCTTTTGTCGTCATGCTTTGGCTTTTGTCGTCATGCTTCAGCTTTTGTCATTGTGTTGTATCTTTTGTCGTCTTGCTTCCGATTCTGTTGTTGTGTTGTTTCCTTTTCTTTTTTGTGAGCCTCGTCAGCCACCGTAGTTTTGCCCTCAAACCCTTCGAGAAGAAACTGGTGGGACTTTTCTGAGACGCAGGAGCGGCTCCGTTTCCCTCTCCAGGTTCCTCGGCTGGATCACATCACCTTGGAATCGTCCTCCCTGGACTCCCTTTGTCTATGAATGCTAATGGGGTCTCTGCCTGTTAATAATAAATGGCCACTGATGAAATAATAAATTTCTAATGTTCCTCTCAGACCTCCCTCTCTCGCTTCGGTCGTAGATGAGTTTATCAGGACTTTGCCGCCCTCCAAACACTTTCAGTTTAATTATTAAAAATACCTAAAAAATTGATATCCTTTTTTTTTTTTGGAGGGGGGGGGGTGCAAAAGAAATTTGGAAAAATAGTGTGAATGAAATATTCAGCAGATTTCTGGGCTTTCAATTATTTTTCTGAACACACGGAGGATGAAACGAGCTGCAACATAATGTCTGATATTTAGGGCAAAAATCTCCTGCATTTATGATTTATTAAGAGATTTGATGGAAGAACTTAACAGTTGTTTGTGATTTTTACCCCTGCAGCGCTGCTATACGCCAAAAAAATATAGATTTAGGTGTCAGAAGTTTCCATTTGGGATTCCGGTCCTTTATTGTCTTTTTTTCAGAAGAATGTCATCTCCATATTAATGTTTAACAGCAGACAAAATCTGAAACAGCCGTCTGGTTCTGATCTGTAATAAGAGCGTTCCTCTGTGGATCGTTTCCTCTCCGCATCAACACGGACGCTTGTTTGCTGGATTATTAAAAAACAGAACAAACAGAGAAACGCTCTTTTTTTTTTTCCTGATTCCTTTAAGCGTCGCTCCATCACGCCTGTTGCCGCATCGACCCGAGGGATCAATTTCATCAGCACAAATCCGTGGGATCAGATCAGATGGGACTCGCGCTCTAAAAACGCCTTTTTCTATCTTTGGTAGAGACCCTCTGCGGGGGGGAGGAGGAGGGGGTCTCCTCGACTTTTCTGCTGGATTAATAACAGTTTAAAACTCATTTGTGTAATTGACAGGAAGGTAAATGACGAGGAGTGTGAAAATGATGGGCTCGGAGACGTTTCCTGGTCTCAAATTAATTTAAATCCCGGCCTGACATGCCCAGGGGTTCTGGGTCACAGTTTCCCTCTCGTCTGTCTCCTTGTCTGTCCTGTTTCACCGATTTAGGAACATCGAAAATGTCCAAATTCTATCACTAATGACTGTATAGTGCAGTGACGTCACGTATTTTCTGAAGTAGAATTAAATAAATGTACATGGATGTGTTCAAATGACAAAGAAATTGTTCAGTTTGTCGTTTAAAACCCAAAATAACGACACAAAAAAGATTACGTCTCAGTCTCGGAAAGGGAGAGTATTTTAATTAAATGTGTTTTCTCGTGATAATGAGAAACTGGAAATCCTTAACACAAAAAATCAAATAAAGTGGAACAAATTAAACTGAAAATAATAAACAAAAACGAGCATTTGACAAAGTCTGTTTACAGCAGTGGTGTCAAACTCAATCATACAGTTCGCGGGCCGAACAGGAAAAACATTTATTAAACCTTTAAAAAGTAACTTTTTAAACATAAATATGAGTAAATAATCTATATATAATAATGTATTCTATCAAAGTTATACTAGTTGCTTCAATATGTTAGCGAGATAACATTGGACTGCTTTTAATAATAATATAAAATGATGTGGAGGGCCGGATATGATTACTCCAAGTGACAAATGTAAGTAAGGCTCTGCCTCACCTGCAAATACAGCATAAAAATGACATAAAATTAATACGATTCTCTTTTATGAACATAAAAATAACATTTTTTTGACATGTCTATTCATGATTACTGTTTTCTCTGTGGGTTTTCAACGGTTCTTTGGGCAGTACTCCTCCCTCGAGGCAGAGGGCGCTGGTGAGCCCAGAGAATGTGACACAACGGCAAAAAATAATAGAATGAAGTCATCCAGGTATTCTTTAATATTGTGTAGTATCATTTTCTAAATGGAAGAATTTCTGTAGACTCGTAACTTAGTGATCTTCACTGAGACAGAGAGAAAAGGAAGACTTCAACAAACAGATTATTCATGTTTTTCTTCAGAAGAAGGGGCCATAAACCTTATTTATAAGTCAATAGTAATGATTTTGGTGATTTTTTTTTGTAAACGAATAAATAACATTTTAAACACTACACTCTACGTCAGGGGTCGGCAACCTTTAACAGTAAAAGAGCCATTTGGGCTCGTTTTCTAGTGATCAAAACCTAGATGGAGCCGCATTACGTTAGCCTTTAAGAAATTTGGATTTGCATTTATAACCTTCTTTTTGTTTTTTTTTTTTAATATGTGAATAATGTTTATTTTTGGCAAGAACAAAAGCAAAAAAAAAATATATAAAAAGAAACTAGCATCTCTCAAAATTAGATTTTTTTTTTTACATTTCAACTTAAGCAGCAAAAAAGCAACCTCAACGCTTAATTACTAACTAAACTTCAAATTAGCATAACCTTTCTCTGTAAATTAAATCAGCCAAATATTTTAGCATTTTGCTGAAATAAAAGCTAAACTCAAAATTAGCCTAAAACCTCCAGTAGATAACAAATTAGCTAAAAAATGTTAGCATATTGCTAAAATATTAGCTAAACTCCAAATGGGCATAAAAAACTAATTAAAGGCCAAATCCACCAAAAATAAAGCTAGCTTGTTGCTTATTTACTAGCTGAACTCCAAAATAGCCACAAATTCCTTCGTCAAAAACGTTAGCATGTTGCTAAAATAGAAGCTAAATTCTGAATTGTCCACCAAAAATTCACTGGATAAGAAATTAGCTGAAAGCATCAGCATTTTACTAAAATATTAGCTAAACTCCAAATTAACATAAAATACTCAGTAAATCTAATTTAGTAAAAACGTTAGCATGTAGCTAAAATATAAGCTAAAACTCTAAATTATCTTAAAAACTCCACTAGAAAACAAATTAGCCAAAAACATTAGTATGTTGCTAAAATAATAGCTAATCTTTAATTTGTTTTGAAAATTGCTATAATTTTATTTTTCTTCAGCCAAAGAGCCACCATGGGGAGATAAAAGAGCCACATGTGGCTCTGGAGCCGCAGGTTGCAGACCCCTGCTCTACGTGTTGCTCTGTAGCAGGAGTGGGCAACTGTTTTGACTCATGGGCCACAAAGGGTTCTAAAATTTGGCATAAGGGCCGGACAAGGAGCAGATGGAAGGAGAGATTGGGTAATCAGCCTCATAAACTAAAAAAATAATATGGAATTTAGAGAAAAACATGCTTTAATTTGGATTCAAATTCACATATATTCATTTAAAAACAGAAAATTTGGGAGTTTTAATTTCTAAATTTTGATTTTTGTTCTCTTTTGGGTGATCCAATGGGTTGATGTTCTTCAGAAGAAAATGTGAACTCAAAGAAATGCTGCATTTATGTGGTGTAGGAATAATCCGAAAGATCACCATCTGACTCAGAAAGGAACACACACGAACGTCAGAGAAACAACACCATTCATGAGAAGAAACCAGAAATACAATGAAAATAAAACAATAATTAGGATTTTTGATTCAATGTATTTTAATTTGGAGGGCCACATTAAGTAGCTTAAGGGGCCGCATGTGGCCCCCGGGCCGTAGTTTGCCCACCCCTGCTCTGTAGGGTTCATATGTTTGTAAATCTGACTGATGACATCAGTTCCTCTCCTGCCTTTACTGCCTTTTTATTAATCTGCTGTGTTCTGAAGTTGAAAACTTTGATGGTTTATAACAAATAAATTAAAATACTATTTTTGGCACTAAAGGCAATGCATTGTGGAGATTTCTAGGGCACTGGATTCCCTGAATCAATGCCAAACGCCCTAAATGGTGCACTAAGAACTGCGGGACACAATGGTCATTATTTGAACAAAAAATGAATTTGTAACATAATTTAAACAGGAGGATTTTCTGTTTTTAATCTGACATTTACAATATTGAGGTGCATTATCAGGATTTATTGTTAAAATGAGGATTACTGTGTTTCATTTGCCTAAACGAGCTAATGTTTTGTTTTAAAGATGGCCTCCCGTTTAGTTTCAAAATTTAAAGCAGGGGTGGGCAATTGTTTTGACTCGTGGGCCACAAAGGGTTCTAAAATTTGGCATAAGGGCCGGACAAGGAGCAGATGGAAGGAGAGATTGGGTAATCAACCTCATAAACTAAAAAATAATATGGAATTTAGAGAAAAACATGCTTTAATTTGGATTCAAATTCACATATATTCATTTAAAAAAGAAGAAATTTGGGAGTTTTAATTTCTAAATTTTGATTTTTGTTCTCTTTTGGGTGATCCAATGGGTTGATGTTCTTCAGAGGAAAATGTGAACTCAAAGAAATGCTGCATTTATGTGGTGTAGGAATAATCCGAAAGATCACCATCTGACTCAGAAAGGAACACACATGAACGTCAGAGAAACAACATCATTCATGAGAAGAAACCAGAAATACAATGAAAATAAAACAATAATTAGGATTTTTGATTCAATGTATTTTAATTTGGAGGGCCACATTAAGTAGCTTAAGGGGCCGCATGTGGCCCCCGGGCCGTAGTTTGCCCACCCCTGCTCTGTAGGGTTCATATGTTTGTAAATCTGACTGATGACGTCAGTTCCTCTCCTGCCTTTACTGCCTTTTTATGAATCTGCTGAGTTCTGATGTTGAAAACTTTGATGGTTTATAACAAATAAATTAAAATACTATTTTTGGCACTAAAGGCAATGCATTGTGGAGATTTCTAGGGCACTGGATTCCCTGAATCAATGGCAAATGCCCTAAATGGTGCACTAAGAACTGCGGGACATAATGGTCATTATTTGAACAAAAAATGAATTTGTAACATAATTTAAACAGGAGGATTTTCTGTTTTTAATCTGACATTTACAATGTTGAGGCGCATTATCAGGATTTATTGTTAAAATGAGGATTACTGTGTTTCATTTGCCTAAACGAGCTAATATTGTGTTTTAAAGATGGCCTCCTGTTTAGTTTCAAAATTTAAAGGAAATTTAGAAAAGTTGCAGTTCCTCAAATGGCCACTGGGGGCTTTCAATGGACTCCCATGTTTAAAAAACTGCAAATTTACAATAAATAGAAACGTATTAAGAGGCTCATTTCAAACCTTAATGCTTTTCATTCAAGTGTATGTGTGTGACATTCAGTCATTATGAAAGAAATGACTGAAAACTTTTTGTCTTTAGTTTTCTCGTTATCACGAGAAAATTATAAAAAAAAAGTAGGGCATGCTGATTTTAAAGACAGATTTTTTTTGTATTGGGGTTGTGAAATGTTTACTTTTCTCTCTGCAGATTTTTCCTTTCATCTACCAAATACCATAACTCTAGAAATGCATCACTTCCTGTCTACAGTACAAAATACGGCTTGTTTTTTTATCTGTTTGATGGAAAGTAACTCCACATGAAAGGATTCTACTTCCTGTCCCCATAATCCCTTTGTAACATATGAAGTGAGCTGAAGTCTCATGATCCCAAACTGTAAAAATCTGTTCATGAATCTTTGAGGAGTTTTCAAAATAAAACCACAAAAGAAACATTATTATTTCTCATCATTGTTGCTGCAGGCTGATCGCTGGATTCTGGGATTTCATTTATTATTTTTTTTTTTAACACAGCAAACCCCCTGAAAGCATAGATTAAAACATTTATTAACATGCTTCACTTGATGAATTATTTATTTGGACATCTCATTTTAAAAATGATGATCATATTAATATTATTATACGGAGCACTATAGCATGAATTATTAACAGTTATGGTTAAACATGAAGTCTAGACGTCTCGCTGACATTTCAGCTCGTCACAAAATGTAAAGATTCAATGAGTGAATCTGTTGTGACGGACTCGATGAGCATGAAAGTCCGTTTGAAGTGAAAATCAAATACAGAATCAGCAGATGAAACCGCTTCTGATGCAGTTCGCTTGGGTTTTTTAAAGTAACAATAACTCAAGTCCATTAACATTGACGGATAACGATTAAAAGGTGTTGAATTTTTAAACAAAATAAATCCTGTGAAGCACTAAAATGACCAAATTAAAAATATATTCATAAAAACCTAAATTTTGAACCTTAAATGTACATTTTTAACTCTTAATTCCAACGCAAATTATAAACTACTTCATTTATTATAGAAGCAGTTGAAGGAGTAACGTTACATCCGTTGTCTGTAGATGAGAACTGGACAGAGCGAGTATGACATCATCCATAGAAAATGGTTTGCTTCCAATTCTAATCAAATGAAGTCAATTCAGTCACATTTTTTCACCATACAGATGCCACTACTTCCAGACGTACTTCCTGTTTGGACTACAGGGAGTGGGAGTCATTCGGTCCAGTTCATATATACAGTCAATGCCATTTTTTGGTTGGCAGTAGGTATTATTATACTGGTGGTTCATTTTAGTAGAAAAGGATAGTGGGTTTTTTGTCTTTTTTGTTGAATATTGTGTTCTGTGACCTGATTGACTGTAGACATTATCAATCAATCAATCAATCAATCAATCAATCATCAATGTACTCTGTTGTATCAGAATATGTTCAGTTTGCCATGTTAATATAAATCTTTCATTGTGGTCAGATCTATTCATTCCATAGCCTTTGACTTATTTATTTATGGAGTGATATTTGTACCATATTCATTGCAAGCAAAAGTCAGTTTTGAGACAAAATTTTTTCTAAATTGCATGTAAAATGTAAAGTATCCAGAATAAAAATTCATAGTTTGCAACTAAATTTTTTTATTTTAGCTTATAACACTTTTTCTTTTGGTTTTAAAAAAAATATTTTTGCACTTGTGAACTTTTTTTTAACTACAAAAAATGTTTTTGCATTTCCAAATTTTTTTTTTCTTTGAGAAAATATTTTTGCGTCTCCAAACTAACTCCAAACTATTATTTATATGTAGTGTTTTCAAACTTTTTCTTTAATTTCCATTTTTTTTAAGTTTCCAAACTTTTTTTTGCTTTCAAAATATTTTATTGATTACAGACTTTTTTTTTTTGCTTTTAAGAAATATTTTTGCAATTGCAAACATTTTTTTGCTTTAAAATAAATAAGAAAAAGAGAAAGTTTTTGCAAATGCTCAAAGATTTTTTAAGCTAAAAAAGTTTTTTAAGGCAAATATTAAATATTTTCATTTGCAATTTATGATTTTTTTATTCTTAATTCTTTAAATTTTGTTTGCAGATTAGAAAATTTAAATCTCAAAACTGTGACTTTTGCTACAAAATGGTGGCAAAAATATCACCTCATATTTATCTATGAAGGTTTGAACTTTAAGAGTTTAAGTGAGAGAAAAGAGTGAAAATGTTCCCCTCCCTCTGAGAAAAGTATAAAAGTGTGTAGTGAGGAGTTAACAACCTTAAAACATTTAATTACTAAAAAAAAAAAAAAAAACTAAATAAGGATACTTTTTAGAACGTAACTTTTGCTATAAATGAGGGAACTCTATAATTGAAAAAAATACATTCTGGTTAAAAGATTCTTTCAGGATTACAGAAACCGTCAGCTTTGATGACCCCGCCCACTTGCCAATATTAGGCTTCAATAACATCACTTTTGATCTACATAATTATTATAGAAACTAGGAATGTCCCAATCCGATCACGTAATTGGAAATCGGGCCCGATCAAATTATTGATGTTGTCTCTTGATTACTGATTTCTACTCATTTCTTCTCATCATGATCATGATTTCACGATCATTATTCCAGATGAATACTCCACTGCACATCATGAACGGATCACCACGGCGCTAGTTTGAGCAGGAGGCGCACAAAAACAGTTCAGCTAATCTAAACTAATATAAATAGAAATTAATTGTTATCAAAATTTGTATTTATTTTGATTTAAATGTATAAATGTGTTTTTTGGGAGACAGAAAAAAGCAGACCTAGAGTTTTACAGGCCTGTTCTTCTTCATCCAGGTAACAACAAATCTATGAAAATGTAGTTTTTCTTCCCCTCAAGTCTCAGTTCAGCTGAAAGGATGAAAGAGGGTCAACCACAGGAAGAAATGTGTCAGCTCTGCAGCAGAGACGGTGATGAGATCAGCCGCCCGCCCGTGTTACTCATGTTGTGAGTACACAAATGTGTCTAGACCCTCTGATTGTGTGAGTTAAATGTGTCGTCTTCTTATCGGGGAGGACACAGATGACTGGATGAGATCGAGCGCTGCAGATGTTTACATAACAGTTTGTTCTCGACTGAAGAACCCATCAGAACATCAGATGTGTTTTTGCTGTTTTTTTTTTTTTTAAATGGGTTTTATGGTTGCCGCCTGCCCCGACCCTCGCCTGGACTCTGACCGCTCTGGTTGTTCTCTGATGCCCTTGCTCGGCCAAAACAGTCTACCCTACTTTTTAAATTATTTTTTCACATTTTTTTTTTAATGCATCTTTAATCTTTGCTATCATGAGTCAACAAATTTTGTTTAATCGAGATAACAAAGAATATACTATAGACTCTGTCTTTGCCTTTCCCACAGTGAGACGCAGAGACAAAATGTCTTTTTAAATTGTCTTTATTTTGTGGTTACTGTCGGGCGTAGCCAACGTCATACGACTTACCCCAACAATTTTCAACAACAGCGAAAGAAATGCACTTTAAATGTGTTTTTTTTTAGTCAATTGTTAATTTTATTATTATTTTTATTTTTTTTTGCTGCGTTCACAGAGTTCTGGACGTTAATGGAACCCAAACAGCCTCCCAGTCCAACAAAACAAAACAGTTTTTCAGAGAAAATCTTAAATAACTTAAGAGCGGATCAATGTATTCTTATTTTATATATATATAATACTTGATTGAAATTCTAGTCAGTCAAAAAAAATACCATTTTGCAATTAAACTTTCTGTAGAGGCTTGGAAAAATAGTTTAAAAACAAGACTTGCACCCCTTGTATTTTTTTTTTTTTTTAAACTTTATTTTACTTACTTTTATTTGTATTTACATTGTTCCGTTCTAACTTATTGAGCTACTGCAATTCCCAAACTGTCCGCTAGGTGGCAGCACAGATCGCACCTGTATGGAACAGAGGCGCACCAGAGGAAGAATGAATCCGCTCGGTGAAATGCTACTAGCAGCTCAACTGGACCGCTGTCTTTCTATCCTAAATCACAGGTTAGTGAAACTTAATGTGAAAAATTATGTGCAAACTTTGCGCCTGAAGATCCCGCAGACAGCAGACGTTAATATAGCTGGAGTTAGAACGTGTTTTTTAAGGAAACGTGTGTCGAAAGTTAACTCGCTAATGCTAGCGGTCAAGTTTATGAGGAACAGAAGATTCTAGAAACTAGTTTAAACCGGACTGTGGTGCAAGGAACTTTCACATATTGCTGTTAAATTCTTTATGAAACCATTTTATTCCAGAATAATATTCACTGGGGTTATATGTTAATGAATGTACATATTTTTTGTTCAATACCAAATAGCAGTAATGATACAGAAGAATTTTATTTAAATAAATGATTTATGAGAGATTGAGAGAACGGTGGCAGTCAACATATTATGAATTATGTATATTTTTGTCTGATTTTATTGCTCAACATCATAAATACATTAACCATTTTTGAACATAGAAAATAGATCCAACATTAGTTAAAATACAGTTATAAAATGATATGACAACATTGTCTTTTATCTTGTGTGTGCATTGAGGATGGATTGAAGTGAAATAAGTGACTGATGTTGTTGACTGAAGGAGAAAAAGTCTTGTTTAAAATGTCACCTTAACATTTATCTTCTATTTACAAATTGTAGCATAGAAATAAATCACCAAAATTTTCATTATCGACTTACTTTTACTTATAAATGAAGTTTGTGTGCTACTCCTTATGAAGAAACATATAAATAACACTTTTGTAGAACTTTTCCGTTTCTTTCTTCGGTTTTAAAAGTCTCTCCGTCTCAGTGGAGATCACTACCGGAGACGTGAGTTTAGGGGTTTAAAAACAAAATCCTCCATATAGAAATTGATGGTAAGCAATTAGGCGTGTTTGAGATTATGCAGGCGGACGCGGCGCTGCGCAGATCGCCTGGATCGCGGTGCTGCTGGTTAGTTTCTGTCACCACGTCACATGTGCGCCGTCATGAAGTATGCGAGAAAGGGGCGGGTTCAAGGCGCCTACCTAAGCCAGCGCAGCCAAAATAGGTACTGCGCTGGCTGCAAGCCGCCTTGATGACTACAAAACGATGCATGTGGAAACGGTGTCCTGAAAGTTTTTGTAGTTAATTGTCAAATAACTGGCGCTAAATTAGGAATATGTGTATTTCTTTACTCTTTCTGAAGTAGTGAGTCATTGATGAAAAATATACAAGATTTTAAATAATCTGTGGTTATTTGTGTCATAGTTGTCTTTAAAATGAACTTTATTTTTTGTTTTATCTGTTTATTTGGGATTGTGCACATGTAATGAATCCCCCGACTTTTTTTTTTATCTGTTTTACTCTAAGAGATGAAAAAAATACTATAAAAGACATAACAGCACAGATCATACTAGGAGGAGTGGAGTATTAAAATTCAGCCGACTGTTGAGGACAACCCCCAACTCCTCGTTCTCGTGCAGTCTCGTCGTCCACCTTCATCTCAGGCGCCTTTCTCCGCCCCCTCCTGCAGCAGCTTAGTCTCGTCGACGAAGCAGGCGAGGCGCAAGTCAACTCAAACACGCCTATTAAAGTTCATCTGGACGGCTGCACTTGACTTCTTTAGCTGCGGTGTCACGTTCTCTGGGCTCTCCAGCGCCCTCTGTCTTCAGCCATGTGAGCTGTCTGCTTCACTTAGTCTATTTAAATGAAGTAATTTTTTTAAAAGTGTTTTTTTAGACATAGCCAGTGTGTGGAGGCACAGGCCGCCGCTGCCTCAACCACAAATTTCTCGTGTATTTGATCAGGAAACTTGTAAATGTGCTCCTTTTTTTACTGAAGAAACGTTGAAAACCCACTCAGAAAAATGTACTCATAGAATAGAAATGTCTAAAAAATAATATCTGATTTTTTTATAATGAAAAAGTAGATCCAACTTATTTAATTTATGTATTTTAAAGCTATATTTTGCAGGTTAGGTACAGCCTCACTTGCCTCTTCTGACAGTACATCACTGGATAACGAGCAAAAAAAAAATATAGTTGACCATTTTGGGCTTCCGTAGAATGGTGTCAAAATTGCTTTTACAGTCCAGGTGACCACATTGTCCTGCACTAGTAGTGAGGGATTTCTGACATGTTTTTTATCAGAAAAAATCAGCGAGAACATTACAACAAATATAAAACTTTATTGACGATAACAGTCAACGTTTCTCATTTGAAACACCATAAATATAACAATACTCTCTCACTTTTATGCTTCATTATGTAGGAGTACAGTACATATCACTCTGCCAGTCTTTTTTACTACAATACCCATAATGCTCGAGCAATCCATTGAGTGGTGTGGCTTGTTGTACTTAAACATTTAGACAGATTTTTGAGGCGTGCCCCACAGAAAACCGGTTCCAGATCCGTATATAAGGTGCACTACTGTGTTTTTTTTTTTTTTTTTTTTTTTTTTAATTCAAAGATTTTAGAGCAGCTTTAATCTAATGGGCTGAAAAAAACGGCAATCCAATTTCCTTAAAATGTAGATATTTTAATTAATGGCAGAAGATGATGCAAGAACAGAAACAATCCGAGTCTTACGTTACAGTAATGCAGTTAAATCACAATTCATTTAAGATTACATTAAAAAAATGTAATTTTTTTAATTCATAGTTTCATTTTTGAATTCTCTTAAAATAAAGAAAAAAACTGTAGAAAGTGAAACATAAAAGGAAAGTGTTGAGTAGTAAAAGTGGCATTGAAATGTAAGTTTTAATTCTAAATCTGAAAAGCATAAATGATGAAATGACAGAAAGAATGTAAAGAATTCATCAGAAGGCTCCAACAAGCTGACAGGCTTTGGTTATGGAGAAAATGGCAAAGATAGAGAAGACATTCACACCTCACATGGAGGGTGTGAAGATTCAGATGAGATCATGTTAGCTGCTTCTGCGTTCCTCACATTCAAATTATTCCAGCCAAAGGAAAGAAATTGATTGGAAATGAATTATTATTCCTGTTTAAAACAAAGAGAAAGACACACAGAGAAAAGATGAAGCGTTTCTTAAAGAAACTCAAAGTTCTGTCCAGGCGGTTTGATGGTTTGAAGTTTACCACACGTTCAGTCATCCTCTCCCAGCGTGAGCACATTTCTTTATTTTTCACCCCAGTTTCTCCTCTCTGGAGTTCTCCCTCCACGACACCCCCACCCCTCAGCGTTTAGTGATTAATGTGAGTTTTAATTGTCATGCTTACTTTTATGCTCATTAAAGTGCATTATGCAGTAGTTAGGGTATTAAAGTTCAGACAGAAATCCCATGCATACTGATGAGGATGCAAATGAGCCCAGCATGAATGATACAGACGTGTGTGTGTGCACACGTGTGTGATATTATCCCCAGGAGTGAGGCACAGTGTCATTATCACCCTGACTGGTCATTTTCAGCCGAGCAGAGAGACTCCAGCATAGAAATCACTTTAATGGGCTGCTTGAAGCATCTTCATGCCTGGAAAAGCTGCAGACATCCATTCTGCATGACTGCCGTCCACTGAGCTGCGGAGAGTTTAGGAACCAGCGAGTTCGAGCAGCATCTGCTGCTGCGTTCACAAACTGGACCAGAACTCTGTGCCAAGTACTGATACCACATAAAAACATGGATTTAGCTGCGTTATGTTGGTGCTAGGGCTGCCACAAACGATTATTTTAATAGTCGACTAATCACCAATTATTTTTTCCGATTAGTCGACTAATCTGTTCATGGCCAAAGTGGATGTAAAGATGCTGAAGTTGATAACCAGCTAAAATATTAGTTAAATGCCAAATTTACCAAAAAATAAAAAGAGCCAAAGTTAGCCTAAATAGCTAGCATGCTGCTGAAATATTAGCTAAATTCCAAATTAGCCTTAAAAAAACGGAAAAATCCTATATTAGCCAAAACAGCTAGCACATAGCTGAAATATAAGCTAAACTCAAAAATTGCCTAAAAAAACTTAAAAAAGCTTAAGTTAACCAAAATAGCTAGCATGCTGCGAAATATTACAAATTAGCCTTAAAAAAAATGAAAAAATCCCATATTAGCCAAAACAGCTAGCATATAGCTGAAATATAAGCTAAACTCAAAAATTGCCTAAAAAAACTTAAAAAAGCTTAAGTTAACCAAAAATAGCTAGCATGCTGCTGAAATATTAGCTAAACTCCAAATTAGCCTTAAAAAAATGGAAAAATACTATATTAGCCAAAACAGCTAGCACATAGCTGAAATATAAGCTAAACTCAAAAATTGCCTAAAAAAACTTAAAAAAGTTTAAGTTAACCAAAATAGCTAGCATGCTGCCGAAATATTTGCTAAACTCCAAATTAGCCTTAAAAAAAATGGAAAAATCCCATATTAGCCAAAACAGCTAGCATATAGCTGAAATATAAGTTAAACTCAAAAGTTGCCTAAAAAACGTAAAAAAAGCTAAAGTTAGCCGAAATAGCTAGCATGCTGCTGAAATATTAGCTAAATTCCAAATTAGCCTTAAAAAAACGGAAAAATCCTATATTAGCCAAAACAGCTAGTACATAGCTGAAATATAAGCTAAACTCAAAAATTGCCTAAAAAAACTTAAAAAAGCTTAAGTTAACCAAAATAGCTAGCATGCTGCTGAAATATTAGCTAAACTCCAAATTAGCCTTAAAAAAATGGAAAAATACTATATTAGCCAAAACAGCTAGCATATAGCTGAAATATAAGTTAAACTCAAAAGTTGCCTAAAAAACTTAAAAAAGCTTAAGTTAACCAAAATAGCTAGCATGCTGCTGAAATATTTGCTAAACTCCAAATTAGTCTTAAAAAAACGGAAAAATCCTATATTAGCCAAAACAGCTAGCACATAGCTGAAATATAAGTTAAACTCAAAAGTTGCCTAAAAAACGTAAAAAAGCTAAAGTTAGCCGAAATAGCTAGCATGCTGCCAAAATATTAGCTAAACTCCAAATTAGCCTTAAAAAAAATGGAAAAATCCCATATTAGCCAAAACAGCTAGCATATAGCTGAAATATAAGTTAAACTCAAAAGTTGCCTAAAAAACGCAAAAAAGCTAAAGTTAGCCAAAATAGCTAGCATGCTGCTGAAATATTAGCTAAACTCCAAAATAGCCTAAAAAACCTTAATAAAAGCCAAAATATTCCAAAAAAGCTAGCAGAATGTCATTATAACTTTCAACTTTACTACAATCTGACTTCATACAATATAAAGTAACGACTAATCGACTATTAAATTAGTCGTCGATTATTTTAATAGTCGATTAGTCATCGATTAGTCGACTAATCGTGGCAGCCCTAGTTGGTGCTTTATTTCATTTCTTCATTTAGTTGTGTTGTACAGTTCTGGCCAATTATTTTACCCTTTTCAGTAATTGTGGGCGGGCTCAAATGAGAATGGGAAAGAGGCTGTGAGGGTGGGCGGAGCTTCAGCCAAAATGCGAGTGAAAGTTTGGCCAAACTTTGCCAAAGATTCTAATTCAGTGATCTGATTGATCACAGTTATGTGTGCAAAGAGCGTAGTCATGGCGATGAGCGGTGAAATCCGAGTGACTTGCGGACTAGGGCTGCAACGAGTATCCGGGTGCTCGAGTATCGCGATCTGCTCACGAAAATTTGAGTACGAATTAGGGCTGCCACGATTAGTCGACTAATCGATGACTAATCGACTATTAAAATAGTCGACAACTAATTTAATAGTCGATTAGTCGTTACTTTATATTGTATGAAGTCAGATTGTAGTAAAGTTGAAAGTTATAATAGGATTCTGCCAGCTTTTTGGAATATTTTGGCATTTAATAAGTTTCTTTGGTCTTTTATGGAGTTTAGCTAATATTTAATCTACATGCTAGCTGTTTTGGCTAACTTAAGGTTTCTTTTTTTAGTTTTTTAAGCTATTTTTAAGTTTAACTAATATTTCAGCGACATAGCTTTGGTTAATTTAGGATTTTTCTGGTTTTTTTAGGCTAATTTTGAGTTTAGCTAATATTTCAGCAGTATGCTAGCTATTTTGGTTAACTTTGGCTCTTTTTATTTTTTAGGCTAATTTGGCATTTAATTAATATTTCAGCTGATTATCAACTTCAGCGTCTTTACATCCAGTTTGCGCATGACCCGATTAGTCGACTAATCGGAAAAAATAATCGGTGATTAGTCGACTATTAAAATAATCGTTTGTGGCAGCCCTAGTACGAATATTCGCGACGTCAAAGATCGCTGATTTGCGATCTTTAAAAAATGGTAAATTTTAGTAAAATATGATCAAAATATTATCTGGGAACGATGTATTTTCCCTCTGGAATGCAGATTAATGTAGGATTTTAAGTTTACGATCTAAAACAAAGCCGAAAGAGCCGCGGTAGCCACCGGACGTAAACAAACATCTTCGTGACGGTGAAACTTCCGGTTTTCAAAGTAAAACTAGCGAGACTTTTTTTCCGTTCAAAAATAGAGACTGAAGTTCTGTTCACTGACATAACTTCTGAAAAAATGAATTAGCTTTAACATCTGAGCTTTAACTCCAGTGTTTACTTCCTTTTGGTTATGATAACTCTTGAACAGTTGACGCAATTAACGAAACTCCATTTTATTCTGAAGAAACGCAGCCTCGCGCTGCTGAAGGGCGGATGTAATCAACGTGAATCAGATGATTCTGCTGCAGAAAACAATACTTTTTTCACACACGCTGTATACCAAAAAATATTGAAGAACTTTGAGAATTAAAAAAACTATGGGAACATTTTCAAGTTGTTGTTAAATGCTACAAAAAACACCAGAGATTGTTATCCTTTTTTGTTTATGTTACTGCTGAACTTAACCAGAAGGGTGACAAAAAACAGTTTAAAATGGAAAACAAAATGTCTTTCTATCTGAACCTTTTAGGGTTTTTTAAAATCAGTTTCATTGATTCTGATCTACTGTTGTAAATAAAGGCATAAATGTTGGTGATTCAATACAAATGATTTCAATTTTCCTCCATCTAGTAAATATTCACATAGCAATAAACATAATATTAAAAAGTAAGAATCGTGGTTCAACTCGTGAATCGTATCGGATCGCCACCTGAGCAACGATCCACAGCGCTAGTGCGGACTGTCAGGAAGACGGAAATGAAGCATCTTGGACTCATTCAGGCGCTCTACTACACCGTCATGTTGCTTCGTCACACGTTTTCTGGAAAAAATGAATTTTTTAAAGCAGTTGTTCGAGAGCAGTTTTAAGGCTGTCAAATCGATTAAAAATATTATTCAGATTAATCACACTTTTGGGTTGTGATTATTCACGATGTCTTACTAGGTAGATTTTATGCAACAATATGCAGCTTTTGTACAAAAACGGGCCAGAGAGAATATTTTTCCCACCAGAGTTTCACACTGACAAAAGTAGATCCTCTGACCCCGGATGATAACCAAATCTATTGCGATAGAACTTTTTCTTGAAAGGAAATGAGTATATCTCAATGGACTTTTATTTTGAAGGCTCTGAAAAATATACAAATATAGTTCTTTGATTTATATCGTGACATGTATTGTTATCGATAAATTCCATATTTCTCAGCCTAATGAACCGGGGGTGTCTAAATCCAGGCCTCGAGGGCCGGCGTTGTTTCCCAGAGACCCTGCTTTATCTGCTGTGGATTACCCAGATCAGGTGTGTTTGACCAATGGCAGGTTAGTTAGTAAACATGTAGGACACCGGCCCTCGAGGACTGGAATTGGACACCCAAAGCTGGTCCACACCGAATGGGATTCGTGCCTCGAATTTCCTCGGCTGCTACTCTTTCCCTGTGTGTCCAATTTACTGCTTGTCCCCTTCCTTTGAAACATCCTTGAAGGCCCGGCTGCATGTGGGAGGAGCCACATGGATGATGTTGAGCGAGTAGCTTGAGTTGATATGTTTTTTAGAGCTCTACGGAAACACTGGCAAGGATGTCGCCGTGTCTGGCGCCTGACGTTACTGGAGTCTGTTGGTGCACTAGTTTGAACAACGTCTGTCCCGCATTAACCCGAGAGGGAAAAAAAAAACAAAAAACTGGAGGATCTTGATTTATTATAGTCTTTATGAAAACAAAAAAAAAAAACCACAATAAGCCAATTGAGCTACAGTGATCACCGCACCGACAGCGGGTCTCCGTTTACCGGGCAACCAGCGCCCACAGACTAGCATAGCAAGATAAACTCAGGGGGCTTGCAAGCTCTCCCTGCTCTTAGGCACTGAGCGGCTGGCTAGTGTAGCGGGTTCGATAGCTCTAGTCCTAAGAGCCCTGCGACAGGCCAGCGACCTGTCCAGAGTGTATGCCACCTTCTCTCAATCGAGACAGTCCTCTGGAAACTCCACAGCCCAACCAGTTAAAAGAAACAATGGAAGTTCAGGACGAAAACCCTTGCATCGGACGGCCATATTGGATTTATTTTCTACTTGAGTCACTGAAAACCTCGCGTCCCCCAAACTGAGTCTATTGCCTCGTTTCTACTGAGTGGTCCAGACGGGACAGGTCCTCTCCTGGCCGGTTTACAATGGTACGAGCTATTCAAGCGGGCGTTTCCATTGAACGTTAGACCATCGAGGCCCATACGGGGTGTTGACTGATGATGACCCGTGCGTTAAAGCTGTGCGACTACAGCGAAGGGTAAAGACTACAACAATGGAGGCTGTGCGTCAGCTCCTTCTTTCACATTTGGGTTCTGCAACCGACTCAAAGACGGCAACTAAAAGTTTGGAAACGTTGCCGCTGGTCAGACGCTTTCTGTAGCCCTAATACATTTCCGCCAATCAATAGATTTGTTCATGGGACGTCAGTAGCTCCGCCCTAACTGGTCCATTCCATTTATCTATGGGTCTACAACCAACAGTAGACCAAAAATGGTGTTTGGTCCATTTTATAATGGACCGCTCAGTGGAAATAAGAGCGTATGATTCTCGCAAAACTGGCCCACAGGAATTGCGTCTGGTGTGATCAAACCCGTCGTAACTGCCCCCTACGGTAGGAAACCATCTTTCTTTGCTGTACAATTCAAGCAGAGTGACAATACTTTTAAATTCCATGATGTATTCCACAGTTTGGGGTAAGAAATGCAGAAAACTGAGCGTGGAGTCGGATATCCGAACTGTCTGTTTGCAGCAGAGCATTGCTGTCTTCATTCCAGCCCACCCACTGCTCCCATCATGCTGTGCGAACAGGCTCACTCATTACTCCGCTTCTTCTGCGCTGACTGCAGGTTACAATGAGACAATAGTCGGGATTTTCATCCAGGGGGCCTGAATCATTTACCCAGCGTGGCGCGAGTGTGCTGAAATGAGACTGATGGTAATGCTGTCCTGAAGCAGGTGGTACTGTAACTCATGACGGATAAACTCATTACGATGACAAATGGTGGAGCGTTTAGGCTCCGTAAAGCTGGGTAAATTTGTGTCTGAAATGCTCCCCAGGTAGGGTTTAAAAGGAGGATATTACGTCTGTGAATAGAAACAATAAAGTGGGAGATAAATAGATATTTAGGATAAAAACCTGTGCAAATAAGCCCAATAGATCATTTGAATAGTGCAAACACAGACGAGCTGCAGCGTGCTGCAGGCTTTGTGATGGCTGCAGCTGCTGTAAAATGTCCAACTGTCATTTCAGCCGAAACGGCTTTTCTTCACCGTACGTTCTGCTGGGGGTCGGGGGGGGGTCGGGGGGGGGGACAATGGGACAAAAAAATATCTTAAAGTGGGACAGCGTTTCAAAGAAATCCTACCTGGTCCTACTTTGTGTGTTTTGTATGCTTCTCATAGAACATACAGGAATTCATTTCCATGTTTGAGACACACAGACTATTGAAAGGTGACGTTTCAAGCTGGAGGATCATCCCGCTCGCACCGGGGGGGGTGGAGCCACGGTTCAAATGCCACAACTGTCTGATGTGGAGGCCGTCAGCTCTCACAGCGAGACGCTAATTTACATATCATGGTATCTTTTTTTTATCACCAAAGGATTATTTGATTTACAGCAAAGCATCTGCAATTCCAACATCTGCATTTACATACAGTTTATTAGAACCAACTTTTATTCACGTTATTAAAAATGTTGGTGTTGCCATTTATCACTCGTGCAAAGATAAATCTATTATTTCCACTAAAGAAAAGATTTTGTTTCATATAAAGATTTCTTGTGTGATCAAGATCAAATTTTTATTCAGTTCATTCAAAATTTGTTAATGTCTAATTTAAATCATTATTGTCCTGTTTTGACACAGATGTACTTAGAAAATGTAGCTTTTGAATTTCTTTTAAAAAGACTGAAAACTGCTGCCCGACCTTTATTAAGATTCTGTAAATGAAATAAAAATTGAAACAGTTCATTGTAGGATTTAACCTGCAGTTCTTCAACTATTTAAAACACATTTTTGGTCATAATGATAATTGACATTCAATTGAAAACATTTTTTTTACCTAGTATCAATGTTGCTAACTTTGCCTCGATGCATTATTTCAGATAAAGAAACCACATATACATCCCTTCACAATCATTTCTAATATTTTAATTATTGGTTTGATTTTATTTCTTCAATATTGAATTTATTTCTTGAAAAGCTTAAATTTTTAGTATGATAGTCTATGGACAAAAAATTACAAAATTTTTATCATGCGTTTTTTTCCTTGTTTATTTTAGCACTAGTTGTGTCCAGCTCCAGTTCTATTATCCCTCAAAGAGAAGAACTTTATAATAAAACATTTTTTAAAAAACTGCCCTCCTCTAAAAACAAAATTATTCATTCAAATACATCATATGATTTTTTTTCCCCCCACATGAATATGAAATCAATACATTTGGATGTTTGGTGGAGAGAAAACTTAACATTCACTGAAAATCTTTTTAACTATTGTCTACTGTATGGTACTTCAGAGAGTCCAATACTTACTAAAAATAATTTAAAATAAAAGATTGAAATTGTGCTTTACAATATAATCTATGTGAAATGAAATTGCATTGCAAAAAAAAAAAAAAAAAAAAAATAAAAAATAATTTACTTTGATTTAAATATTTCAATTCAATTCAATTTTATCTATATAGCCCATCACAATAATTTTGCCTCATTGGGCTTCATGGAATATTTCTATTTGTGTTATATTTTAATTACTTTTCAAATAAAACTACCAGGAAACTCCATTGTAAAAAAGTTTTAACCAATACAAGCCACATTTTGTCAAAAAAAAAAACCTTTGATTCAAAGGTGAAACACCAGAATGGTTGCTAAAAGCTTCTGTGCCTTACTCAGAATATAAAAAGAAAGAGACTCAATAATTTGTCACTAATGGAGTTCTGATTTACTGTGAAGCCATGCCTTTATGATACTTTAAATAGTAAAAGCCCATGATCTTTTTCCTATTTAGATGTTGTTATGACTTTTTTAATTACCATTTATTTTAAATGTATTTAAGCCAAAGATATTCAACTGTAAAAACCATGTTCAATGATAACAATAAACCTCTTAAATGTTGAATCTTATGGCTGATATTAAATACATGTACTTAAAAACCTTATATTAATATTGTAATATCAGTGCTTTTGTGGAAAAGTTGAATTTTTCAAACCATTTGAGAGTTTTAAGTTATCAGACAGATGAATAAAAAATAGGAGATATCCTTTTTGACTGTGAAATGTTAATTACTGGAAAAGAGAAAATATAAATAGGCTATGTGAAATATTATTTATTTATATGTGAAAAGTAGATGGATTGACCCCCCAAAAGAGAGGACTTTTCTGTATTGTTTTGCACTTTTGAAATAAATTTAATCAAAAAGTAAACTGCAGTACTGATTTATGATGATTTTTTTTTCTTTACAGATAATTTATTTTATATTTTGGTATCAACACTCTTCCATACTTTTGTTTTTTGGCGCTTTCGCCCTTCCGTACTTCCTATTTAATTGAAACACTTCACATTCCAGCAGAGCGTAAAAACGTCATAGGGGGCGGAGCTACGTTCTTTCCCCCTCCCCCCCATACCACGAGGCTCGAGTGTTGACAGGCCGATTACCGCCCACAGGCTCCCGCATTCATGCTCCTCTTATCCGGCAGACAAAGCGTCGTCTCTCCGTCCCAGCGGTCCAATCGCCGCCTGTAAGCCGCTCTTCATCCCGGTTAGCCCCGGTTCCGTGTAGCGGCCGTGCGGGACTCGAACCGCTGAGTCGGTTTTGACTGCGGGGGCCAGCCGCGCAGACCCCGCCTTCTCTTAATTTGTCAACAAAGGGGTTTGACAGGCTGGAGGAAGCCCTGCCCCCATGTTCCCATAAAAGGATGGTTCGGTCATACCCGGCCAACAACCGAGCCGCGGCTGCCCTCTTCGCGTTCCGCTCCCGTTCATATGCTGCGCTGACTTCCTCCGTTCGAGCGGAGCTATCATGGCGGAGCGCGGCCCCCCAGCGAAGCGGCTCTGCTGTCGACCGGGCTTCGGAGCGGCGTGCCGCGCAGGCCCGCGCGCCGCCGGGGGCCCCTGCGGCGGCGCGCCGCCCTCGCAGGGCGAACCGAGCCGGCGCCACAGCCCGGAGTCCCTGCTGGACATCGCGGCGCGGAGAGTCGCGGAGAAGTGGCCGTACCAGCGGGTGGAGGAGCGCTTCGAGCGGATCCCGGAGCCCGTCCAGAGGCGGATCGTGTACTGGTCTTTCCCGAGGAGCGAACGGGAAATCTGCATGTATTCGTCGTTCGGCACCGGCGGGGAGGAGAGCGGCGGCGCCGGCGGGGAGAGCGCCGACGAGACGCGGCTGCCGTTCCGGAGAGGCGTCGCGCTGCTGGAGAGCGGCTGCGTGGACAACGTCCTGCAAGTGGGTGAGTGTGTGTCCACGCGGAACCGGAGGGACTAACAAAGGAGCTCCCGCCCCGGCTGGGGGGGTTTATTTACTTGATATGTGTGACTCGGTTAGTCGAGATGAACCCCCTGATGTTCCAGCTGTCAGGGGGAAGGTGGAAACTTTCAGTGTTTTTTTTAATTTTTTATTTACCAGCAGTCAGGTGAGGTTCTGACCAAAAACCGCCTCCTCCGGAGCTTCTGTTTAAAGCCCAGCAGAAGTCCCTGTGGCTTCAGATGACTCCACAGCCTGTTGAGTAATAGGGGAAGTGCTCGGGGCTGGGTCTTAACTGTCATGCATTACATTTGAATGAGTTGTTCTGAGTGGCGCAGTGGATTTACTGTTGAATGATGATTAAAAATGCATTGTGGTTTTGTTGACTGATCAAACAGGGAGAGCTGCTGCTTTAGATTACCATGCGGGGGAACTGAAGTCAGACTCTCCTTCCTCAAAGGCAGAACAAAACCTCGGGGTTGTCGACCTTTGAAGCAGGAGTGGGTGGAACTGCAGCACACACCTGCAATCATCCGTGTGTGTTTGTGTGTTGTAGTGGGGCGGCTCAGGTGGAGTCGGGGTTTACGGCTTGTTGTTGTGGCGCCGTCGGGCCTTTGACCCTGCAGGCTGTCACACGTGGGATCATCAGGCTCAGGACACCTCCTCACAGGGCTGTAATCCCATTATGCTGTAGTCACAACTGCCCTTACGGGTGGATATTTGTGGGCAAGAAGCGGTCAAACTGAAATGTCTATGCACATTTTCTACGGTATAGCAAAGACCTAAAGGTGAAGTAGGTGAGGCGCAGGTGTATCAAACCAATCCTCGAACATTGCCCTCTATGCAAAGGTAGGGCTGTTCAAGTGATAAGTACGCACCCGTTGAATGTTCTTACCTTCAACCTGACTGTTAGAACGTAGGAAATTGGACAGTCAGTGAATAGTTTGGGATCTTACAGACGCGTTCTTGGTTCTTGTTTCGGCGGAGACGTTCCGTCTTCATCAGTCGTCTCTGTCAAAACACGTCAAGTATGTTTTGAATAATATATCGTGTGTCTGATAATAAGAGAACCGAGAAGCGATGAACACTATAGACCAGGGGCATAAATCCAAAACACACTTTAGGTCGCGGGTCGAACAGGATAAACATTTATTGAACAAACTAAAACTACATTCTCAAAACTTTAATGCCATAACGTTTTGATAAAATTATATAAATACCTGTGATAGTGCTAGTGTGAATGCTGTGACCCTTACGCTCTCCTAGTGGGGTCATCTGGACCCCACAAGACAGTGCGCTGAACTTTTTTTTCCAATGATTGTCGATCTTTACTGGTGTCCAATAGGGCTGCTACGATTAGTCGACTATTCAGCAATTAAAATAGTCGACGACTAATTTATTAGTCGATTAGTCGTTACTTTATATTATATGGAGTTGGAGCTGTAGTAAAGTTGAAAGTTATGCTAGCATTTTGGACTGTTTTGGCATTTAGTTATTTTTTTTAGACTATTTTGAAGTTTAGCTAATATTTCAGCTACATACTAGCCATTTTAGCTAATTTAGGCTCTTTTTTGTGTCCATTTAGGAGTTTAACTTATATTTCAGCTACATGCAAGCCGTTTTAGTTACTGTAGGCTTTTTATTTATTTATTTTTGTTTTTTAGACAGTTTTTGGAGTTACCGGTAAGCTAATATCTAAATGCTAGCTGTTTTGCTAATTTAGGCTTTTATAAAGTTTTCTTTTGGCTATTTTGAAGTTTAGCTATTTCTTAAGCTACATGCTAGCTGTTTTGGCTAACCTACGTTTTTTAGGTTAATTTTGCATTTAACTAATATTTTAGCCGGCTAACAGCTTCAGCGATTTCAGCTCTCAACTTCAGAGTTTTAGCTATCAATTTAAGTATCTTCAGCGGCCAAATTCAGCTTACAGCCTTAACACTAGCATTATCGTAGGTAATGCTATATATCTAGTTTTTGGTTACTTTAAAGATTAACGTGCGCTTTACATCCAGCATGACTCGATTAGTCGACTAATCGGAAAAAATAATCGGTGACTAGTCGACTATCAAAATAATCGTTTGTGGCAGCACTAGTGTCCAATGACAGACATGAAGTCTTGTCCACCTTTGTCATGGAAGTGCTAACGCCTCAATATAAGGGTGGGGTCATCTGGACCCCATAAGAGAGCACGAGGGTTGAGCTGAATTTGGCTGCTGAAGATGCTTAAATGGATAACTAAAAACACTCGAGCCAATAGCTGAAGACGCTGAAAATCATCCAAAACAGCTTGTGTGTAAATATTAGCTTAATTTCAAAATAGCCTAAAAAATTGTAATAAATGCCACAAAAGTCCTAAAAGCTAGCAGAATGCTAATTTTAAAACTTTAAAACCATAACTATTTAACATAATTATGAATGATAAAAAAGTCATGAATATTATTCCAGAATAAAACAACTTAAACCTTAAATAAATTTCAATATTTTACCCTTCATAAAAGATATTTTATCAAATTTATACTAGTTAGAAATGAGTGCGATATAACACCGGACCATTAATAACGATAAAATAAAATGATCTGGAGGGCCGGATCTGGCCCCCGGGCCTTGACTTCCAATACATGGAAGACTTGGTGTCATAGAACTATTAATGTCTCCTTCGTGATCAATTTTTAAACGGTTAGCACTTCTGTGTTTTGAAAAGGACGCCATCCGTACGTCACTAACATATCAGAGTCTCTGATTGGTTAATCTGGTTTAACTTTAATGAGTGCTTTGTTGGTAGAATCTAAAAAAGGTCTTTAAAATAGTTTGACCGCGCATTGTCGAGGGCGGTGTGATGGCAGCCTAACAGGTTTACTTCATGATTCCCTTATCATCCACCCGACAATGGTACGTTCCATTTTCATGTTGTTTCCATTCACAATTCTTTCGACTCAGTTTAGTTTTTTGCACATAAGAGTTTGCATGTTCTCTCCGGGCATGTGCGTGGGTTTTGACCGGGGACTCCGACTTCCTCCCATCATCCAAAAACATGCCTCATAGGTTAATTGGTGACTGTAAATTGTCCCTTGGTGTGAACGTGTGTGTGATCGTGACCCTGTGACAGGGTGAACCCTGCCTTCGCCCATCAGTAGCTGGGTTAGGCTCCGGCACCCCTGCGACCCCAAAAGGGACAAAGCGGCCAAGAAAATGAATGAATGAATAGAAATCAAACTTTATAGTTTTACAGAACAATTCTTTGTTTTCTGGACTCGGATCCATTAATCAATTATTTAAGCCCAGCCCTGATTCCATCCCTTAAAGTCCGATGAAAATCCTGTTTTTGAGTTTTAATGTGTGGCATTTTTCTTATGAAAGAGAAACAAATGTAATAAGAAATCATTTTGTTTATCCTTTTAAATCTCTGTCAATCAAATAAATCAGATATAGAGCTATCATAGTCAGACGGGGGTCATCAGGGGTGGAGCTACTCAGTTTAGCTTCAAAAGCCACGCCCCCTCAGAGGAGGTTTTAGAAACAGAGGCTTCAGATCGACACGACAACTGGCTTTTTAAGACATTTAGGTTGTGGGATTTTGGTTAAAAACTCAATAATCATCATTAAAACATTACTGGGAATGTTCTTTTAAAATAAAAAAATGGTCATAGGTGGACTTTAAGTTGGCTGTACGAGTCTCAAGGGAACTGCAAGACACATCTGCAATCCCCTTAAGATGCAACCGCGCCCCTCCACGGACCCCCCAATAACCCGTACGGCTTTACGCCGCATGCTTAATTTAAATTGTAATCCAATCTGAACTCTTGTATTCCTCCCACAAAAGCTGGAGGTTTCTTTGTGTATTTGTCAGCGCACCCCCTCCACCGGCTAAAGCAGGGGGGGGGTCTGTGTGTTCCCAGATAGCAAGGAGGTGCATCTACAGGGAAGCGAGTATCTGTGAAAGAGGAATAACACCAGTCCACGCTCTCACACAGGGAGGCTTTCTTGGCTGATTGCATTTGGGCCTGGAATCTGCTGGAAAAACAGAGCCCAGAAGTGATAAATAAAAGATGTAATCTCCCCCACGTGTGGGCCGCGCCGGAGGAGGGAGGGTTTCTCGCAGCAGACCTTGAGGAAATGAACTGGCACGCCGGCGCTGCGGACCCCCACAACAAACCCTCACTGTTAGCCGGGGCGCCGAGACCGCTACCTGTGTTTCCCCTGCAGGAGCCAACAGTGCAGCCTCTGAGGCCATGAGGGCCGCTTTATTCCCGCCTGGCGGGCGTTGGGGCGCAGACGGGAGTCACAATTAAACATTTATTCTTTTTGAGTCGATTTCAATGGAGGGAAATGTTGACGATGAATCAAAATGCTTTGGAGGCGGATCTATCAATAGATTTATATCAAAATTAGCTTCTAAGTTTAGTCAGTAATGGAAAAGAAATTCTAATTTCTGAATCTACCCAGGATTCATAGCGTGTCAGATCTTTTAAAGTCGTGAGTCTTCAGAGAATCTGCTGTGAAAAATACATCCAAACCGAAGTTCAGAAATGTTTCATTTGACTTCTCTGAGCCGCCGGTTTCTTTCCGAGAAGCGACATGAAAGAGGTTTTGTCTAATTCATCTCAGGGTCACAACAGCAGAGACACATCCTGCTTAGAGGAGCGGCAGCCGAAACGCCACGGGAGGAGAGTCGAACTGGGCGAGCGACTCCGACCCGACTGCAGGTTCTGAAACCTGCGTTTGGTTGGGGCTTTTTTTATTTTTTTTAAATTTAAATGCTTCTGAAAGTTTTTCACAACAGCTTTGAACGTATATATGTCTTCAGCTCCTTCCTCTCTGCTGAGGCCTCTAAAGCCCCCTCCTCCTGCAAGTTTGTAACCACGGTAACCATAGAGGAAGTGCAGATCCATACTGCTCTTATTGATCTTTATAATTATAAACCTAATTAAAAAAGTAGCAGTTTTTGTAATAATGTTTTCAGAATTTATATTTTTAATAATTAATGAATTGAAAACTATAGGTGAAAATTATAAAATGTTGTTTTTTAAAAGATATATTCCAAGTCATTTTAAGTGAAAGAATATGCAGTGACGTATAAACCAGTTCCTGAAGACAGAGTTGAGGATATTTGGTAACTTCTGCAGAACAGGATGTAACCCTGAACAGCGACTTACTTCCTGATAGTCATGGTTCTGACTGTACATGAGAACTGGACTGAGCTAGTGTAATGTTTACTTCCGGCTCCAACCATCTTAAATCGGTTCAGTCACCATTTTCTGCCTTATGTACGGCCCATTGACTGTAGAATCACTGGATATATTAACCCCTTCCCTCTCGTGTTCCAAACAGGAAGTACCCATTGGTTCCACGAGGGTCAAAATTCCACAGACTTCCATTGAGAAATGCAGTTATTTCTCATTTTGTCAGAATGACTTTCTTCTCATAATCTTTTTAATCCTATTTTTTTAAAGACATTCCTTTTTAATCTGCAGTTTTTCAAGTTATAAACTGACCAATCAGATGCCTCGAAGCATGTGGTGGCCTCTGGGCCCGCCTGGAACTTTTGATTTACAGATTCTTCCAAGCCTGCTTTCAGTGGGACTTCATACAACCTCACTCATGATTGGCGAAAGTGTGCCTCTTTAGAGCGTGACTCAGACCGACTCGGACCAATCACGGTTGTCTGGTTTCAAAACGGCGGCAGATGAACAGGAAGTGTCAGATAAGGCTCTGGCTTCATACCACGAGCGCCGCAGGTAAGGCATTTTCTACGGGTGATGTCAACACCTTGATATATCCAGTGATTCTACAGTCAATGGTCTGGTCGCCATGTTGGAACCAGACATCCTCGTTGAGCCGTGATTGGTCTGTGTCAGTCAGTGTTCATTTCTATGGCAACCACTTTCCAATTAGGAATGAGCTTGTTTAGAAGGCCACTAAAAGTGGGTTCAAGAGAATCGAACACTTTAAACGTTCAACGTGATGCCGCCTACTTTAATTGAGGGATCTGATTGGTCAGTTTACAAGTTGAATAAATTTCAATAAAGACAAAAAAAGGAGGATTATCAAAAACATGTAAAAAAAAGGTATCTGAGAAATGATGGTTATTCTGACAAATTATGGTTGTTTATTTCTCTGTAGTAGTCTACAGGATTTTGGCTTCTAGTACCTACTTCCTGTTTTAAACACCAGGGGGGAGGAGCCTCTCTGTGCAGTTCTCATATTCAGTCAATGCTTAAAACCTCCCAGAAAATTAAAAATGTGAGACACTCACTATTAAGCCTGACTCTGAACTCTTGTATATGTATTAATGCAGGGCAGATATTCCATATTAAGCTCAATATTTTGTCATCATTAAATCAAACATTTAAAACTCCATCATTGAAGTCACTCCTTTAGAGGTTTCAGTTGTTCTAACTCTGCAGTTTGTCTGATGTACCTCATGTCTACAGAAGCCTCCATCCCAACAAAATAAAGCTTTAAATGTTTTTCATTTTCATTTTTTTTGTTAATTTATTGATCTTTACAAAAATAGGATTGGAATAAATAGCTGTGAATGTTTGATTTCTGTGTAAATATGATAAACTTCCAAACTTGGGTGGAAGAATGGGACATAAATCTTTTATTTTGCTGATACAAATAGAGTGAAACCTAAAAAGCGCATAATTTATGAATAATATAACTAAAAAATGATATTAGAAATATGGATTAAAAAAACATTCTAGAATCTGGTGCAACTTGAACCCTGTAATGGATAAAATCTTAAGTTTTCCTTTTAAGAAAAATTTATTAAAAATAAAATTTTTTCTTAAATTAGCATTTTAAAAGACGTTTAGAGGTGTAAAATAAAAGTTAACTATTTGTCAAAGACACACCTGTTAACCAGCTGCCTTTGCTAACTGTCTGAAACTAAACCTGATTTTCAGAATAAGAGCCCAAACAGTCACTGCTGACAAATGTGACTGATAACCACGAGTCATTCGATTTCCCTTCTCCAGCAGACGATAGACTCCGCCTCCTCCAAAAACGTGGTTGTCTTTTTTAAAAACAGCGTTTTGTTTGGAGGAGGACAACGGCGAAACGTCCGACCTCCTTCAACTCCAGAATTATAGGTGTGAGCTGAAGTATAGGCTGCAGCGGTTCCACGCGCTCAGAACATGCTTATTTTGGAGGAACACGTAAACAAACACAAGCGTTTTCTATATGTGGAGCCCAAACAGCTGCTGTCATGTGTTTGTTCCTGGTTTCGCGCTGTTATTAGGTCACATTTAAGCAGCTTGGACTTTACAGGAGGTCAAGGTTGTTCCCTGGACACTGATCCCCACTGATTGGCTCCCATCTGCTTCCGTGGGTCAAAGGCGGCCGAAACGCCGCCGGCCAGCACCTCCTGACGTGGAAACTGGAACGCTTTTCTCTGCTGGTGGTTCCCTCGATGGTTTATTTGAAGACTAATGTGAGAAAACGACAAAAATATCTTAAATGAACAGATAAAAGCCTCTGTTGATGAAGACAAACTCAAGCATGATATCAAAAAGAAACTCAAAAAGTTTGTACTTTTATAAAAAACAAGCCGTTTTTGAGTGTTTTTATGAAGCTTCTTTGTATAAACCGGAACATTTTGAGATTTCCTGCAGCTTTGGAAGCTGCAGCTGCGCAGATCCGGGCTGCCGGTGCGACAGAAGGCTCTGCCGTCTGCACGCTCTGGCAGCACGTCCAGAAACGCTGGGGTGTGCGCGGCCTTCATCACATTTCCCTGAGACATTCAAGCCTGCTGCTGCGCTCAGATGTTGGGTTCACCGCCGCCGCGGCTCTGGCACCGTCCCAGCGAGGGGAAATCTCCACCTCTCGTAACGCTGGAATGAAACCCAACCAGAACCCGGCGCAGTGTGGGCCGCTGGAGCTCATAATAGTTTAGGTGCTGTGATGGAACCATTGACTGTAGGGGAGCAATGGACTGAGTGACTCTGCTCACCTGGTGTTCCAAACAGGAAGCCCCTGCTCGCTCTAAGAAGTCAATCAGTCATTCTATTCGTCATATTAACCATTCTTGCTCTTATACTTTTATTAAGATGTTCTTGATTATTCAAGTCATAAAACGACCAATCAGATGCCTCAAAAAAGTAGGTGGAGCCTGCTGGCCCCCATGTCCAATGTTTGACAGATTTTGGTTTGAGTGTTAGGGGTGTGGCCTTCCGATTTCTGATCGGCAGGAGTGGTGCCATAGAATCTTAGACCAATTTGGACCAATCGCTGCTTACTGATGACATCTGGCTCCAAGATGGCGGCGTCCATATCAATAAAGAAATTGTGAGAAAATTGGCTTCAGCTTTATGAGGTCAAATCATCTTAAATAGAATTAAAAAAAAAGCCGATTTGTAAACGTAAGAAAATTTGAAAGGGAAAAAAATTGAATTTTTTTTATTTTTATTTTATTTTATTTTTTTATTTATTTAAAAATTTGACAAAATATCTATTTTCAGTTTTGAGAAATACTAAAAACTTAATAAAACAACCTAAAACTATTAATAAATGAAAAAAAATGTATTTGTGAAAGATTCTGCTTTTTTGTCTTTTATTTTTTCATTCCTTTCTTTCTTTTTCAGTTTCAATCCAGACTTTTTGGAGTTGATCCTAATTTTACGTGGGGGGCGGGGCTTTTAGCCCATTGGCTACCATGACACGATTGGCATCGTGTGACAGATTATGATGGTGTCTGCAAATTAGCATTTTTTTTTAAATATAATTTCAGGTTTACATTTATTTTTAATTCCATTTTTTAGTTTCTCTTCAAATTTAAAATATATATTTAAAAAATGTTTTCATCTGGTTTTTTGTTGACTTTAAGCTGACCCTGATTTGACCCCATACTGCTTTTCCTTTTCACTTTAAAGTACATTTGTGTCTATTTTTTATGGACTAAAGTGACTAAAGCCGAGGTTCCTCCAAACAGACTTTCACTTATCAATAATATTGGTTTGACGTTTGGTTGAAGTTTCCGAACCGTCTGAACAGAAAACCGTCACACCGCCTCTAAAAGCTCCAGCTAAGCACTTTTATTCGAGGCCTCGGACTTGAACCTCCGGCCCTCATCCGCAGGACCAATCGATGAATGGGCGCACGCCTGCTGAATGATGCAGAACCTTGAGCCCGCCGAGGGACGACCTCGCTCTGCCTTTTAGCTGGTTGGTCGCCGTTAATGGCGTCTCGATATGCTTCTGCTGCAAGATCAATGTTTATTGGAGCGTGATTGGGGCGCTCATCGGTGCAGTCAAACGCCGCCGTTTTAGAAAAATGATTTTACACCCACAGACCTGCCTCCACCTGAACCGACGATCTTTGAGCTTCAGCTGATGGTCCAAACTGACCAGAATCTGAGTTTAAATAGTTGAAAGTTGTTTGTTTTTGGGACGTCTTGCTTTGAGAAAAGGCTTTCTTTGTGGTGCTGAACGCCGCCTCGCACATCTGTATTCTTCTGCTGCGCCTCCTCATCATTAACCTTCAACTCGCTGGAGAGGGGAGGAGGGGAGCCGCCGGTGTTTCCGCCGTCTGCCCTCGAATGGCTTGATAAATCCTCCTCGGCTCGCGTTGTCGTTTCCTAACACGCCCGTCCGTCCGTGCAGCTCGCCTCTGACCATAATCCACCTGCTAAAGACTGCCGGGTTCATCAACTCCAGCAGTAAACTGAGAGTTTTAGGCTCCTCCTCTTTCTTAACTGACCGAAGGAGGAGAGGATGTTGGTTCCTCCGAGCTCCTAATGACATCCGGAGAATTTCAGGGACTTTCACGCAACAAAAAACATGTGAGGAAAATTTCAATAAAGTGAAAAAGAGATAAAGTTATTGGTTTGTTTTTTAAAGAGATATTTTAAGCATAGCAGGGAGTGTTGACACAGAGGAACCCCGCCCCTCTTCCCGCCGCTTTGAGCTCTGTTTGCGCACGAGCTATAGCCTCAAGCTAACATTAGCGGTGCAAAAATAATGATGAGCGTATATTGGATCAATCCAGAATCACAATTCACTGCAGCACAAGTGTTGAACCCTTATCGTTACAGTTTAGTTTTCACGGTTACAGTACCGTCCGGTTCTATCCTGTAGTGTGAGAGTTTCCATTGCTGAATGGACCCATTAAACAGTTCTGACCCGTTCCTCTTGAGGGCCTCTGTCCATTGTAGGTCCATAGTAAAATGGAATGGATGGTTGGGGCGGAGCCTCTGTAGCCAGCCGCTGAATGGCAGAAAGCACCAATATAGCATTAAGCTAGCGGCCGTGCTGCAGTGGTAGGTTGGTCGACCTTTAACTGGAAGTTACGGGTTTGATTGCCCGGCCATGTGTCCTTGGGCAGGACGCTGAACCCTAAATTGCCTCTGGTGGAAGGTTGGGGCCAGTGAAGATGAAAAGCAATATATAAGTGTATGCTATTCAGTCTTCCTCTGTACGGCGGTATTCTTTTTAGTCGCCCGAAATTTTCTTTCAAACAACATAAAATTCTCGTTATAAACAACGTACAAAAAGCAAAGTACGAAAAAGACGAGCTGCTGGATGGCGTCTATTGGGGTTACTTTTCTAGTCGTCACACTACAACGACATACTAATGGTCTACACCAGGAGTCCCCAAATTATGGCCCGCGGGCCGGATCCGGCCCTCCTACATATTTAACTCGGCCCCCGAACTGTTTTGGCTAAATTAAACATTTTTCCAGTTTTTTGTAGGTTAATTTGAGCTAATATTTCAGCTACATACTAGTTGTTTTGGCTAATTTGGAGTTGAGCAAATTTTTTAGCTTTATGCTAGCTATTTTGCCTTAAGTAGAGTTTTTTAGACTAATTTGGCAGTATACAGTATCTAATATTTCAGCTACATGCTTGCTGTTTTGGCTAATTTAAGCTTTTTTTTTTAAAGTTTTTAGGCTATTTTGAAGTTTTGCTAGTATGTTAGCTGTTTTGGCTAATTGAGAATTTTTTAAGTGTTTTCTGATAATTTGGCAATTCGCTAATATTTTAGCTAGCTACCAGCTTCAGCGTCTTCAGCTATCAATTTAAGCTTCTTCAACTGTTAAACTATTGTAGGTAATGATATATATATATATAGTTCTTAAAAGGTTTTTGTATTATTTTTTCAGTGAAAATTACAGAAATAAATTATTTAAATTTTGTCTTTGTGTGGCTTTCTGGAATTCCGAAATGTTTAAGTTTAGGCTGTGATTGTTGCACCTTTTCTGTTAGCCTACTCGTCCCGCACTCGTCAAAAAATGACGAGTCGGAAGTGAGGATGTGCAGAAAAAAGGCTACAAGACACAAAATTGACCATTTTTATTTCAGTTTTTTTTTTTAAACTGTCTTCTGGACTCCAGAACGGTGCGGTCATGGTAATCGAAACACGTCTAAGTACGTTAGGACGTCAGTACAACAAAAAATCTGCTGAAACGTGATTTTAGAGAAGCGTTGGGTTTGGATGGAAGCCGAGTATTTTCTGTTCTGCAGGTAAATAGACCACAGAAACATAAAGGGTGTCAGTTTGTGTGTGGCGTTTCTTGTTTTTGTGGAGCAGTAGAGGTGTTTCTGTTGGTTTATTTTCAGAGTGTGGTGACGTGTGTGCTGGAACGTGCTGGACTGATTGTTGATAACTGTGACTGTAATGTGTCAGGTTGTGTTGCGTAACTGTACACTTGTGGGATCACAGCTGAAAGGCTTGAAAACGAAAGGACAGACGGGGTCAAATACTTAGATTATGAAATGCCTTGTGGGGCAGAAAGTGACACATCGCAGATACGGGACTTTTTTGAAAACATCTATGAATTTGTTTCTCGTAAGATACTCACTGATCACCTTTTGATGAATTTTCAAAACGTTCCCAGTGGGTTTTAAATTATAATTATGCCGTTTTTAGCTAAATAAAAAATATTGTGATATTTTCTGAGATGGTGAGACAATTGATCAGGAGCAACTCCGCCCCTTCTTCCTCTCCCTGGTACTACTGAGAGCTTTTTGTTTACACTCTCTCCTGCTAGCTTACAGCCCCTCACACCCCCAAATTAGCATTAAGATTTAAGATTAATAGATCAATAATCTATTAATTAAAATGTAGATCCATTTAGCACATAAAACGAAAGTTTGCTAGCTTGATGCTAAAGTTGAATAGAATTTCCCATAGGACGGCTAATGCTAACGCTCGGGTGATGTAAACATACATAACTGGCTAAATGAACATCTTTATAAACTCACAGACATGAAGTTTCCAAACTCTTCAGGAAATATTATTAAAATAATCATTTGTGGTCTAAAGTACAGTCTCATACTTTCTTCTTCTTCTGGAATAAGGTGTAATGCTACAGCGGGATCGCCACCTAGTGGCCAAACTGAAACGGCCTCCAGGAGAAGCAGAACATGTGAACTGTATCAGATTAATGTAAATATATTTAAAACGTATAGTAGATTATTAATGTATTTCTAAACAAATGTGTATAAATGTGTAAACTCAAAAAGTCAGAATTGAATTGATTTTGTGAATGAAATCGTTTTTGGTAATTATCGATACCCAGCCCTAATTATTTGTCTGCAAGTGGATGCATCAGAAAGGGGCGGAGCATGTAGCGTGTGGCTCCGCCCAGCATATTTTTTTTTTACATCACTGCTGCTGTTCCAAAAATGCCACAAGAAAGTGTTAAAAACACAAAAAATGGTCTGATATCCCGGTTATGCATGTTTGGTTCACTCTGGAAGAGAAGTGGCGTTCCATACGGCCTTCAGTTTTCTCTCCAGAAATATAAAAAAAAATTATTTTTTTTTGTGCGGGGTTCTCCTCCTTTGTGTGTGGTTCTGCTCTATGGCGGAAATGTGAGTGTGATTTTACTGGCCCTGCATTAGAATTGCAACCTGGGATAGGCTCCAGCAACCATGTGACCTCCAAAGAGACACAGTGGGTTTTGAAGATGGATGGTTTTGCTGGTTTGAGTTACGAGTTGGGGATCAGGGAAAGCTGTTTTCCTGTAAACCTGTGATGTTAGGAGGCGAGGACGCCTCGTTCCTGCTGAACATTTCAGTTTTGCTCAGATCCGGCGGCGCGAATGTTCTGGTTAAAGACGTCCACACGACTTGATCTCAGGAGGATCATCAGCAGAAGAATCCATATTTTTTTCGGTGTGTTGTAAGAAGATTTGGTAGCACGCTCGCCGTCATCGCGGCGCTCCAAACCTGCAGCCGTGTCTTTCCTCGCTCGTGTCTGGGGAGTTTTAACAGCCACGCTGCAAGTCGAAGCCTGTCGCCGGCCTGGCCTCACGGGAGCCGCGGGGCCCCTGCAGGCCGGTCCCTACGCAGGGGCCCCCTCTGCACACAGAGCCGCCTGGTTGACAACAGGCCGGGCGGCTCCTTGAGAGCTGTGAGCTCCTCCAGACAGGGAGGTAAAGGTGTCGTCCGTCAGAGGAGGACCCTCAGCTGCTCTCCACAAATATCTCAGGAGCTAAATTGTTATTTTTTATTCTTAAGCTCCGATTGCAGAACTTCCGTTAAAGTAACGTCTGTCTCATCCGGGGTGTGCCTCCTCCTCCTCCTCCTCCTCCTGCCGGTGAACCTGCTCTGCCAGGTTAACCCTCGGCATGTATGCAGCACATATGCCCCGGCATGTTGACGCAGAGGAAGGACTCGTCAGTGTTTGTGTAGCCAAATTCACACAATCGCACAACCCGAACCGGCAGGGATGGCCCGTCTGGTTTCAGGTCATTATCCCTCCTCTTTGCATGCTCCACCTTTCTGCAGTTTCATCTGCAATAAAAAAGCAAATGATCTCGTTCTCCTGGTCCAACGGCCGCTGCAGGCCCGTACCCATCCTGCGCCCTGGCTCACGGGCTCGTCTGACTCAGCGCTGCGACGGCGCCGCCACGCTAAACGGCGCCGAGCACGGCAAGGATGGGGGCTCGCCTTGAAACTGAAGCGTTGTTTGAAGATTCTCATGTAGACGTTTGTGACGTCATTCTGGGTTAAACTGCTGTTCTCCAAGACATGAGCTCTAAAAAAAAGATCATATAAATAATGTTCTGGGACGGTTTGATGACATGAAATATGTCGAACTTTCTGACTCCCAAACGTTTTATTTTCCATTGAGAGTAGAATAGAAAAATGTATATTTATTCGTGTGTGTTTGTGAATAAAGTCCTAAAATTACAACAAAAACTAAGAACAAACAATTATTAATAAATGTTTAACATTTTTTGGAAAAAAAAGCTGAAGAATTATGAAAAATTTACAACAATTTACAAAAATAGTCTTACGATTCTGGGACTAAAGTCAAAATGTTACTAGAATTAAGTTCGATCAATTATAAGAATAATGCAATAATGTACGAGAATGGTCCCATAATTAATTAGGAGAAAAAAGTAAACAATTTACGAGAATAAAGTCAAACGATTAAAAGTAAAACTTCAAAATCACAACTATGAAATATAATTCAACTATTTACAAGAATAAAGTTACACAATTACAAGAAAATCAACAATTTACGAAAATAAAGTTGAAAAAAAAAATGAGAACAAAATTACCTATTTTCAAGAATAAAGTTGTACAGTTATGAAAGAGTCAATTCACGAAAATAAAGTCGTTCAATTACAAGAATAAAGTCAACATTTTACGAGAAATAAGTCAAACAATTATAAAATAAAAAAGGTTACAATTTATGAGAATTGGTTACATAATTAATTACAACAAAAAGTCAATTTACAAAAATAAAGTAAATAAATTAGTGAGTAAAAAGTCAAAATAATTAAAAATGAAAAATAATTTGCAAGAATTGTTTTAAAATTACAAGAACGTCAACAATTTACGATATTTACAAAAAAGTCTTATAATTTTGAGAATAAAGTCAACATTTTATGAGAATTTAGCCAAACAATTATGGAAAAAAAATGCTACAAGTTACAAGAACAAAGTTGTACAGTTATGAGAACTAAGTCAATTCATGAAAATAGATGTACAAAAGAGTCAATAAATACAAATTTTACAATTATCACAATAAAGTCGAAATCTTACGAGAATTGGTTAAAACAAATGTAAAAAAAAAAGAAAAATTTTCAAGAATAAAGTGTTATAAATGATGAGAAAAAAATAAAGCAGACGGATGGCTCAGTTGGCTCTGTGGCCCGGGTCTGGGTCTCCCTGTGCCCGTCCCCAGAGAATCCTGGGTTTTCTGGAAGAACTTCCGGCTCAAACGTAAACAAACCACCTGAGTGAAGCGATGAAAACGACGTGGATAGGCTGAAAGGTGAACATCAAATAAAATGTAAAAGTTTACATTTTTACAAGCATAAACTCGGTCAATTATTTACAAATTTATGGGAATGAAGTTGTATAAGTATGAGAAAAAAAATTCATAATTTCAGGAGAATAAAGTTAAAAGTTTTACTTTTACAAGGGAAAAAGTTGTTCTTCAATGATTAAGTTTTAAAAGTTTTTCACAGACAATTAAACAGAGTTCAGAGAGATTGTTTATCTTCTTTACTTTGTTGTAAATGTGCAATTTTATCTACGTGAAATTATATCTATTTTTCAAAAAAAAGCATGACTTAGTGAAATTATGACTTTTGAATATAAAATTTAAGATTTTATTCATATAATAAAATTGAGTTTTTGTCTGATAATTTGTGGCATTAATCCATTATCTCTCAATGGTAAATTTGTCCTTTTTAAGCTAATTTTTTTCTTTTAACCGTCTACCCTTGAGTTTTTTGCATTTCGTATATATATATTTTATCATAATATATTCATTATTTAAATCATTAAATAACTTTAGCATCTTGCTTAAATGGTGACAGTTCAATATTTTAGTTACGTTGACTTCAGTGCAGAAAAGTTCTGTTGACAATTCATTTCTTAAGTTCACTTTAAATAACTTGTGTAAACTTCAGTTGAAGACGCCTCTAAAACCAGTAATACACACGTTCTAGAAATTAAAAAATGATGAAAACAAAATGATATCAAAAAACATACTAATAATAATTTTTTAATCATCTTAACAATATATTTTTCTAAATTTTGCTCAAATCTATTCTCGATTCTGATTTTTAAAATATACTAAAATCCTCGAGTGTAAGCAAAGAATTTGCCAAAATGTCCACAAAGTTTACTCCAAGCTGAGCCTGTCTGTGTAGGTCAGAATAAACATGGGTTGCTATGTAAATGTGAAAATGTACTTTGACATAGAGACTTGTAAAGTGGTACACATATTCGTCATTCCCGGACATGTAAAAACGTGTATGGTTGCTATGGACCGCCTCCTTTATAGAAGCTGCTGTTTCTGAATCAAATCTAACTTTCCAGGCATCTTGACTCCAGGAGTTTTAGGTGTTTTCCTTTTGGGGTCGTTCACACGTGTGCTTTTGATCAAACAGGAATGTTCTGGTTTTGATATTTGTGTCACATTAAAGGCAAATGACTCATTGAAAGGCGGCGATGCTTACCTGGATTCAGCTGAACTTGAGAAGATCTTTTGTTGTTTCTGATCACGGAACGACCAGAAGTGGAGCGTGACTCTGAAACCTCCCTGGCAGGTTCTGGTGTTGAGCTGCCGGGCCGACATGTTTTCTGTAAACACATGCGGCCGCCGCTCATGTCATCAGGTGGAGATGCAATGAAAAGTTTTTTTTGTTGTTTATGATCAACCCGTCTTCTGATGATCCTCCAGGCTGTGATAAATCCGTCCGAACGGATGATGAAGCCGCAGTTCTTTGCATCCTGCTTCTGCACTCGTGGCGACCGCTTGGCGTGCAGCCTCAGGCTGACTCACGGTTTTCATCTGTTAATGATGAGTCATCTCAGTACAGGTGATGGAGAGCGATGCAGTTTAGAACCACGCTAACCGTGCTTCAGATCTACTTCTGGGAAGTGGGGGGGGGTGGAGGTGTGATGGCGCTGGCGTCTGCCGGGAGTTTCTTGAACCCTCATCTGCGTTTGCTGGTTTTTCACCGCCGTTCTGCTGCACGGTCAGCTCATCCGACAGTTGGTGCTCCTGGCGGCGGAGTGTCGGTTTTTCAGGGTTGCGGGGGGATCTTGCACCCCCCCCCCCAGACTGGTCGGACTGGTCCTCATGGAGCAGCTGCGGTTCGGCGAGTCTAAAACCGGATCAGAGACCCGAGGAGAACGCCTCCGCTCTGTGAAGGAGCCGGGTGTTTGTCAAAAAATGCTCCTTTCTTTATACTGATGTTTGTTTGGAACGTGAACTTTTAAATTCCGTTTCATTCAATATGAGTTATTTTGTTTATAATCAGCTGTTTTTAGCAGCTAGGACCCACCCCCCTCTCACACTGAGGGGCTGGAATGACGGGGGAGGTTTCCTCTCTGAGGTGATTTCTCTGGTTCATTTACGACAGTTTTTTTCCAAAATGGCGGCTTTTCTGTTGGTTTTATCTCCATAGCAACCATTTTATTTTTTGGTCGTCTGGAGGTGACGAACGGATCTACGAGATTTTTAGAAGAATCGGCCAAAGTAAAGTTTTGGATTTCCTTGGCAACAAAAGTTTTTTCTAAACCACACCCATATTGTGTGTTATATTTGAGCCAGGATTCATGCATTACATTTTCACAATATTCTGCCACGCTAACGTCGTTTAAAACATAAAAAACAAAATTTTTTTCCAAGTAGCTTCCTGATGATGCTTGACGAGATTGAAAAGAAGTTTAAATTTGATTCTAGGTAAACTCAAGGCAATGTCCTCTTCATAAGGTCAAAGGTCAACCACATTCAGTTGTGGTTGTAGACCTAAACTGTTTGAAATTTTGTGAAAATGACAAAAATGTTCTTTTCCCATAAAAGAAGTGTGATCATGTGAAAATCGCCACATTTTACACTTTGCATCAAAATGACTGACAGGTCCTGTGGCCATCCCATAATCATTTCTAAACTTCCTCTGGATATCCCAGACATGTGGGCTTTGGTTTTGTCAGAGGATTTTGAAGTTTTTTATTTGGAGCTCCATAAGAAATTTTGTTTTCTTCCAAAATCCATTTTCACCTGGTACTATTATGGGCACATTTGACTGTTTTGGGTTTTTTTTTTAATATAAGGGGGCGGGTTGTTCAGATAGAAAGTTAGAAAAAATATTTGGAAAATGATGTGGTCTTTGAGTCTAGAGTTTCCTTCATTAATGTCTGTATAAGATCCAGAAAACAGAATCAAAGAAGAGTCTGATTTAACCAGAACTCTTCATGGTTCCACTGGGATCTGGAGATCAAAACTACCGATTTGGGATTCTTTATAGTGTGGAGTAAACAGGATAATACACTTAAAAGCTCAAGAGGTGGATTTTTCATGGTTTGGCCCCTTTAAAGTCCTGCACTATATAGTTTTTTAGTAGTTATGGATTTTGGTGGGAATTTGGTCATAGACAACGATTTAGTGCAGGGATCAGGAACATGTGAGCCAATTAGGGCTGCCACAAACAATTATTTTAATAGTCGACTAATCACAGATTATTTTTTTACGATTAGTCGACTAATCGGGTCATGCGCAAAGTGGATGTAAAGCGCACATCTTAACCATCATTAGTCTTTAAACTAACTAAAAACTAGATATATTAACACTAGCTTTATCTGCGAAAATGTTAATGCGAATACTATAAGCCAAATTTTGCAGCTGAAGATGCTAGAATTGATAGCTAAAAACGCCAAAGTTGATAGTCAGTTAAAAATATTTTAAAGCCTAAAATAGCCTAGCAGAAATATTAGCTAAACTTCAAAATAGCTAAAAAACAAACCCAAAAAAAAAAAAAGCCTAAATTAGCCAAAATAGCTAGCGTGTCGCTGAAATATTAACTAAACTCCAAAATAGCCTAAACATTAAAAAAAAGCCTAAATTAGCCATAACAGATAGCATGTAGCGGAAATATTTGCTAGGCTACAAAATAGTCTAATAAGCAAAAATCCTTAACTAGCCAAAACAGCTAGCATGTAGCTACAATTTTAACTAAACTCCAAAATAGCTCAAAAAACCTTAATAAATGCAAAGAATGTCCAAAAAGCTAGAATAATGCCATTATAACTTTGAACTTTACTAAATTCTGACTCCACATAATATAGAGTAACGACTAATCGACTGTTAAATTAGTCGGTGACTATTTTAATAGTCGATTAGGTCGACTAATCGTGGCAGTCCTAGAGCCAATTAGGTCTTTTTTTGTGCCATCATACCTAAGACCTTAACCTTTTTATCTTTTTACAAGTTGAAATTGAAATTCATGAACTGTACACGTAAAATTTCACCATACGTGACGCAAACCTCCATGGACCGAGGACCGGCGCCATCACCTCTCAGACTAATGAGAGCGGGTTCTATGAGTAACGCTGAGCTGGCTGTTGATGTTCTCAGAAATCCGTGAAGGCTTCGGGGCTTCAGAGGAGCCGAGAAGATCTCAGGAGATCCGGTTGGAGGCATTAGAGTGCAGCTGAAGTCGCACCGTCTCGGTCCCAGCAGAGCAGACGTTTGTTTTACTCTGAGATGTTCTTCACCGACCGTTTGTTCTGACAGAACCGCTACTCTGGTTATCTTAGTAACTGACTGAGTTCATATGAATAATTAAAAGAAAAATGACAGTTTTTTTGTTTCCTGTTGGATTCACTGACGCTGCAGATGTAGTGGACTGAACCAGCTCCAAAGACGGATGTTCTCTGTAGGATTTATCAATCTAGAGGTAATGAAAATGTTTCTGAGAGAGATCTTTATGGATCTTCATGGATTCAGAGACGATTCATTTTGATTATTCAGCACCGCAGAAGTCCTGGATTAAAGGACCGTGTTGTTCTCATAATTATGGCCCGCAGCAGCATCTACTGACTGCAAGGACCATATTGTTTTTGCTTAGAGTGAAAAAACGTAAATTTTCTGCGCCTTTGAACGAAAATTACACCCCCGCCACATGAACGAAAAGTACCTCAAAATCGGACCACACGTAGGGAAAATTGAAAATGAATTTTTGGCATAGTGCGCGTCACCTCGCCCAAAACGATGACATCACGGCGAGCGTTCCCGCAAAAAAAATGAATGGGCCGAAAATTGCTTATGGGACGACAAAAACAATATTTCGAAATACGCAAAAAAAGGTCAATGACCCGTGTCGGGGATAAGCCCTGGAACATTTGAAATCATTATGGGATGGCCACACGACCCACGCCTTGGCGCCAATTAGGCGCCAAAAACAGAGAAATGGCATTTTCACGTTTTTCATCAATATGGGAAAACGACACTTTTGTTCGTCCGATTTTCACGAAACTTCACAACCATGTCCATAGCCGGAGTCAACAAACACCCCAAAAGTTTGATTGACCTTTGACCTTGGGAAGTTGCCGCCATCTTGAAATTAACGAAAAAAGCACGTTTGCTACGAGCTACGAAAAGAAATACCTCCTAGGGGGTTTTATCGACTGTTATGTGACTTAGTTGGGCATTAATGGGAACCTACTGTGGGAGGCTAGGGCGGGTAGCGACTGCGGGCCATCCAACGCCGCTTGCGGCTTTAATTCTTCTGTTCTTACTGCGTAGTTAAGCAAAGAAATTCCAAAGAAAATTCACTGAAATTTGCAGTTGGACGTTGTTGACAGAATCCAGCAGTTTTTCAAAATAATGGCATAAATCTTGTGACTCTCTCTCCAGACTTCGTCTTTCACACGTCTGTTTTCATATATGAAAAACTTGGTGTCGTAGAATTCCAGACGGGCACAAACAGCGATTTATGATTATTAATTTCTCCTCCTGGATCAATTTTCAAATTGGTTTATACTTTCAACCACACGGAACACGCCACTACCAAATCTGAGGCCGATCGGTCAAAGTTCAACTTTCAACCTGCAATCCATAGAGATGTGGAGCCCATAAATGATTTTAAACACGTGTGTAAATGTTTTAGCGTGGTCGCTTGAACACGCCTTGCCGAGAGAAGTGACTTCACGACTCACTACACACACTGTGGCAGAATGGTACATTCCATTTGCATTGTGATGCAGCGGTAGGGCGGTTGACCTCTGACGGGTAGATTGCAGGTTCGATTCCCGCCTTGCCCGTCCATGTGTCAGTGCCCTTGGGCGAGGCACCGAACCCCACGTTGGTTTTGATGGAAGGTTGGCGCCAGTGTTCAGCAGTGGAGCCACCGTCAGTGTGTGAATGGGTCTGTGACTGTACGTCTCCGACATGAGTCCGAAAATTCACGTCTAAGATCGCAGATTCATGATCTTTATAAGTATTGTAGAGTGTAGTAAAATATTAATTTCTCTGGAATACAAAATAATGTTGGATTTTAAAGCCGAATGTGCTGTCAACTAGGGCTGCCACGATTAGTCGACTAATCGATGACTAATCGACTATTAAAATAGTCGACAACTAATTTAATAGTCGATTAATCGTGACTTTATATTGTATGAAATCAGAGTGTAGTAAAGTTGAAAGTTATAAAAGTATTTTGCAAGCTTTTTGGCATTTATTAAGGTTTTTTAGGCTATTTTTCTAGTTTAGCTACTATTTAAGCTACACGCTAGCTATTTTGGCTAATTTAAGATTTTTCCATTTTTTTTTTTTATTGGCTAATTAGGAGTTTAGCTTATAATTCAGCACCATGCTAGCTATTTTGGATAACTTTGGCTCTTTTTACTTTTTAGGCTAATTCAGCATTTAACTAATATTTTAGCTGGTTATCAACTTCAGCATCTTTACAACCACTTTGGACATGACCCGATTAGTCGACTAATCGGGAAAAATAATCGGTGATTAGTCGACTATTAAAATAATCGTTTGTGGCAGCCTACTGTCAACAGAAGTAAACAAATCTTCTAAATAAGGTAAACTTCCTGTTTTCAAAGTAAAACTACCAAGTGCTTCTCTATCCGTTCAAAAAATGAGATTGAAGCTCCGCTCACTGACTTAAGTTCTGAAAATTAATAAATTTAACATCGGAGCTTTAGCTCCAGTGTTTATATTGTTATGATGACTCTATAACAGTTGACGCAATTGACGTAATTTTGTGCAAAAATGTGTTTTTCTCTCAGAAACATGAACCTGTTTTGCTCTTTAAAAAATGTTTTTCGTGAAGTGTTTTTTGACAAATTCAGTTTTAATACCTATGATTTTTGGAACAAATGTGAAGACTGTTTTAATTATTTTGTTATCAGACACATTTTTGTGATCAGACACATTTTTGTGATCAGACACATTTTTTCCAACCTGACATGTTTCGATGTTTTTGGACGACTCTGATGAAGACGGAACGTCTCCGTCGAAACATGTCAGGTTGGAAAAAATCGTGTGTCTGATAACAAATTAATGAAAACAGTTATGAATAATACAGACTCTATGAATTTTATCGCATTAAATGTGAAGTCTGCTGTCTATCAGCCACATCTGATTTATTTTTCTGCACTAAAATATGTGTTTCTCAATTGTCACGATTAAGTTATCTGTTACTTAAAATAGTCAGAAAAGAGAATAGCTGAAAATATTCTTTATTATCGTATGTCGTGATATATATCGCTATTGTGATATAAAGTATTTTATATCGTGATATATTTATATATTTTTCCATGTTGTCTAGCACTAAGAGAAGTCTATGGGGCTTTGAGTTTTTAAACTAGCAGGTACTTGCTATTTGGAACACAAGGTGGGCGGGGTTGATGTGTCCAGGGATTATACTGTCAATGGTAGTGATTGATAGTTTTGAAGCCCAAAACATACATGTGTAGATTTGTCATTAGAAGTGGTTGCGTGTTTTTGTAGCATCAGATCTATCCCAGAAAATCTCCACTGATATCACAAACGTTGCTCGTTTGAGATCGAAAATGTCTTTGATGTTAGCAGCATTTTAAACAAAAAATGATTACTTTTTCTGTTCCGTTTTCACTCCATCTTGATGCTGATGTTTACATTTCTCCAGCATGTCAACAATTTTTCCGGGTTTAAAATATTCATTCTTGTTTTTGAAGGCCGGATATGGAAAAAGAAGTTGGAACAACAAACCTAAAGAGCTTTTCTTTGATTCGGCGTCTTTATGGATCGCCCAGCTCATTAGCAGCAGCTCTGCGAGGATCTCTGCTGAGGCTCGCCGCATCTCCGAAGTGGAAACAAATGCATTTGGAGAGGAGAAGCTCCGGCCGGCGTGCTGATGGTCCTCGGAGGGCTAAACAAATGACTTTTACCGAGCACATTGGGAGCAGGCAGCACTCAAACAAATGCTTTTAAATGGAGAAAAACATGGAAGCAAAAATCCTCTTCTCCCTCCAGAAGCTTCTCCTTAAACCTCTGATGACCGTTATTTTTCCTCCAAGTGGAGAATCGCAGTCATCAAAGGTGCCGCTGAGACCGCCGGCCGGGTGTGCGTGATCCTCCACGGAGGAGCCGGATTTATCTGAGCCAGAAGTGAACTGTGGAGATTGTCTGTCTGATGTATTTAAAGATGGGACTCTGGGCTCCATCTATCATCCGCCTGCTTTGGTGTTTGTGCTGAAGGAACAGAGGAAATCCTATAAATAAACACGTCCTCGTTCTCCCAAACTTCACCGAAATACCCACCAACTCTTTCAAGTCCATTCAGCTGCAGTACTTTGAGGAGTTTTACTACATTTTATTGAAATTGTCAACAATAATGATCTAAAATAGAAAATCTCCTCGTTTTGGTTTTTCCGTGGCATCAAATTTCTGCCGAAAATGGCTCAAACAGAACCAGATGCAACAATTCTAGTCCTCAAAATATAAGGATGATCTTATATGAGCTCTGTTCCAATGTGTGTTTTTTTGGCTTTCGTTATTCCCTTAACTCACAAGAAATTAACATAATGAAACAGTAACTTGTTTAAAGTGGTCGTCTTAGCAAGTAAAGATAAAAAAAATGCAAAATGAGAGCAATTTATACCATAATAAGGGGGGAAAATTGGGGATTCTGATTGGTTGGAGATTGATTATAGAAAAGTGATAATGAAAACCTTAAATAGTAGTTCTACAGTTTATCACAACAGCAAACATGTTTTGTTAGGCGGCGATCCGATTCACGAATCGAACCAAGATTCTTACATTTTTAAATAATGTTTATTGTTATGTGTTTATTTACTGGATGGACGAAAATTGAAACGTTTATACTTTTTATAACTGATAAAAAAAAAAAAAACTGCAAAGATTCAGATTGAAAGAAATTTAGTTTGTCATTTTTTGTCAACCTTCTGGTTAAGTTCAGCAGTAACATAAACAACATAAAAAGGATAAAATTCCCTGCTGATTGTATCATTTAACAACTAAACCTGAACATTTTCTCCAGTTTTTTATCCTCAAAGTTCTTCAATATTTGACGTTCTAAGCATCACATATTGGTGGAGAGACCATTGAAAAAGAAAATGTAAAAAGAATTCGCAGCAGAATCATCTGATCCACGTTGTTTACATCCGTCCTTCAGCAGCGTGAGGCTGCGTTTCTTCAGAATAAGATGCAGTTTCTTAAATTGCATCAACTGTTTGAAGAGTTATCATAACCAAAAGAGCGTAAACACTCGAGCTAAAGCTCCGATGTAAAGCTAATTCATTTTTTCAGAAGTTATGTCAGTGAACAGAACGTCAGTCTCTGTTTTTGAACGGAAAAAATCTCTCACTAGTTTTACTTTGAAAAGCGGAAGCTTCGCTGTTACAAAGATGTGTGTTTACTTCCGGTGACTACTCTTTCGGCTTTGTTTTAGATCGTAAACTTAAAATCCAACATTAATCTGCATTTCAGAGCAAAAATACATCGTCCCCTGTTCATATTTGATCATATTTTCCTACACTGCGATCTTGGACGTTGTGAATATTCAGACTCAAATTTTCAGGAGCAGATCGCAAATATCCGAGCACCCGGATACTCGTTACAGCCTAGTGTTTTAGTGTGTTTTGTCTAACCTGCATGCTTTTCAACATGTTCTGCTCTGGCGTGTTCTAACTGGCTGGACACACCTGAACCAGGTAATCCGCCATGATTAGGGCTTGAATATCTGGAAATCATGCAGAAACGTCAGCCCTCGAGGCCTCTAGTCGTTGGTAAGGGGTGAGTTCTGGCTCCTGACTACCATCTAAAGCAGGGGTGGGCAATTGTTTTGACTCGTGGGCCACAAAGGGTTCTAAAATTTGGCATAAGGGCCGGACAAGGAGCAGATGGAAGGAGAGATTGGGTAATCAACCTCATAAACTAAAAAAATAATAAGGAATTTAGAGAAAAACATGCTTTCATTTGGATTCAAATTCACATATATTCATTTAAAAACTGAAAATTTGGGAGTTTTAATTTCTAAATTTTGATTTTTGTTCTCTTTTGAGTGACCCAATGGGTTGATGTTCTTCAGAGGAAAATGTGAACTCAAAGAAATGCTGCATTTATGTGGTGTAAGAATAATCCGAAAGATCACCATCTGACTCAGAAAGGAACACACACGAACGTCAGAGAAACAACATTATTCATGAGAAGAAACCAGAAATACAATGAAAATAAAACAATAATTAGGATTTTTGATTCAATGTATTTTCATTTGGAGGGCCACATTAAGTAGCTTAAGGGGCCGCATGTGGCCCCCGGGCCGTAGTTTGCCCACCCCTGATCTAAAGGAGTGTGCACGCAACGCATCACGTGAACCAACGCATTCTCATCCCCAACTTGTCATCTTTTGATGTACTGGCTGTTCATAGAATCAAGGGTCCAAAACCCTCGGGTTGAGATACCGGACGCGGACTGGTCCTCAATAGTAAGGGTACCCCAGCCCGGTACCGTTACTCTAACGCGGCGCAGGACGCGCTACCGGTGCTGGGTCAGGGTACCAACGCGCTCCACATTCTGGTACTGTTCTGATTCGCGGCCCAGAGGTCGAGGAGCAGTCAGCACGTCAAAAAACAACCAGTTATGGACACCTAAAACGTCAAAGGTCCTTAACCAAATGTCAATATGTGGTGAGATGGAAGTGAGAATGTGTTGCATGAACAGAAATAACAGACGGGAAAAACAAAAATTCGATGTCGATCTCAATCGCACAACGGACCATAATCCAAAACACCTGAGGTCGCGGCGAACCAGGATAAACATTTATTGAACACTCTAAAACTGCATTTTTAAAACTTTAAAACTGTGACTTTTTAACATAATTATGAACTAGATATATAGCATTGCTGTGATAATGTTAGTGTGAATGCTGGAAGCTGAATTTGACCGCTGAAGATGCTGAAATAGATAGCTAAAACACTGAAGCTGATAGTCTGCTAAAATATTAGCTAAATGCAAAATTAGCCTAAAAAAAACTACAAAAGCAAAAAAAAAAAAAAACTTGGGTTAATCAAAACAGCTAGCATGTAGCTGAAATATTAGTTAAACTCCAAAATAGCCTAAAAAATCTAAGTAAATGTCAAAATAGTCCAAAAAGCGGAAGAATGTCAATTTTTAAAAATGTAACTTTTTAACATAATTGTAAATGATATATAAACTTTCAACACATGTGCCCTACTTTAGCATGTTGTATCCGTGTTCACTATGACCTGTCACCTGCAGCATGCCTGTAGAGAAAGTCTGGGGTTCACTAAACGATCTACAATCTTAATATTTTGTGTGGCCATCTATGTTTTTTCATTATTTATTTCTTTTGTTTACACCTTAAGTGTGACTAAAGCTTTTATGAGAGTCTGTTCTGATAAGTACAAAAGTTTCAGATGAATTTCATAAACCTGTCAGTGTAAATTTGGGATCTGGTAACTCCCGGTGACGCCGCTTCTGAGTGCTTTGATTCACGAGCTCCTCGCGGCTTTTAAAAGGCATTTCGGCGTTCGTCTGCGGGCCTCGTCAGGGCCTCCCTCCAGCACGCAGACGAAACGGCGAGCGGGCCGAGGGCTTCACCTGCAGCCTGATGTTCTTTCCACAGAGCGGAGGAATTCCTGTCTCCGTTCTGGGAGAGCATTCCTGCAGCCGTGCAGAATTTCAGCACAGTTTGCCATTTCTGGATTGTATTTCAGCAGCAGGGCATCGAACTGCAGGGGCGGGCGGGCGGGAGGGAATGTCGGCAGCATTCCTGATGTTCCTGTCCAAAAAAAAAAAAAAAAAAAAAAAGCTTTCCTGCGTTTTTATTTGCTGTTGAAAGGCTGACACTGAAACTTAAAAAAAAACAGTTTGGAAAACGAGCAGGAATGTGAGCAACTAACAGACGAGGGAGAGGAGGAGTTCTGGCGATCGGTCCACCGTGGTTATTGATTGGTTGTTTATCTCCGGCCGCCCCAGAGGAAGCTCTGCGTCCAGAGATTAGCTTCTCCGTTCTGACCAGAACAATAATACCACCCTTCTCTGAACGCCGATCAAAGGTTGGAGGAATGGTTTAGTAAATTAACAGCAAAAGTTTAGATGAAAAGTTCTTTAATTGGTCATTTAATAAAAAACCTCCTGATGTTTCGTAAACCATCAAAAGAACTAAAGCTCAAAGTTTCTTAGTTTTTTTTTTTTTCAAAGCAGAAATTATTTCAGAATATTCTGGAGTTCAAAGAAAGTTTTTAGATTGCCATGGAAACATGTGAGGGGCGGGGTTTAGGATTTTGTTCTTCTTGTGTCTGATGAGACAAAAGTTTGGTTCACCTGCAGCGCCGCAGCACCGGCGGCGGGCGGAGGTGTGAGTGGGCGCCGCCGGAGGAGTTCAGTTTGGTTGCCACGGCGCTGCAGACTCAGTCCGGGGAGGAAGCCCGCTACAAAATGCTGAGCTCAGGGGTTTGGCTCGCCGCCAAGCTGACGCACGGCACGTGCACGTGCACGCTCGCGCTCAGCTGAGGGCAAAGTGCGTCCTTCCCTCTTCACGATTTCTGTTACGTCGTGCTGTGAGGTGTTGTGTGTGTGGTGAATGTGTGTGTGGGTTTGTTAGTATGTGTGGTGGTTGTGGATTTACATGTGTAATTGTGTGTGTTCTGTGTGTGTATTTATGTGCATTTGTTGTGTGAACTTTTGTATGTGTATTTATGTGTTCCATCTGTTGTGTGTTTTGTGCACCAGTTGTTGCACGTGTGTTTTGCTTGTATGTTTGTGTGTTTTTGTCATTGTTTGTTTGTGTGTGTGCTGTGTGTATATTTGAGCATGTGTTGAAATGTTGGGTGTGTTTTTAAAAGTTCACATGTGTTGTGTGTACATTTGTGTGTGTGTGTTGCTGATCGTGAATCTTTGTGTTTGCATGCGTCTGTGTGTGAATCTTTGAGCATGTTTGTTTAAGTGGAGGGCGGGGTCTGCTGGTTGTGTAGTTGTTGTGTGTGTAGTGTTTTCCGCTGCAGACTTCAGTCTGAACTGAATCTCGGTTTCTTTAAGTCGATTCCGTCTTCGCTCTTTCATTTGGTTTTCTGCAGACAAGCTCCGCCCCCCTGTAGGGTTCTTCCAGGCGTCTGCGCTGACGCAGACACGAGACTGTTCGAGGAAAGTTTCACTTCCAGCAGCGCTGCGCGTTTGTGTGATTCTGAACCTGCAGCTTCATTCATGACGGGACGATTCTCTGAAAACGAGCAGAAAAAAAAGCTGAGGTTTTTTTTTTTTTTTTGGAAGATAATTTATTTCTGTCTCTTTGGGTTTCAGTTTTTCATTTCTTTTTTCTGAAATCTCTCTTAAACACAAACCCTGAACTGCAGTTGTTTCTGGATTAGGGCTGCCACGATTAGTCGACTAATCGATGACTAATCGACTATTAAAATAGTCGACAACTAATTTAATAGTCGATTAATCGTTACTTTATATAGTATGAAGTCAGAGTTTAGTAAAGTTAAAAGTTATAATATCATTCTGCTAGCTTTTTGGACTATTTTGGCATTTAATAAGTTTCTTTGGCCTTTTATGGAGTTTAGCTAATATTTAATCTACATGCTAGCTGTTTTGGCTAACTTAAGGTTTCTTTTTAGTTTTTTTAAGCTATTTTTAAGTTTAACTAATATTTCAGCGACATAGCTATTTTGGTTAATTTAGGATTTTTCTGGTTTTTTTAGGCTAATTTTGAGTTTAGCTAATATTTCAGCAGTATGCTAGCTATTTTGGTTAACTTTGGCTCTTTTTATTTTTTAGGCTAATTTGGCATTTAATTAATATTTTAGCTGGTTATCAACTTCAGCATCTTTACATCCAGTTTGTGCATGACCCGATTAGTCGACTAATCGGAAAAAATAATCGGTGATTAGTCGACTATTAAAATAATCGTTTGTGGCAGCCCTATTCTGGATCGTTTCTTCTTCCAGTTTGTCAGATCTGCTTCACCTGAATGGATTTCACGGTGGTTCTGCTGAAACACAGTAGAAGTCCAAACTCTGTTCCTGCTCAGAAGAAAACAAATATGAGGTCGCTGGTTTCCCTTAACATTAAAGATATTAAATTATTTGATCATATATTACCTTTGGCACACTAAAGAATATGTTGATTAAATAATATGAGTTATATTTGTGAGTTTTTTTCCTACGTGGAAGTAAGATGTCTTGATCTCTGAGGCTCCGCCTTTCCCTTTCCTAGAGCGGCTTTGTGTCTGTTTTGCCCACAAAGACAATCATTAGTCGCGTTTCCATTAACTCTGAAATTTCGAAAAACTGAATTTCGATATTAAATTCTCCTAATGGAAACACCACAATTTCGAAAAAACTCGCCTTTTTCGAAATAAAGTTTTTGCGCTTAGAGGAGGTGGTATTTGGGCCGTATCGAAACAGTAGTTTTTCGAAAAACTGTAATGGAAACACTTTTTTCGAAACAAACGAGTCACGTGACCATTAACCGGATATGACGTTTCGGACAGGAAGCAGGAAAAGCTTTTTCACAGCAACTGGCTGCCTTGGGCACCGCACAGCGGGCGCAACGAGAGGTCCCACAGCATCGCACAGCTCATCAAAAGTTGAGCGTGTCATGCGAAAATGCTGAATCCACAGCTCTTCGGTGAATTCTTCAACCACGATTTCCCAAAAATGTTTGACTCTACGTCGCTCCCACGTATAAGGAGCCTGCCGCTCCGAGGCTCGGATCAGACGTAGACGTCTTCTCCGAATGGAAGGATGAGAGTTAGCGCCGTGGCAGAAATGTGAATGAATCTACTGCACATCAAAATAGTGTTTATATCCGTCGCCATGTTTTTTTAATGACTTATCGCGGGAATTACTTCGAGTTCTTCGCATAATCATGGTTTAATGGAAACGCTGTTTTTTCGAAACAGTGTTTTATCGAAATTCTAGAAATTTCGATAAAGTTTTGCGCTAAAGTGTAATGGAAACGCATCTATTCATAGTTTAGCAAAGATGGATGTGCGTACCGTATATCTGCTTTTAGTACTACAACCAGTGATGGCCGGAGCTAGGAGCTGGGCTAGTTCAGCAGCAAAGTTAGCAGATGATCACCGCTAGCTGAGTGACGAAGTTAGTGGTTGATCGCTGCTAGCTAAGCGATGAAGTAAGCGGTTGATTACTGCTAGCCGAGTGATAACGTTAGCAGCTGATCACTGCTAGATTTACTGAGAAATTGAGTGTATGTTAGCCTTTGGGCGGTTCTGGCAGTGCACACTCTTCCTGAAAGGGGCGGTTCTCAATTTGTGACATCAGCGCTTGAGAACCAGCTCGTTTTCGGGGGTTGGGAGGGGCTGGTGTTCACGGTTTAAGAAGAATACTCAGAAATGTGTGAACGGATCAAAATATTATAGTGAGAATTGAACATTATATAAATGTATTCAAAGGAACATTTCAAGTTAGTACGGCAAGCAAATGTAACCAAAATATTTGTATTTTTGAAATGTTTGCTAGTTTTTTTGTTTCTTATCATAAAAAAAAATACCAAAAAGGAAGAACTTTTTCTTTGTTCTGGCTAAACTTGTCTGTAGATTTACAGTCTGACGGAACCGTTTTTGGATTTCTGTCTTTTCGGTTATTCAGCTTGTTTCGTTTTGCTGTAATATTTATAAAATACTGTAAAACTTTGGTTTTTGTTCAACTGTTTTTCTCTCCGTCACTCACAAACCCAAAGTTCCATAATGTTCGATTTCTGAACTTATTTGTAAAATCTAATCTCCTGGATCACAAACATGAAGTGTTCAAAAAACGAAAAGTGATTTTGCTTTCATTAAATCTAGAAAGACTCATCATTCAAAGGCAGTCCTGGTCTCCAGAGCGCTTTCCAGGGACAGAAAGTTCACTGAAAGATCTAAACTGAACCTTCCAGATGGAGGTGAAGGTTTCCTGATGAGCGTCTGAATGAGCAGAGGACAGACTGTCAGCTCTGAACAGATCAGAAGATCCTGGTTTAAACTCATAATACAGAGTTACGTCAGTCTGATTCATAAAGTCCATGTTCTGATGAATGTTCTACAGAAGTTACGTCCTGGAAAACTGCAGTTTTTTCTTTTAATTTTGGCTAAAAGCGGCGTCATCATAACTAAAAGAGCACCGGGAATGCTTTGCAAATAGATCAGAAGATGATCCGAGTGGCGTTTGAAAGGTTTTTTACCGCTTCAGTCTCATCACAGTCGGATCTGACAGAAGGTCGGATCTTTTGACGCCTTTTTCCATTTTCTTTGGCTCTCGGAGCGGCGGCCGTCATCTGTCGCGGCAGCTCCTCCGCCTCCCGCTCGGCTCCTGCGATTCAGGATAAACGATTCCGGTTCTGTTCCCGTCAGACAGAAGATACGAGCTGTGCAGGAACAGGCGTGAGCGCCTCGCGTACGGACACGGGCAGCACGATTAGTTTATCTGAGACCGTCTGTTCTCTGACCGAGCGTATCTGAAGAACCGGTCGTGACGTCCTCGCTGACTCATCACAGACCCGCTGATGTAGAACGTGAGGCGGTTGAAGCAGCTCCAGTCGAGCTTCAGCTGGAAAACCATCGCATGAGTTCTGACAGGAGGAGGAGGTTGACGGTGTTGGGGGGCAAAGGGGGTTTTCTGCTCGGTTCCTTCAGGCCGTGAGAGCCGTGTCTCTAATCAACAGCAGGTAAATCACCTGTTCACCGTGTGGAGGGCCTCCTGCTGCTCCAACACCCCCACAAACCCATCAGGATGAGAAGCAAACAGGAAACCTGAAGTTCTTCCTGCAACATCACATGAGACTGTATGGAGGATGAATGAGATTATTTGTTTGTTTTTTATAAAACAACAAGAGAAACGATAGAAAAACTACAAAACATGACAGAAAAGGTGAAGATTGAAGCTCAGACAAATGTTTCAGACTTTAATATCAATTCTGTTATTGATTAATACAGTCTTGATTAGGTCTGCCACATACTGTAATAGTATAGTTATAATATAATAATGTTGGCTAATCACCATATTTAAAAAAAAATCCGATTAGTTGACTAATTAGACTTTTTTTTGTCTTTTTCCGATTAGTCGACTAATTAAAGATTTTTATTTTTATTTTTTTTGATTAATTGACTAATTACAGATTTTAAAAAAACAATGTTTCGATTAGTTGACCAATTACAGATTTTGTTTCCTGGTTAGTCAACTAATTACAGATTTTTTATTTTTTTCCGATTAGTCGACTAATTACAGAATTTTTTTCCGATTAGTCGACTAATTACACATTTTATTTTATTTTTTCCAATTAGTCGACTGATTAAAGTTTTTTTTTTTTTTTTTTGATTAGTTGACCAATTACAGATTTTGTTTCCTGGTTAGTCAACTAATTACAGATTTTATTTTTTTTTCGATTAGTCGACTAATTACAGATTTTTCTTCTTGGTTAATCAACTAATTACAGATTTTCTTTCTTTTCTGTTAATTCAAATACTCACAGATTAATAAAAAATCTGATATGTTGACTAATTATAATTTTTTTTCTGATTAATTGACTAATTACAGACTTTTTTTTCCTGGTTAATCAACTAATTACAGATTTTCTTTCTTTTCTGGTAAGTCGAATAATCACAGATTTAAAATAAATCTGATATGTGGACTAATTATAATTTTTTTCGGATTAGTTGACTAATTACAGACTTTTTTTCCTGGTTACTTTTAAAAAGTAGTCGACTAATTTGATCATGCATAACATATCTCAACCATCATTAACTTTAAACCTGAACCTTACCTAAATGTTAACTGAAAATAAAGACAATAGTTTATTAATCCTTAAATGAATCTTCAGCTTTTTTCCTTCATTAGTTTCTGGCATTAAAAAGAGATTTAAATCTAATGAGGCCAAGAACAATTCTACACTAAAGAGAAAGTTTTGGTCTCACTGACTCAAATATAACGGAGCATAAAACGGTCCATTTGTCCTGTCGTCTGACGGACGTCTTCTGTTCTGGTGCAGGGTTCCACTTGAGCGGCACGGTCCGGGACTCCGCCGCGCCCTCGGAGCCGGAGCTGCTGTGCAGCGTGAGCGTCAGCTTCGACCGCTGCAAGATCACGTCGGTGACGTGCGGCTGCGGCAACAAGGACATTTTCTACTGCGCCCACGTGGTGGCGCTCTCCCTGTACCGAGTACGGAAGCCCGAGCAGGTCAAACTGCGCCTGCCCATCTCGGAGACGCTCTTCCAGATGAACAGAGATCAGCTGCAGAAGTTCGTCCAGTACCTGATCACGGTCCACCACACGGAGGTGCTGCCGACGGCGCAGAAGCTCGCCGACGAGATTCTGTCGCAGAACTCCGAGATCAACCAGGTTCACGGTGAGTGGATGAGGGACCAGACGGTGGCCAGAACCACAACCGGGTTCAGCAGATCAACTTTGATCCGCAGGTTTTTGAGGCATTTTGTTTGAAGATTGTGGATAAACATTTTAATAATTCTTACACAAACTCTAGAGCAGAGGTGTCAAACATACGGCCCGCGGGCCGTATCCGGCCCGCTAGATGATTTAATCCGGCCCAATTATGAAGAAAAAAATATATAAGAATTTTCAAAAAAGAAAGCAAGTTTCTAGCCCATTCCTGTGGCGAGTTATGGTTCTTTAAAGAAGTGGATGCAATGCGCAATTTAACCACTAGGGGGAGCAAATGAAACTCAATAGATCAAGAAATCAACATCGGATTTATTTTGCTGTGGAAACCCCCAAAATATTTAACAAATTGTTTTTACAACATAAAATGACAGTTTTGGGTGTAATTTCATAAAAACCACTAAACTAAATTTAGTCAACAAACTAATCAACATATTTTTGACTGAAAATGCAAAAGAAAATTTCAGGTGAAATTCCCAGATTCCTTATTTGGGCCACAAATATGAAGAGTTTGTGTTGGTAGAGGAACATGACACACCTCACAGCTCCATGATGTTTTTGTCCAAAAACTAAAAATAAAGGCCATATTTGCTTTTAATTCAATAAAATATCAGTTCCCGAACATAAACGTTTATTTTATCACGTTGATCTCACAGCTGCACAGCAGGACGTCTGAGGGCGTCCGTCGGTTCCTGAGGGTTCATTTAGTTTGATTTTTCATTGATTAAAACATTTATATTTTTTCCGTAGCCCCCTTTTTAGTTTACTATCGGGATTGCTTTAATGTCAGATGTAAAACATTCAGTCTGTATAAAATTAAATAAAACTTTTTTTTTTTTTTTTTTTTTTGTGAAATCCATTTTATTTGAAATGCTTTGGACTCAGTAAATAAAAATGTAATAATAAGTGATTAGACTATTAGGTTGTTTGAAACAGTTTTTGCAACTAAGAAATAAACAAAACAAAAATAAAGCTAAAAATAACACGTTAAACAAAGGTTATTTTGCTGTTATGTTTCTGGCCCGGCCCACTTGAGGTCAGACGGGTTGAATGCGGCCCTGAACCAAAATGAGTTTGACACCCCTGATCTAGAGAAGCTATAAAGTTTAAAGCAGCTGCAGATATTCAACGTTACAAAAGTCTCACACGGACCGGTCCATTAAACTATTGTCTGACGTTAAACAGGTTTGGTGCCTGAAAAATGTAAATGTTTGTACGGCAAGCAAATATGACCAAAACTTTTTAAAACGTTTGCTAGTTTTTTTTCTTCTCCTGTCATAAAAAAATACCAAAAAAAATAATTTTTTAGGTTCTAGTAAAACATTTATCTGTGTATTTACAGTGGGTTGACGGGACGGTTTTTGGATTTCTGTCATTTTGGTTTTTCAGCTCATTTCATTTTGCTGTACTATTTAACGACTATGAAAGAATCTATAATAGTTTTATAAAAATCATCCTGATGGTTTCATTCTGTTTCTTTAAAATCACAAAAGGTTTCATTCCAAAAAATCTTTTTGCCTTCATTTTGTAAAAATATTGCAACGTTTTTTATTCATTTTGTAAAAATTAGAATTAATGCTTAATTTAATAATAATGTTGAACTTCTTAGACATGAGTTTTCTGAGCCCTTCAGAATGAAACGGTTTACGTTTGCCGTTACAGGAGCTCCAGACCCGACAGCGGGCGCCAGCGTGGACGACGAGAACTGCTGGCATCTGGATGAGGAGCAGGTCCAGGAGCAGGTCAAGCTCTTTCTGTCCCAGGGCGGGTACCACGGCTCAGGGAAGCAGCTCAACCTGCTGTTCTGCAAGGTAACGCGTGTGAATTCTCCCGGACTGTTCAGTGACACGGCCAGCAGAGCTCATCTCAAAGAACGAAACAGAAATAGCCGAATAATCTAGTTATAATCCAGATTACTCCACAAAGGTTAAACTATCTGAGATTTATGTTCAGAACTTTCCTCAAGAAATGACAGATTAGGGTTTAAGGACTCAGAACCAATGTGTCGACTCTGCAACAAAGAGTAAACAACAATAATTTTGCTCTAAATGTCTTAAATGTACAAAACACAATCTTAAAGTACTGAAACCTGTTGAGTCACTAATTGAATTTTCTCAGGTGTTGTAGTTTGGTTTGGTGAAAAAGACCAATCATTCGCTGTGACTCTAAACAATAAACATGTTAATGAAGAGCTTTTGGAAATGTAAAGTTTCTCCTGCTGTGTAACTTTACTCATCCAAAAATACGATTCTATGCAGATGATGCTCTTCTATACTTGTTAGATAAGAATCCTTATTTCAGAGTTTTTATTTTTCTTATATTTTTAAGAATTAAAATATTTTTTTAGAAGGAGTTTTTATTTTGTGAGTTTAGGGCATAAATGACTTAGACGCCATTGATAAAGTTGACAGTAAGGGTGACATCAAGTAACCGGGTTTAAGTTCAGATCCGTGAGTTGCACCATTTTTAGACTTCTCCTTCACAACATCTACAACAATTTATTTAATCATAACCTCTGTAAGTATATTTAAAAAACAATTAAAATAAAAGTATTTCCTGTAAACTAGAGATGTTTTTTTAATTGACAAAATTAAAAATTACACCTTTTTCCATTTGGAATATTGAAATCCAAACCAGTAGGCAGAATAGCATCCAACAGATGGTAAACTAGAAGAAAATCTAAGCAGCAGATGAAAAAAAAATATTTATATAAAGTAATAATAATATATAGCATATAAAAATATAACACTAAACTAAAAGTAACTGTAAAAAATATTTTACAATAAAAATCTAAGAAACAAAGACATTAATTCAGAGTTTTATAGCTTTCTTATTGCATATTTTTTGTAGGGATTTATAAAAACCAAGAGATTGTTTTTGAAATACAAAAATTGTGACTTTACTTTTTAGAAAATGACATTTATAAATAAAAAATATTACTTAAAATATCAAAATTGTTATAAATTGACTAAATATTTTTCCCCTTTCTTTGATAGAACCAAATTGAATTTTAAGATACATAAATGTTAGGATTGTTCTTTTTTTGTTTGTTTGCTTTTTGGAAAGCCACCCAGAACATTTTAACCAAATTACAATCATTAAACAGGTGCTATTGATGTTATCTTTAGTACACATGAGCCATGAATTATCCTGCATATTAAATCTCATATTAAAAATTCTTTACATGGATAGGTGTCGTTCATTGTTTTAAAATTTACTTTTTTTAAATTTTAATCTAAAGATGTTTTGATGAAATGTTGAGTCACTTCTTCTACAGAAAAACTTTCACCAATGAACTGGTCTGAGGACCTCTGCTGGTCATACAAACCTCTCAGGACCATCTCTGTCTGAATCCAGAAAATAAATATCAACACAAATCATCGTTTTATATTTATAAATGAGTCACAGCTGGAAACTGCAGCAAAAACATTCTCAAAGTTGTAGAATAATCAAAATATTTATTTAAAGCTTCTATAATGCAGAGAAACTGATCAGGTAACAACAAAAATGAGTGAAAATCTTAAACTATTGCAAGAAATTATTGATTTTGGTAAATTAGACAATTTTTGAAAAACTGGATTGAAACTCTAAACCAGAAATCTATTAAATTTGTCATTTGTCATCAAAAACCTAAATATTTCTATCCTGAATGAGTTAAAAACCATTTTTCCTGGAGAACTCTGGACTCCAGAATCATCTAGAACTCTTGTGTTGTGACGTCGACCGTCTGTGTCTGCAGGTCAGAGAGATGCTGAAGATGAGGGACTCCAACGGGGCGCGGATGCTGACGCTGATCACGGAGCAGTTCATGGGAGACCCGCGGCTGGCGCTGTGGAGGCAGCAGGGGACCGCCATGACGGACAAATACCGGCAGCTGTGGGACGAGCTGGGTAAGGAAGACTCAGAGGTTCAGTGAGAGAATGGACCCGAGAAATGAAGAACCGGGTTTCTGATGGCGGCAAATGATCCAGCAAATACTGGAACTTTCCTGTTTCAAACGTTTTTAGATTTAACTTTTTGGAAGTTCCGTGAACACATGGTTAGTGGAACCGGTTATTAAAATATTATTTTATTTTATTTTTTGGTAAAAGCACCAAATTTGGCATAGATCAGGGGTCTGCATCCTGCGGCTCTGGAGCCACTTGTGGCTCTTTTAGCTCTCCATAGTGGCTCTGTGGCTAAAGAAAATTAAATAATGGTAATTTTTTTATTCAAATTAGTTAAGTTTATAAATGTTTGACTGAAGTGCACCTCAAATATAAACTATGTACAGATATTTACGTCCCTGCTGACTTGAAGAGCTCTTGTTTGTTCTATTCTTCCTCCAGAATACACAGATTTCAAATACTAACCAAAGCTTTAGTAAAGTCTTATCCTTTATCATTTTAAAGCACATATCATCTTATGCTGTCCAAGTCTGGCTCAAGGCGTCTTTTATTTTGAAAGGAAATCACACAAGCTTCTGTCAAACGTAAAAAAAAATTTCACATTTTGTCAAAATGTTAGTTTTTTCCTTTTAGATTTCTGTTTTTGTTCGTGCCACAAAAGAATCATAATTCATATTTATAACTAAAAAATACATTGTAATGAATTCACAGCAGTACCAAAACACGACTTTGCGGCTCCTTCTAGGTTTTGATCAGTAGAAAATGAACCCAAACGGCTCTTTTACTGTTAAAGGTTGCAGACCTCTGGTATAGATGTACTGTAGGATCCGCTCTCTCAGAAAGGCAAGTTTTCCACAAGAAAATCCAAGATTTCAAAATTGTATTTTCTGAACTATAAGACAGAAAAAGGACTTCTGTGTCCTTCATGAAGACTTCTGTCTTTAACGAGGACTTCTGTCCCCATTGAGGACTTCTATCCTTCACCAGGACTTTTGTCCTCAACAAAGACGTCTGTCTTTAACGAGGACTTCCGTTGTCAACGAGGACTTTTGTCCTTCAGGGTTTTTTTTGTCTATGAGATACATTTTGTCCTTAACGAGAACATCTGTCCTTCTCGAGGACTTCTACTCCTCTGCTTTTGCTTCTTTCATCCAGAAAGAAAAACTTCTAACTTTAGCACTTTTAGTCGTGTCATCAGCGGACTCATTCTACATTTAAGCTCATTCTAAATCTCACTTTGATGACAACACTTAAAAAAAAAACCGGAAGATTGTTTTAACGAATCTGTGAAGTGTGTTAGATTTGAACTTCTGCCAGACATTGAACTTCCGGCGTTTGGAGGTGAAGCGACAGATTCTGGATTCTCCGTTGTGGTGGTTGCAGGAGCTCTGTGGATGTGCATCGTGCTGAACCCTCACTGCAAACCCGAGCAGAAGGGCTGCTGGCTGCGACAGCTCCGCCGGTGGAACGGCGTGGACGTGTGTCCTTTGGAGGACGGTAACCATGGCAACGAGCTGACCAATCTGACCAACGCTCTGCCTCAGGGCCCCGCGGGCAACCCAGGTGAGACGACACCCCGCCGATCCTGGATCCTCTCATTGTTTCAGCTCATCCATCCCGTCTCTCCTCCTCCTCCTCTCTCTTACCGGTGTTTCTTCTTTGGTTTCGATGCCTGTTTTCTCTTTGTTTTGATGCACGAACATTAGAAGACGTCTGTCAGGAATGTTCTGCTAAACTTGACGATCTTCCTCCTTCTGTTCCGCAGACTCGCTGATGCGACCCCACCGGACCGTGTTCACCGAGCCATCGAGGCCTGCGACCTTCACTGGCAGGACCCCCACCTGCAGCACATCCTCAGCTCGGACCACTACGCCGACCACTGTTACCATGACGACCTGGATGCGGGATGGTGGCCTCTGTGGCACGGTGAGGCCGAACCGCCCGAGCGGGGGCCGGCGGCGAGCGAGTGCGCAGAAACCTGACCTGCCGCCCGTGTCTTTGCAGAGCACGTCCCCACGGCCTGCGCCCGCGTGGACGCCCTGCGGTCGCACGGGTACCCCCGGGAAGCCCTGAGGCTCGCCGTCGCCATCGCCAACACGCTGCGCCGGCAGCAGCAGAAGCAGCTGGAGCTCTTCCGCACGCACAAAAACGGTTTGTTTCTATTTTAACCACCAGGTTTCCTGTACTTTCTTTAAATCTACAATAAAGAAACTATTTAAAATGAATAAATCCACAAAATTAAAAACCTAATCCAGACCGGACATTCAGAAGCCGCAGCTCGTTTTATTTAAGATGTGTGTCGGTGAGATTCGATCTTTGAAGAAGTGCTTACTAAGCTGTTTCTACAGAGCTGCTTAACAGAGGAGTGACCTCCATCACCAACCTGGAGGGGTGGGTGGGACACCCGCTGGACCCCGTCGGCACCCTGTTCAGCACCCTGATGGAGTCCGGGACAGTCCCAGAGGACTGCGGTCCACCTGAGCCTCCAGGTACGTCACGTAAACGATGGACGAATGAGAAGGGAGGATTCCTCCTGCGCTCAGCTCGCCGCCAGAGGCGATGAGGCGGACGTGTCAGCCTCCAATCACAGCTCATGAATAAGAAATGCAGCAGAAAAACGCTCCAATTAAGACTCTTTAATTATGCATGGGGCCCAGCTGACCCGTTTGGAGGTGCAGCCGTTAGAGAGGAACCCAGACGACGAAACATCTCTGGTGACTTCATGTTTGAGAAAGTTCAGACCACGGTTTGATGCAGCCGGCTGTAAAAAAAAAAAAAAAAAAAAAAAAAAGTCTCACTTTTAGTCCTGAGGAAAAAGATTTGGATGAAGCGTTTCAGCAGAAAAACCAAAACTTTGGTTTCTTCTATTGATGTAAAAATGATACATGTATACAATAACAAAAAGATTGTCTAAATTTTACTTTCCGTGGAAAAATGATTGACAGCAAGTCATAAGTGGGTGAGAGAGAGACAGAAGTACCGCTGAAAGCTGCCGTCATAGTCTTCCATGCATTCACTGTATATGAGGCTAAGAACTTTTGGCTCCTCCAAAGCGGCGAATTTTCAGCACGTTGAAAGTGAGACACCCAACGGCTAGTTTTAGCACCACAGAAGAAGAAAAAAACACAAAAAATTAATTAAGAATTAACAGCCTTTGAGTGACGACATTTGACAGAAAACTCGAAAATACAAGAAATCTTGAAAAAAAGATTTGCATCTACATGGTTTCCATTACAAAATTATGTGAATGAAAAACAAAGCAAATTGTCGTGTTTCCACAAGTTCAGCCTAATTTTACGTGGGGGCGGGGCTTTGAGCTTATTGGCTACCTGGACATGATTAACATTGAGTCGCAGACGTTATATTATTTCCACTCCAGAACAGCGTCTGTTGTCATCTCTGCTCTGATGTAGGCTGCCATAAACGATTATTTTAATAGTCGACTAATCACCGATTATTTTTCCCGATTAGTCGACTAATCGGGTCATGCACAAACTGGATATAAAGATGCTGAAGTTGATAACCAGCTAAAATATTAGTTAAATGCCAAATTAGCCTAAAAATAAAAAGAGCCAAAGTAAGCCAAAATAGCTAGCATGCTGCTGAAATATTAGCTAAACTCTAAATTAGCCTAAAAAACAAACAAAAAAACCAACCAAATTAGCCAAAATAGCTATCATACTCCTGCTAAACTCAAAATTAGCTTAAAAAAAATTCTAACTTAGCCAAAACAGCTAGCATATAGCTGAAATATTAGTTAAATTCAAAAATAGCCTAAAAAAATAAAAAAAAAAAACGCTTAAGTTAGCCAAAAACAGCTAGCATGTATATTAAATATTAGCTAAACTCCAAAATAGCCTAAAAAAACTTGATAAATGCCAAAGTAGTCCAAAAAGCTAGCGCAATGCTATTATAACTTTCAAATTTACTACAATCTGACTTCATACAATATAAAGTAACGATTAATCGACTATTAAATTAGTCGTCGACTATTTTAATAGTCGATTAGTCGACTAATCGTGGTAGCCCTACTCTGATGTACCAAACTTTACATTTAATATTCTCACACCACCAAAACGGAAATGACTATCAACAAATATCGATCATGTCCCAGTAGCTGATGGACTCAAAGCCCCGCCCCCACGTCTCCAAAAAGAAAAAGTCTGAATCTAAACTGTAAATTAAGACTGAAAAAACAAGGGAGAGAAACAAAAAACAAAAGCAGCAGCTGTTTTATTTTGTACATTTTAAGTTTATAGTTTTTTCAATATTTATTTAAAGTTTAAAATGTGTACTTTTAAGTTTAAAAGGCTTCATATGGAGCCCCTAAAGGGAAATAAAAGTAAATTAAAATAAAAAAAAATTAGTGCTCACAGAAAACCAAGTCTACAGTCACTGTTTTTTTTTTTTTTGGGCAAAATTGGCAGCATTTGTAACCGGGTGTCACAATTTTCCGTGGAGGTTTTAAGAAAATTTAAGACTGGATGATTTTTCTCTAAAAGTTGACGGCAGATTTGATGGTCGCCAGTAACGGGCAGGGATGACACCATTACAGAACCGTGTGCTTCCGCTGGCCGTGCACGCATCAGGACGCGGCGTGCCGAGCGGCGCTCCAGCTGTTGTGGGGACAGAAAGGATGAAGGTTTCAATTAAGGCTGTGCTGTTTTGATCAGCGTTTGTGGAAGCGCGTCCCTCAGGGAGCAGCAGACCTCCTGGGATGAACCGAGGTCTACAAAGAGCTCATTAAACCGTTAAAACATCCTCAGGAGAAAGGCGCCGTGAAAGCAGGAACACTCCAATGAACACGCCGATCAATAGATTTATCAATACTTCTCAGTTCGTGGCCCAGGGCCGACACTTCCATCATTTTCCATCATTTCTCATCGTCCCCCCCTCCTCCTCCCTTAGGATCCACGGGCTCGGGCAGGAAGACGGAGAACCCGGAGCTCCCGGCTCAGCGCCCCCTGGAGGACGGAGAGTCGTTTGTGCTGTTGGCCGTGGAGACGGCTCTGATTGGCTTAGGCCAGCAGAGGGTGATGCCGGAGGGCCTGTACGCCCAGGAGAAGGTGTGTCGCAACGAAGAGCAGCTGCTGGCCAAGCTCCAGGAAGTGGATTTAGACGAAACGTTGGTTCAGATCTTCCGGAAACAAGCCACGGTTCTGCTAGAGGGTGAGTCAGACCTTTGATCGACTCAAAATGCAAACATTTGTTTATCATGTGAACTTCTGCAAAGTCCATTCATTACTGACAATAGACACCTTCTGCTTTTACTGTAGTCATTTACTAAACAAACAAATCAATTAGTAATTTTTTGGTGGATTATTTCCAAAGTGTTGTCATGGTAACAGCTGTACACTCGCGCGGCAGGTAAACATTGACTGTATTTTAGAAATGAACCAAGCAAGCATGACGGCATCCATAGAAAACGTTTTTTTTGCGACACGGACGCCATGTTGGAACCAGATAAGTCAGTCAACTTTACAATATGGCAACCATTGTTGGAAGGCCACTCCCACTACCGGTTGAAAGTGGTCTACACAAAATCTGTGAAACATTTTGGATGTAGGGGCCATCAGGCTCCGCCTACTTCTATTGAGGCATCTGATTGGTCAGTTAATAGCATGAACTACAGGGAAAATATGATAAAATGAGGATTAGCAATTGAATACAGTACAACAAAAAAGTTTTGTTTTTTCAAAGAGAAAAGAAACTAGATCGTTTTTACTGCAATAAATATCAGCCATTTATTCTAATCATTAAATGTTCATCAATTATTTTATTGATTAATAATAAAACTATGTTTCAAGTTTTGTTGTTCTAGTAACCAATATTATAGAATATTTAGGTCATGTGACCAAAACCTCTTTATTTTTAGTCTCTATTATAACAGCCAATCAGAATTGAATATTCACCTTGAAAAATGTACTCATTCTATTGGTCAGAATAACCGTTCATGCTCTGATACCTTATTTTAACGTCTTGGTAACCCTCTATTATTCAAGAAATGAACTGACCAATCAAATGCCTCAATAAAAATAGGACATTTCAATTTTTTCTATTGTAAAATCGTTCTCAGTCATCTTTTAATATTGATGATGGAGGTTTTACCACATGTTTTCTGTAGCTCTATAGAAATATGGTTCCAGTTGTGGGCGGGGCAGTTAGCTATGCTGTTTACACTCTCTGCCGCTAACTAACCCGAAGCTAACATTAGCGTAGCAGTATCAGAGCTATCCTGCCGTACAGTTTTGAGCCAGATTCCAGCTCAGACGAGTAAAATTTAGGCGTCAATCTATTTGTCTATAAGTGGATTCTTCAGAATCGAGTGGAAAAAGGTAGACTTTGGCCCCGCCCATCTGGGCATTTTCAAGCATCTGGTTTTCATCTTAAGAAATACTCTTAAATGCAAATTGTAAATAATTTTTCTTATATATTATGACTGTTGACTCCTGTTTTGGAGGAAAAGCCTCAGAAGATGAACTGGATCTTGGTAGAACTTGTTTAGATTTAGTTTCGTCCTGGTTGACAGGAGTGTCTCTGTGTCCTCCAGCTGGTCCTTACAGCGGTCTGGGGGAGATCCTTTACCGGGAGAGCGTCCCCATGCACACGTTTGCCAAGTATCTCTTCACATCCCTGCTACCTCACGACGCCGAGCTGGCGTACAGAATTGCACTGCGGGCCATGAGGTGAGTCACCAGAGAACAGCTGATGCAGGACCTTCATCCATGAAATGACCTGCGAGAAAAGTTCAAACATAATGCAGTAGTTCCTGCAGTGAATCACAGTAAAGACCCACTTCATCTATTATGGTTATGCCATTTTTAGCCCAAAACAGAGGTCAGCAACCTTTAAGAGTAAAAGAGCCGCACTGACTAACGTTAGCCTTTAAGAATTTGGATTTGCATTTATAACCTTCGTTTTTTTAAATAAATGTGAATATTGTCTATTTTTGCAAGAAAATGTATAAAAAGAAACTAGCATCTCTCAAAAATGTAGTACCAAAAAGCTAGCTTGTTGCTTAATTACTAGCTAAACTTCAAATTAGCATAACATTTCTCTGTAAATTAAATCAGCCAAAAAGTTTTGAAATAAAAGCTAAACCCAAAATTAGCCTAAAGCCCATAGTAGATAACAAGTTAGCTAAAAATGTTAGCATATTGCTAAAATATTAGCTAAACTCCAAATTAGCATAAACTAATTGGAGGCCAAATCTGCCAGAAAAAGCTAGCTTGTTGCTTAATTACTAGCTGAACTTCAAATTAGCATAACATTTGAAATAAAAGCTAAACTCAAAATTAGCCTAAAGCCCATAGTAAGTAGATAACAAGTTAGCTAAAAATGTTAGCATATTGGCTAAACTCCAAAATAGCATAAAAAACTAATTAGAGGCCAAATTCGCCAAAAAAAAAAGCTAGCTTGTTGCTCAATTACTAGCTGAACTTCAAAATAGCCTAAAATTCCTCAGAAAACGTAGTCAAAAACGTTAGCATGTTGCTAAAATAGAAGGTAAATTCTAAATTATCCAAAAAAAAAAAAAAATCCGTATATAACAAATTAGCTGAAAACATTAGCTGAACTCCAAGTTAGCATAAAATTTCTCAGAAAACTCAGTCAAAAACGTTAGCATGTTGCTAAAATTCTAAATTAGCTTAAAAACTCCAGTAGGTAAAGTAGTGTAGTGATAGTCATAGCATGTTGAGAGCCAAGAGTCACATGGAACCCCTATTCTAGACATACATTCTGCAGAGTGTCAATTTTAATCTTCATTTTGACAAAAATGCTACGACATCATGCTAAAAACACCATTTTTGTTGAAGTGGGTCTTTAAAAAACTCTCACCGAAGAGCGACTTCTCCATCTTTTGCCCCTGCAGGCTGCCCGTTCTGGAGTCCCTGGCGCCCCCTGCTGACCTGTCTCGACCTCACCACATCGTGTCGGTGGTGCCGAACCGCTACCCTCGCTGGTTCACGCTGAGCCACATAGAGAGCCAGCAGTGTGAGCTGGCCTCCACCATGCTCACCGCTGCTAAAGGTACGGAGAATGAGACAGACGCTCGCATGAACGGGACAGAGGGAACGCGTGACGGAGGCCTGTTGGTTTGTCCCGTTACCAGGTGACACCGGTAAGCTCCAGATCGTGCTGGAGTCCATCCAGAAGAACATCCACTCGTCCTCGCACATCTTCAAGCTGGCTCAGGACGCCTTCAAAATCGCCACGCTCATGGAGAGCCTGCCGGACCTCACGCTGCTCAAAGTCTCCCTGGAGCTGGGCCTTCAGGTAAACACAGACCAAAACTCACCTGAGGCGCCTCCACTCAGAACGTCTGCTGACCTGACGTGTCCCGCAGGTGATGAGGATGACCCTGTCCACCATGAACTGGAGGAGGAGGGAGATGGTGCGCTGGCTCGTCACCTGTGCAACAGAAGTCGGTGAGTTTCCACAAATGACCAGAACCTTCCATGTGGTCCTGTTGTTCTTTATTAATATTTAATAAAAATCTTGTTCATCAAAGTTCATTCAGGACTTTTGGTATTTTAATATTTTACGAGATTTTATGCAATTGATGGGATTTTTAGCCCCATTAAAAAAAGGGAAATTCTTCAAATCCTTTGAAACTTTTGCAATATTAGTATCAAAACATTTTAGTACATTCAGGACATTCATGCTAGTACTTTTCTTACCTTTTACATATTTTTGAAACTTATGCAATATTGATATCAAAATGTTTTATCACGTTCAGGAAGTTTTGGCTAATTTGACAACTTTGCAGTTTTTTGGGGGCTATATTTGAGTTTAACTCGTATTAGCAACGTGCTAGCTTTTATGGCTAATTAGGCATCTTAAGCTAGTATGTTAGCTTTTTGGCTTATTTGGTACCTATTGAGGTTTCTTGGGCTAATTCTGATTTAAGCTAGCATTTTAACAATGTGCTGGTGTTTTTTGGCTAATTTGGAATCTATTGATGTTTTTTTGGGATAATTCATAGTTAAGCTAGGATTTTAGCTACATGCTATCATTTTTTGGGCTATTTTTAAGTTTAGCTAAATGTTCACTTTTAACTCAATTAGGCCATTTTGGGAGTAAGCTAATATTTTAGCAACATGCTAGCTTTTTGGGCTAATTTGAACTCTATTGAAGTCTTTGGGGCTAATTTGTATTTAAGCTAGTATTTTAATTATTAAGTATTTTATTAATGTGTTAGCTTTTTCGCTAATTTAGTATCCAAGGATTTTTTTAATATTTGGAGTTTAGTTAATATTTTAGCAACATGCTAGCTTTTTTTGCTAAACTGGCACGTTTTAAGGAGTTTTCATTAAATTTCCAACAATTTTCTCTAAACTTTAAGCAAGTGTATTTTTCATAGGTCTTCAAATCCTTTAGCGTCATGCAGTTAGCATTTTCACCAATTACAACATTCACACTAGCATTGTCACAGGTAATGGTAATTTCTCAAGACACTAAAGTTCTTCAAAGGTTCTGAGGAACTTTGGCTTCATTTGAATATATTTCTGTAGTTTTTCCTTCAAGGATTGATGGAACCTTTTAGGATATAAAAAGATTAAAATCTCAGCTGTGCTGCACTGAAAGGAGAGCTGTAGGAATAGTCAATAAAAGAATCTGCACCTACTTTATATCCAGTACTATAGCAACATACTGAGAAGCATTACAGAAACTCCCAGCATGCTCTGGGACATCAGCTCAGACTTCATGAGACTCTAATAGAGGGTTGGAGAGAGACTGGAGGGGCAGTGACTGTGTGGACTTCTGGTTCGACTAAGTGGGTCTTTATGTTGGGAATCCTGGAGCTCCACGGCCGATTTCCTCGACGTGGGCAGGAAGTTTAGCCCTGAGGGCAACCTTCCTCCCAGATGATTTCATGTTAAAGCAGCGAGCGACAAGGAGTCCCTGTTCCTGCCACGGCCGTTTGAATGGATGCATTGAAAGCAGAACCATTTCATTTAATGTCAGAGAATCGGACGCAGAAAATCAAATTAGGAGCCGAAATACCAAAGAAAGTCTGGTGTGTTCGGATTTCTGTGTACAAAGTAAGCTTAGAAACAACGTTTGGTTCCAGCAGAATAAAGATCAACTTCAACTGGGAAATCAGACGATGGATAATTTAAGTGATAATATTTTAGATTTAAATTAAAACAAAGTCACAATAAGAATCGACTATACGTTTGTGGTTAATCAACCTTTGTCTCTCGTCATGTCCTAATTTACATACATATTCAATAATACTAAACTTTTCTATTAAGGTTTGAACTTTGACAGTTTAAGCAAAAGCCTGAGTTTCAAAAGTGTGTAGTGAGACTTAAAATATCTATAATCTTACTTTGCAAATGTTATCTTTTGCAGGTTATTTTCAAAATATAACTGATGTTAAAACATGGACTCAAAATCATCGATGGAGGTTTTAACCGACCCTTCAGGAATTTCCAATGCTAGAGTCGCACCATTTCTCGCAAAGTTGTCTAATCACCCCAGATTTGACCAGATCCTTACTGATTTAGAAAAGTTGATCATCAATCAAATAAAGTCGTCAGTCAAAACCAATCTAGAGTTCTTAAAATTCCACTCCAACCATATTTTTTTCTACTGTATTCCAGTGATCTTCTAATTATGAAAGTTTTAGCCAATTTTTTGCACTTTAGTGCAAACATAAGCAGCTCAAAAATAACAAGCAGTATTGAATGAAAGCAGTTGTACATTTTTGAGCCAGAATCAGCGTCAGCAGGGGGAAGAAAACTTTGGCTCCGCCCATTTCAGTCACTGCATCATTAGACAGCATTTTCGAGCATCCAGTTTTCATCTTCTCCTGATTTGAAATTGTAATACATTCTTTTATAAAGGTCATCTACTATGAGAAAAATGCAACGACATGTTGAAAACACAAAAAAACTATTTTCATTGGACTTCCTGTAGAATCTAAAACAAATCTTGGGGTGTGTCTGAATTCTCACCCTAACTACTGAGAAACTATATAGTACAAGACTTTCTAGTCTCCTGGATTTTTAAAGGAATTTGGACACCAGGATCATTATTTTTTTTTTATGATGTCACTAATACGAACATTTGACAACTATTGTGTTCTGATTAAAACATTTAAACAAATTTTTTGCAAACATTTTATAAACACAATACATTCTGGGTTATATTCACCAATGATGTGAGCATTGATAAACACTGGTTTTTCACTAAGACTTATGGGAAATTTCTAGGGTACTCTATTTTGGAATTGTACACTAGGACAGTACTACAAAATGGTGAACACACTATGAAGTGAGTAGTGAAGGAATTCGGACACAGCCTTAAGGACCCGAGTCTGTTCGGAATTAGCATCACCATTCATCATTACTACGTCTCCCAAGATTCATTGCTTTAACCGTTAAAGCAACAGAATCTCGTCCCATGCAACTGTAACTAAATGACACCACAAACGTAGAACAGTCGGTTACAACAGTTTTGTGTTGAAGCACAAATGTAAATGAGCAATTTCTTTAACCATTTGTTCAGCAACAATAAAAAAAGAATCCCTGTAGGATCCTGGAGAGGCTGTCTTACTAAGTGTAAATAATTCTTACCATTAAAACACAAACTTGAAAAAAAAAAACTAGGAAACCAATGACTGAGCCTTGTGGAACACCATCAGGAAAATCCCTCGTAAAGCCACAGATTCTGTCTCAAAAATGTAACCTTCTCCCAGATCTGATGTCTAAATGAAATTCTTCCTTATAACATAAATGTAAGCCAACAGAAACATGACTCTAAAGGAGGGGGCCGGTGTCGGTTCGAAGGCTAACAGAAAAATTGTAACAATCACAGCCTAAACGTAAACATTTAGGGTTTTCCAGAAAGTCTACACATAGCTGAATTTGAAATAACTCATTTCTATAATCTTCAAAGAAGAAAAATATTATACTAAAACATTTAAAAAATGAGATATATTTAATTACCGGCGATAATGCTAGTATGAATGCTGTAAGCTAAATGTGGCCCCTGAAGATGCTGAAATTAATATCTAAAAAAAAAAGAAGCTAATGGCTGAAAACGCTAGAGTTGATAACTAGCTAAAATATTAGCAAAATGCCAAATTAGCCTAAAAAAATGAAAAATTCAAAATTAACCTTAACAATAAGCCTGTGGCTAAAATGTTAGCTAAACTCCATAATAGCATAAATTAACCAAAATATTAGCTAAACTCGAATATACTGTAAATTAGCCAAAACAGCTAGCATGTAGCTGAAATATTAGCTAAATGCCAAATTTTCCTAAAAAATGAAAAATTCAAAATTAACCTTAACAATAAGCCTGTGGCTAAAATGTTAGTTAAACTCCATAATAGCATAAATTAGCCAAAACACTAGCATGGTAGCTGAAATTTAGCTAAAAAATGCCAAATTTCCTAAAAAAATGGAAAAATTCAAATATTAAGCCTTAACATAAGCCTGTGGCCTAAAAATGTTAGCTAAAAACCATTTAATAAGCATAAAATTAGCAAAATATTTAGCTAAACTCGAATATAGTGTAAATTAGCCAAAACAGCTAGCATGTAGCTGAAATATTAGCTAAATGCCAAATTTTCCTAAAAAAATGAAAAATTCAAAATTAACCTTAACAATAAGCCTGTGGCTAAAATGTTAGCTAAACTCCATAATAGCATAAATTAGCCAAAACAGCTAGCATGTAGCTGAAATATTAGTTAAATGCCAAATTTGCCTAAAAAAATGAAAGATTCAAAATTAACCTCAACAATAAGCCTGTGGCTAAAATGTTAGCTAAACTCCAAAATAGCATAAATTAGCCAAAATATTAGCTAAACTCGAATATAGTGTAAATTAGCCAAAACAGCTAGCATGTAGCTGAAATATTAGCTAAATGCCAAATTTGCCTAAAAATTGGTAAGAATTTGCAATTTAGCCAAAACAGCTAGCATAAAGCTAAAATGTTAGCTAAGCACCCCAAATTAGGCTAAGAAAACTGGAAAAATTATAAATCAGCCAAAACAGTTAGCATGTGGCTAAAACATTAGCTAAATCCCAAAATAGCCCAGAAATCATCAACAATAGCCAAAACAGTTGGAAAAGCTAGCTTAAGAAGAGCTATAGGTCCGTAGAGGTGGGCCTGGTCCGGCCCACAGGCCGCAGTTTGGAGACCCCCGCTCTAAAGAGAAGGGGGAATAGATCGGAGCCTTGCGGATCTCCAACTGTGACGCTTTCCTCCGTGTCTTGCAGGAGTGTTTGCGCTGGACAGCATCATGCAGAACTGGTTCACCCTCTTCACCCCGACCGAAGCCACCAGCGTGGTGGCGACCACCGTCATGTCCAACAGCACCATCGTGCGCCTGCACCTGGACTGCCATCAGCAGGAGAACCTGGCCAACTCCGCCCGGACCCTGGCGCTGCAGTGCGCCATGAAGGACCCTCAAAACTGCGCCCTGTCGGCGCTCACGCTCTGCGAGAAGGACCAGATCGCCTTTGAGACGGCGTATCAGATCGTGCTGGACGCGGCCGCCACGGAAATGAACTACACTCAGCTGTTCACCATAGCACATTACATGGAGCACCGCGGCTTTCCCACCAGGGCTTACAAACTCGCCACGTTAGCGATGACGCACCTGAACCTCAGCTACAACCAGGACACGCACCCCGCCATCAACGACGTGCTCTGGGCGTGCGCCCTCAGCCACTCGCTGGGGAAAAACGAGCTGGCGGCGGTCATCCCCCTGGTGGTGAAGAGCGTCAAGTGCGCCACCGTGTTGTCGGACATTCTGCGGCGGTGCACGCTGACGACGCCGGGGATGGTGACGCTGCACAGCCGCAGGAACTCCGGGAAGCTGATGTCTCTGGACAAGGCTCCGCTCAGGCAGCTGCTGGACGCCACCATCGGGGCCTACATCAACACCACGCACTCCCGGCTGACGCACATCAGCCCGCGCCACTACAGCGAGTTCATCGAGTTCCTCAGCAAAGCCAGAGAGACGTTCCTGATGGCGCACGACGGACACCTGCAGTTCACGCAGTTCATAGACAACCTGAAGCAGATTTACAAGGGCAAGAAGAAGCTGATGATGCTCGTACGAGAGCGCTTCGGATGAAACTGGATCTACCACCAACTGTGTTTTTACATCCTCCAACTTGAAGTTAGAAATCTTTTAGAACATGTGAAGAACGACTTCCTGAAGGCAAAAAAAAACACACGATCCTGAAGCTGACACTGCTGCAGAACCGGGGAGCAGATGCATCAAACCAGACCTCCATTTTTCTACGTCTTAAATGACAAACTGACCATGAAAACATCGGAAAATACCAAAATCTGCAGTATTTCTTTAAAATAAAGCTAGTAAAATATCTTAAACAATGAATGCTAACGAGGCCGAAAACCGTTAGGAACCGATTCTAATAGGGCTGCCACAAACGATTATTTTAATAGTCGACTAATCGGATCATGGACAAAGTGGATGTAAAGAAAATCTGAAATATGATTAGCTTTAAAACAAAAAAATCCTAAATAAGCTAAAATCGCTAGCATATAACTGAAATATTAGCTAAACTCTAAATGAGTCTAAAAAACTGTAAAAATTCGAAATTAGCCAAAATAGCTAGTATATAGCTGAAGACATAGCAAAACTCCAAATTACCCTTAAAAACTGTAAAAATCCCAAATTAGCCAAAATAGCTAACATATAGCTGAAATATTAGCTAAACTCCAAATTAGCCTAAAAAACTGTAAAAATTGCAAATTAGCCAAAATAGGTAGCATGTAGCTGGAATAATAGAAAAACTCCAAATTAGCCTAAAAAACTGTAAACATTTAGAATTAGCTAGCTAACATGTAAATGAAATATTAGCTAAACTCCAAATTTGTCTACAAAACTGAAAAAATCCTAAAGAAAAAAAGCCAAAAGAGCTAATATGTAGCTGAAATATTATCTTAATTCCAAATTAGCCTAAAAAACTTAAAAAGCCTAAATTAGCCAAAATAGCTAGCATGAAGCTAAAATATTAGCTAAACTCCAAAATAGCCTGAAAACCCTTAAGAAATGCCAAAATAGTCTAAAAAGCTAGCAGAATGTCATTATAACTTTCAACTTTACTACAGTCTGACTCCATATATTATAAAGTAACGACTAATCGACTATTAAATTAGTTGTCGACTATTTTAATAGTCGATTAGTCGTCGATTAGTCGACTAATCGTGGCAGCCCTAGATTCTAATTTGATCCTATTTACTCTTTAGCATCGAAGATTTCGTTTTCTTTGAACGACCGAAACTCTGTTTACGCAGTTAACAACGTTAAAGAGAAAAGCAGCTCCGATACCCTAAAATGTAGCTTCTGTTGGGAATGTAAAACAGTCCAAGAAAGCGTGGTATAGAACGATCGCTGATCATACAAATAACATAATTCCAACTTTTTCTAAAGTGAAGAAAAGCAGCTTTGCTACAACGTGTCAGTAAAACGTAGCGTGGCGTTCGTTAGAACGTAAATCGTAGAAATAGGGTGGATTGCTTAAACAGTTACTATGGATATCCTGATCCGATCACGTGATCGGAAATCGGGCTCAGTTGTCCGATCAGGATCGGATATTTCATTTGTTCGTATTCTGATCAGAGCTTTATATTTCAATCTTATTATTCCGAAAAAATCCTCCACTAGAAGTCTGCATGTCAAGAACAGATCATAAAATGTTATTCTTGGAAAACACAGCAGAAAACGGCAATAATTCCAGCAGACGACTGATGTAAACAGCTAGCTAGCTAGCCGATCGTGGATTCCGACTTCCAGGATCAATAACTCTTTTGAAAACACTTTAAACTGACAGCTAGTCTCTAAACAACAACCTCTAAATGCATTTCAACAGAAAAAGACAGAGTTTGGTTTCTTTTTAGTGTTAAACTCTTTGTTCTGCAGACAGATGCTAAACAGCAGATGCTAACTGCTACATGCTAGTGCCATGATTGAACTCCTTAGGACCCGAGCTGTCCTTTGATATGCCTGTTTTATTTTAGAAAAGTAACTACTCTGATAATAAAACCGAAAATGTGATGTTTTAAGAACTTAAAAAGAAGCAAATAATCTTAAAAAAACAAATGAAAATTAATAAAGATATGAGCTACTCAAATTCATACTAAAACAGTCAAAATTATTTTAAATAATTTAAAAATGAGGACAGGAATCACATTTGGTCAAAAATGTTCAATCGCTAAAGATAATAAAGTTAAAGTCACTAAACTTTCTCACATGAAGAATTATCACTAATAGAACAAGAAAATAGGATCGTTTTCCCGAGTTTATATTTGCTCTATTTTTACTTGTTTATTATTAATGTTCTATTTAAGTATTTAATGATAAAAGAAGGTTAATGAAATATAAATAAGTTTGTTCATGTTTTAAATATGTTACAAAAGTATCGGATCGGGACTCGGTATCGGCAAATCCACAAAATCCAATGACTCAAAATCGGATCGGGCCCAAAAAAACCTGATCGGGACATCCCTAACAGTTCCGTTTTGCATTACTGTTGACAAAATTAACGAAATTCCAACTGATTGGAGAAAAGCAGTTAACGTAATCCTGACAGATTTTGATGCTTTGTCAGGATCTACTGAGACAACTTTTAAAAGTGCCGTCTGTTGGTCAGCGCCAAACTTTTTGACAAATTAAAAACAAACTTGTTTAACCCCCCGGGACCAGATGCGGACTGGTTCTCGGGAACTTCCCAACCAGGAAGTTGGGAACAGCCGCCACATCGGGGACACCCAAAACGTCAGTTTAGCCAAAACGTCAGAATGTGTCGCCTTTGCATCCTTACTTAATTATTGCATATTAGTGCAAAGCTGCTTTTCTCTGCCTAAACAGTCTAAGAGGTCAGAGAGTGTCATTAATTAATGAATATAATTCCATTGTGTCAGTAGTGAAATATTGACACTATTGACGTGTAAACATCATAAACTGTCAAAGAGTGACAGCTCAAGTGTTAAAAGATTAAACTACACCTGAACTTATAGTTCTTAAACATCTGACGTTGCCGTCGGTAAAGGCTTCGGTCGACGGTTGTTTTTGCATCTGATCCCCGGTTCGATGGTTTAAAGATGGATGCAGGCGGTCGTTGGACGCCTCCCTTTACGTGGTCGCACGCCGAGCGTTCGGTCTTCGCCCTCAGCCTCAAAGAGAAAATCGGCTTTCAACCAAAAGTCCGTCCGACGTGACGAGTACCTCTTCCCGACAGGATCCCGCTCTCCCGCTCCAGACGAGGATTCACTTCGCCGCCGTCTTCAGGCTTCACGGCCTCGTGTGGAAACCGTCGGCGTTCGTTCTCAGGGATTTCTCTAAAAAATAAACAAAAAAAGACAAAAAAAAGAACAAAAGCATTTTATTGTTGTGTACATATGAAAGTATATGTCTGATTCTTGAGAAAATGTATATGTTCACTAATTTATGACAGAAAATTCTATGTAAGGCACAATACTTGAAGCTGCGGTCCTTTTGGGTTTTGACAGACAAACATATCAGTAGGACAGGAAGTGGAGGCGGAGCTCCTCCTCAGGAACAGCCTTCTTCCTTGCCTTGTCTTAACGCTTTAAAATAACCAAATGGGAGTGGCGTGTACCGAACTGTCCCAGCCGACGAACTGGCATTACGGCGTTGGGGAGTCCCGGTTGAGGATCGGATCCGTGTTCTGTGCTTCAAAAGCTCATCTGTTTGTCCCGTGTCGTCTGTTTGTAGCGCCTTCTTCTAGAAACTAACGAGGCTCCTTTTTATTTATTCCGTTCCGTGAATGATTGTACGACCACGTCAACACGAGGCGACGATTTGATACACTGATTTATTTATGTAACTAAATCACTGTTTTTTAAACTTGTTAATAAATCGACACTTTGTTTTAAATAAATGACTTTTTGACAGGAATGACTTTGACTTCCCTGTGTACACGACAAAAACTGACTTGAGTTTATTTTTCCGATATACGAGTTCCCACGTTAGCATAGCTACTTCTAAAATTTTGTGAAGTTTATGGCGTAATGGCGCTATTTTTGTCAACATACGAGTTCCGACATTATTATAGCTACTTCTAAAATTTTGTGACGTTTTTGATGTAAAGAATTTTTTTTAGATACAAGTTCCCACGTTAGCATAGCTACTACCAAAGATTTTGTGAAATTTACGATGTAAAGCTTTTTTTTTTTTTTTACATACAAGTTCCCACGTTAGCATAGCTAATTCCATAATTTTGTGAAGTTTACGATATAAAGCATTTTTTTTACATACAAGTTCTCACGTTAGCATAGCTACTTCTAAAATTTTGTGAAGTTTATGGCGTAATGGCGCTATTTTGTCAACATACAAGTTCCCACATTATTATAGCTACTTCTAAAATTTTGTGATGTTTACGATGTAAAGAATTTTTTTTAGATACAAGTTCCCACGTTAGCATAGCTACTTCCCAAAATTTTGTGAAATTTACGATATAAAGCATTTTTTTTACATACAAGTTCCCACGTTAGCATAGCTACTACCAAAGATTTTGTGAAATTTACGATGTAAAGCTTTTTTTTTTTTACATACAAGTTCTCACGTTAGCATAGCTAATTCCATAATTTTGTGAAGTTTACGATATAAAGCATTTTTTTTTACATACAAGTTCTTACGTTAGCATAGCTACTTCTAAAATTTTGTGACGTTTACGATGTAAAGAATTTTTTTTAGATACAAGTTCCCACGTTAGCATAGCTACTTCTAAAATTTTGTGAAGTTTACGGCGTAATGGCGCTATTTTGTCAACATACGAGTTCCCACATTATTATAGCTACTTCTAAAATTTTGTGACGTTGACTTACAAGAATTTTTTTTTAGATACAAGTTCCCACATTAGCATAGCTACTTCCAAATATTTTGTGAAATTTACGATGTAAAGCTTTTTTTTACATACAAGTTCTCACGTTAGCATAGCTAATTCCATAATTTTGTGACGTTTACGATATAAAGCATTTTTTTTTACATACAAGTTCTCACGTTAGCATAGCTACTTCTAAAATTTTGTGAAGTTTATGGCGTAATGGCGCTATTTTGTCAACATACGAGTTCCCACATTATTATAGCTACTTCTAAAATTTTGTGACGTTTACGATGTAAAGAATTTTTTTTTAGATACAAGTTCCCACATTAGCATAGCTACTTCCAAATATTTTGTGAAATTTACGATGTAAAGCTTTTTTTACATACAAGTTCTCACGTTAGCATAGCTAATTCCATAATTTTGTGACGTTTACGATATAAAGCATTTTTTTTTACATACAAGTTCTCACGTTAGCATAGCTACTTCTAAAATTTTGTGAAGTTTATGGCGTAATGGCGCTATTTTGTCAACATACGAGTTCCCACATTATTATAGCTACTTCTAAAATTTTGTGACGTTTACGATGTAAAGAATTTTTTTAGATACAAGTTCTCACGTTAGCATAGCTACTTCCAAAAAATGTTGTGAAATTTACAATGTAAAGCTTTTTTTTTTACATACAAGTTCCCACGTTAGCATAGCTAATTCCATAATTTTGTGAAGTTTACGATATAAAGCATTTTTTTTTTACATACAAGTTCTCACGTTAGCATAGCTACTTCCACAATTTTGTGAAGTTTATGATGTAATGGCGCTTTATTGTCAACACATGAGTTCCCACGTTAGCATAACTACTTCTAAAAGTTTACGATGGCAAGTTTACGATGTAATGTATTTTTTTCATCCAACATACCCGAGTTCCCACATTAGCATAGCTATTTTTACGACTTATGAAAATTTACGAAGTAATGTTTTTTTTTTTCCCAACACACGAGTTCCTACATTAGCATAGCTACTTTCACACTTTGTGAATTTTACAGTGTAATGATATTTTATTTGTTTTTCCAACATACACAAGTTCCCACGTTAGCATAGCCACATCCATAATTTTGTGAAGTTTACGATGTAATGGCGTCATTTCTGTTTGGGTGATGTCACACTCACTCAGTCCAGTTCTCTGATACAGTCAATAGTTGTAACATAAAATACACCTTCACTGCATTGTGTTGACCATAGTACGTGTTGACTACATTACCCATAATCCTCAAACAATCCATCAAGAGGCGTGGCTTCATAGTTTATCAAAGGACAGATTTTTAAGCGTCGTGTATCACAGAAAACATGTTCCAAGTCAGTAAACACAACATGAATTTATACATAAGATACACTTTATATGTTTATAAGGAATTTTAGAGCATTTTAGGTCCAAAAATACAGTTTTAAGGGGTAATGGTGAAGTATCTCCCCTCAGTTTCAGCAGTGCCGCTCTGCTTCAGCACAGATCCGGACAGACCTCATCTACTGTCATCAATTATATAACAATAAAGTTAGACTGTTTCAGACGAATGAAGGAGGCCATTTGGATGCTGCATTAGTGCTTCTGCATCACTGTTTAGTCTCCGGGCAGAATCCGGAGGCCGGACGGAGAAGATTACCATCCTGCAGCAACCATCCATCACACCTCGGGTGTCCTTGAATACATAATGTGACGATAATCTGATCCAGTATGCAGATGCAGGCAGAACGGCGGCGAAACGACGGCCGACAAAGAGCAGCTACAGGAGGAACATCTGCTGGATGTTCAGCTGCGTTCTCAGGTAAAGGTGATACCACAAGGGTTCTATCCCACCGGTTTAAGGCGCCACGACCGCCATGACAGTGAAGTCATCGGACGCAGCGTCAGACTTCACAGATTCACACAGAACAATGAAGACACGATCGAGTTTTATCATCTTCTTGCGTCCCGGTGAGGCTTCAACCAAAGAAATGATCTGCAGAATTTCACAATAAAAGCTCAAATCTGGAAATCTGCAGTGATTGGAGGATACATTTAAAGACCCACTTGAGTTTTAACACAATTTTAGAAGCATTTTTTTAAGACATCATAAAAGAATTGAGTTTGTGATTATTTATTTATTTAAGCTTTTGAACGAGGATCTGATAAAAACGTTTTTAAAAATGGGCGGGGCCTAAATCGCAATCCTCCATAAAGCATCCAGTTGCAGATAAACGGATCCATGAACGTCTTTGTTTCCTCATCTGAGCTGGAATAGATCCTTTTTCAAGATGGCGTCGGACAAAATAGTCGAAAATGTGAAGAGTGACTTCCAGTTTACGTGTTTAGAATAGGGCTGCCACGATTAGTCGACTAATCGACGACTAATCGACTATTGAAATAGTTGACGACTAATTTAATAGTCGATTAATCGTTACTTTATATTATATGGAGTCAGAGTGTAGTAAAGTTGAAAGTCATGACGGCATTCCGCTAGCTTTTTGGACTATTTTGGCATTTATTAAAGTTTTAAAGCTAATTTGGAGCTTAGCTAATACTTCTGCTAAATGCTAGCTATTTTGGCTAATTTAGGCTTTTTTGGTTTTTTAGGGTAATTTGGAGTTTAGCTGATACTTCATCTATGTTCTAGCTGTTTTGTCTAGTTTAGGATTTTTCAGGTTTTTCGGCTAATATTTCAGCTGCATGTTAGCTATTTTGGCTGATTTACGATTTTTATCAGGTTTTTTTAGGCTAATTTGGGTTTAGCCAACATTTCAGCTACATGCTAGCTATTTTGGCTAACTTAAGCTGTTTTTAAAGTTTTTTAGGCTGTTTTGAAAATCAGCTGGCTATCAGTTTTAGCGTTTTCAGCTATTAGCTTCAGCAATTTCAGCCATCAACTTCTGCGTTTTCAACTAAGCATTAGCAAGTTTGTGATTATTTCTTTATTTAAGCTTTTGAACGAGGATCTGATAAAAACGTTTTTTTCAAATGGGCGGGGCCTAAATCGCAATCCTCCATAAAGCATCCACCATGAACGTCTTTGTTTCTTCATCTGTGCTGGAATAGATCCTTTTTCAAGATGGCGTCGGACAAAATAGTCGAAAATGTGAAGAGTGACTTCCAGTTGCACTAGTTTAGAACGCCAAGCCGACTGCCGAACGCGGTTTAACACAAATTCATGTAAATAATTAAAGGTCACTGAACCAATTTGAAAAGAAAAATGTTCAATTTATTTTCTGAAAGTCCTGCTGAACTGTATTTTTATTTCCTGTCTGAGATCGATCACAAATCTAAATACAAATACGAATAATTCTTCAATATTAACATCGATTCTAACAGATTCTATTTTGCTTGATGTTATGTTATTGATGTATTCTAAGAGCGATCAGAACAAAAACTGATGGAAATTCATGTTTTCTACATGTAACAGGAGCAGCCAAGAAACACATACATGCACAAAGGACACGTGTGTTTTACTGCACCCAAGGTTACATGTAGCTGTTATAATAAGAGGTATTTTGGGGTATTTTAAGGGCTAATTGTAAAAATAGGAATGTTTACCAAGTGACACAGCAAATATTTCTATGAAGCCAACTATTTTCAGCTTTCAAAATAAGAGCGGCCGAAACAAAAGCTCAACTCTAGCCGTACGCATTTAGAAAATTACATCCAAATAATAATTCTTTATATATATTTTTGATGGTTTCAAATTATTTAGATCCTTGTTTACTTTAATTATCCTGCAGGGATCAGACACGGTTATGAGCAACAGTAAAGAGGAACCACGTCAGAAAAGAATTGGTTTTTCTTGTTGAAATCGTCCGACTTTAGCTCTTTTTTAGTGATTTTGTGAAACGTAAATAACTTTAACTAATAATCTTCTGCAGATCTACGTCGTGGACAGCTAGCGTTAGCATTAGCATAAATGATATCAGAGATCGGATATTAGACAGAAATAATCCACGACTGGTTTAATATCATTATTTAATTTTGGAGAAGCAGCTGTGGAGCGTTCTACAGGAGGAAAACTGACATAATCTGAGTCAGGACATTTATAAATAAATATTGTAAAAATTTACGCAACAATCGGTTAGGTTACCTTTCATTATTAACGTAAAATTGCTTTAAACAGCGTTCAGCTGTCAGCTTTACCGTTCTAAACCTGTAAACTGGAAGTGATTTCACCCTCGCTCGGCGATATTGTGTGACATCACGTGAAAAGCGTCTGTCTGGATCAAAACTGTACAGCTGGATAGCTCTGATATTTGTTGAAAAGCTACTGTTAGCTTGAGGTTGTAAGTGGGCTGTAAGCTAGTGGAAGAGAATGTCAACAAAGGGATGATGGGACATCAGCAGAGGCTTACTTCTGCACCAACAGTCCCGCCCAAAAATCAGAGGTGAATTTCTAAAGAATTCCTGCAGAAACTATGTCCTAGAACAAGGGTCTGCAACCTGCGGCCCCAGGGCCACATGTGGCTCTTTTATCTCTCCATAGTGGCTCTCTGGCTGAAGAAAAATAAAATAGTAATTAAAAAAAAATCAGTGTTACCTACTGGAGTTTTTAAGCTAATTTAGAATTTTAGCTTCTATTTTAGCAACATGCTAACGTTTTTGGCTAAGTTTTCTGAGAAGTTTTTGCTAATTTGGAGTTTAGCTAACACTTTAGTAAAATGCTAATGTTTTCAGCTAATTTGTCATCTACTGATAATTTTTTTTGGATAGTTTAGAATTTTAGCTTCTATTTTAGCAACATGCTAACGTTTTTGACTAAGTTAGTTTTCTGAGGAATTTTAAGATATTTGAGTTCAGATAGTAATTAAGCAACAAGCTAGTTTTTTTTGGCGGATTTGGCCTCTAATTAGTTTTTTATGCTAATTTGGAGTTTAGCTAATATTTTAGTAATGTGCTAACATTTTAGCTAATTTGTTATCTACTGGAGTTTTTAAGCTAATTTAGAATTTTAGCTTCTATTTTAGCAACATGCTAACGTTTTTGGATAAGTTTTCTGAGAAGTTTTTGCTAATTTGGAGTTTAGCTACAACATAGTAAAATGCTAATGTTTTCAGCTAATTTGTCATCTACTGATAATTTTTTTTGGATAGTTTAGAATTTAGCTTCTATTTTAGCAACATGCTAACGTTTTTGAATAAGTTAGTTTTCTGAGGAATTTTAAGCTATTTTGGAGTTCAGCTAGTAATTAAGCAACAAGCTAGTTTTTTTTGGGTAGATTTGGCCTCTAATTAGTTTTTTATGCTAATTTGGAGTTTAGCTAATATTTTAGCAATGTGCTAACAATTTTAGCTAATTTGTTATCGACTGGGGGTTTTAGGCTAATTTTGAGTTTAGCTTTTATTTCAGCAACATGCTAAAATTTTTTGGCTGATTTAATTTATAGAGAAATGTTATGCTAATTTGAAGTTCAGCTAGTAATTAAGCAATGAGCTAGCTTTTTTGCTACTAAAGTTAAAAACGTAAAAAAAAAAAAACCTTTTTGAGAGATGCTAGTTTCTTTTTATATATATATATTTTTGCTTTTGTTGGTGCCAAAAATAGACATTAATCACATTTATTAAAAAAAACAAAAAGAAGGTTATGAATGCAAATCCAAATTCTTAAAGGCTAACGTGAGTCAATGCAGCTCCTTCTAGGTTCTGGTCAGTAGAAAACGAGTCCAAATGGATCTTCTACTGTTAAAGGTTGCCGACCTCTGACCTAGAAAATGACAAGTTTATTAATGTTGGCTATAAACAAAAAAAAATGCTTTAAAAATAGATAAAAAGATACTTGAAACATCATCTCATTTGATTTTAAACGTGTTTCATGAACAGTTCGACGATCTACAAACAAAAGGAATAAAACGTGGATCCGAACCTTCTGCCACATCGCTGTTCTGACCTTTCCAGACGGACTGAAACCTCCGTCGGTCTCGGCACCTTCATCTGGACCAATCGGCTGATGGCGTTTTCATTCCGAGTCCTGTGGCCCGGAACGCACAGAACCTGTCACATTCTCAGCTTTCAAGGTATGGCGAAATGTCACAAGCTGGAGGGAGAGCTGTCCGTAAACTTTTCATAAATGTCACGGCGAACCAAACAACCGTTGGCAATTAGGTCTGCTGCTGAAAGGCCATCTTCTCGCAGCGTTTTAATGACGCAGAAAGAGAGAAAAAAAAAACTTCATTCATCAAGTTATTGCGGTGGTTTTTGTGCCGCAGAGAGACGCGGGAGAGCCGGCGTCGCCGATATCTGATCCGCCGGCTCCATTTAGGACATTAGCTTAATGAGGAAACGGGAAGGTTGGTTAAAGACGATCCCGGTAATAACGCACCAATTAAATCTAAAGTCTGCTGTTGCCTAGCAACAGAGTGGACCTTCCTGTGTGCTGACATTCAGCGAGGCGCCCCTCCTGATGGAAGTATGTGATCAGAGAAGTTCCTCGTGGTGGAAACAGAAGCAGATCACCGACGATCACCTGGATCTGCTGGCTGATCCTCCCCAAACTATGGAAGCCTTTGAGGCTCACTATTTAAAGTAAAAGTCAATACTGGAAATGCTTTTACATTTTCAAAATGTACCTGCAATATTTGTCTCTTAAATGAAACTAAAAAAGAAATTCTCAGAGGAGGAAGAGCTATGACATCATCTTCGTGCGCCCTTGGAACTGATCGTTCCAGATTTATGAGACACTTAATGTTCATTGACTTTTTCACTTTAATTATGTCACAGAATGAGCGGTGATGAAAAGAAAAAAGCCGTTCAGAAGATTCCTTTTTCATTTTATTTAAGAGAAATATTGCAAGTACATTTTGAAAATGAAAAAGCATTTGTTAATCCATTTTAATTTTCAAATTTGATATTTCTGATTACATTTTGGTACAAGTTTACCAGAGAACTTTTTGAATAACAAATGTCATTTTCTTTATAATTCTAATGATATCACAGAATGAGCGTTGTTGAAGAAGAAAATGAAAAAGATGTTCAAAGAATTGCTCTTTAATTTCATTTAAGAGACAAATAATGCAGGTACAATGTAAATAAATGAAATAGCATTTCCAGGATTTACTTTTATTTTAAATTGTGAATCAAAGGTTGTTTTTGCTCTGAATTCTGCAGAGCTGCACAGACATGCAGAGAAAACGCGGGACTTTTCACTTTTTTTATCTATCGTTTTAGTTCAGTTACTGGTTGTTTAATGTAAGTCGTGTGTTCCGTTCTCAGTGCTGGAGGGGGAGGATGCAAATATATTCATTAATTAAATAACAGATTTATTCACACATTTGAGCTCTTATAAAAACAAACCAGGACACGCCCCCTCAACGGTGCCCGATTGGCTTGAAGAATCAAAAGCATCAGAGATTTTTGGTGTGAAGATGATGTTCTGGGTTCATCTGTTCACCATATATCTTCCAATAGTGGACGGTCTTTAAAATCTGAATTTTTTTCTGCTAATTTTAAGTTTAGCTAACATTCTAGAAACATGGCTAATTTTTTATCTACTGGGGGTTTTTATAGCTGGTTTTAGCAACAGGCTAATATTTTAAACTAATTTACTATTTCTAAATTTTAGGCTATTTTGGAGCTTAGCTAGTATTTAAGCGAGAAGCTAGCTTTTCTGGGCTAATTTGGAGTTCATCTCATATTTAAGCAACACACTAGATATTTTCTGCAAAACTAGCATGTATTAAGGATTTTTAAAACAATTTTCTACACCTTTTTCTAAAATTTAGGTTAACTTCAGCACTCTTTCATAGTTCTTTAACAAAATTTTCAGTCTTTTAGCGGATTTAACATTTTGTAAATCGCTTTTGCAGTTTCAGAAAATCCCTTCAGAAATTGCGTCACCTCTTCTTCTTTCTTCTTTTCCCTTCAGATTCTCCACAGTGAATCATTTTCCTCCATCTAAGTCTGTCTTCATCATCCTCTCCTCTAACACCATCCACCTTCAGAAACCTCCTCTTTGGTCTTCCTCTAGACCTCTTTCCTGCAGCTCTAGACTCAGCATCCTTCTACCAATATCTTCACTGTCTCTCCTCTGAACATGTCCAAACCATCTCAGTCTGGCGGCTAACCTTCATTCCTCTCCTCTCTAGTTCCTCCTCCACCTCTCTAGCTCCTCCTCCACCTGTTCTCTCTACAAATCACAATATCATCTGCAAACATCATAGTCCATGGTGATTCCTTCAATTCAATTCAATTCAATTTTATTTATATAGCCCAATATCACAAATTCAATTTGCCTCATTGGGCTTCATGCCTGCAGTTTTTACAGATGCACAGATGGAGTCATAAAATATGCACAATAGGTAAAAACTAAACAGACTATAAAGAACAGGTCATCCCTGTCCTTAGACCCTCCCTCGCGGTAAGGAAAAACTCCTAAAAAAAACCTGAGTCAGGAAAAAAAAAGAAGAAACCTTAGGGATTCCCACATGAGGGAGAGATCCCATCCCAGGACGGACAGGCGATACCAAAACGGTTAAAGAAAAGTTAGCTGCTAAAACTGCATATATGAGTAGAGTTCATTCATATAGAGCTGAGTTCATTCATATAGAGCTGAGGGACGAGTGATGATTAAGTCCATAGTCCAGATGAGGCAGAACTGCAGACCACGACCAGGAGCAGGAGGGCAGACGACCCACCAGGAATCACTCCCACTCAGAGATGCAGGATGGTGACGGATGGTGACGGGGCTTCATCCAGATGGGCGGGGCTTCGTCAGGATCACCAACAAGTCTCCCGGAAACTGCAGTCTCTCCCGGTCTCCCACAGGGGAGTCGGAGAGAAGGAAAAACATGTGAATTATACTGCACCATCAACACAGGCATACAGTTAGAAGTAAATAAAAAAGTAGAGGAGAGGAGAAGTAGATGGAAAAGAGGACAGAGCCCCAGTGCACCATACTTTTCCCAGCTTCTAACTTCTAGCAGCCTTCTATGTTATTATGTAGAGAATATACATATTTCATCATTTATATTTCAAGCATATATTGGAGAAGTATGTGATTATAATAATTATTTCCCCAAACTTCAGAACAGTATGGGAGCATTATGTTAATTATTCTATGATTACTGGCTAGTCTGGCAGAACGCCTGTCCAAATAGGAATGTTTTAAGGCTAGTTTTGAAGGTAGAAACTGTACCTGCCTCTCTGACATGGGCTGGGAGCTTATTCCATAGAACAGGAGCTTGATAACTGAAGGTTCTACCTCCAACTGTACTTTAAAAATTCTAGGAACTACAAGCAGTCCTGCATTCTGTGAGCGAAGCGTTCTGATTGGCTGGTAAGGAACTATGAGATCTCTAATATAGGATGGGGCCACACCATTCAGAGCCTTATATGTTAACAGGAGGATTTTGAACTTTACTCTAAATTCAACTGGGAGCCAGTGGAGAGAAGCCAACACAGGAGTGATGTGTCTCTTCTGCTAGTTCCCTGCAACAATCTTGCTGCTGCATTCTGGGACAGCTGAAGACCTTTTAAAGAAACTTTTAGGGCATGCTAAAAGAAAAGAGTTACAGTAATCCAGTCTCGACGTAACAAATGCATGGATGAGTTTTTCAGCATCACTTTTAGATAACATATTTTTAATCTTAGCGATATTGCGTAGGTGAAAACAGTTTTACAAGCTTGAGATATTTGAGCATTAAATGATAAATCCTGGTCAAATAAGACCCCTAAGTTTCTGACTGAAGAATTGGGAGCAATATTTACACCATCCAAGGAGACTATCTTATCTGAGAGAGCATCTCTCAGGTGTTTAGGACCCAGTATCATGACCTCAGTTTTCTCTGGGTTCAGAAGGAGGTAATTAATTGTCATCCAGGACTTAATGTCTCTGATGCAGGAATTCAGTTTTCTAGGTGGTCATTCTGATCTGGTTTAATGGATAAATACAGCTGTGTATCATCTGCATAACAGTGGAAATTAATGCTGTGTTTCCTGATTATGTCTCCTAAGGGCAGCATGTAAAGCATGAATAGGATGGGCCCTAAAACTGAGCCCTGTGGGACTCCGTAGCTAACTCGAGTACAATGAGAGGACTGTCCATTTACGTGAACAAACTGGTGTCTATCAGATAGATAGGATTCAAACCACTGGAGGGCAGATCTTTGATCCCTATGTTATGCTCTAAATCTCTGAGTAAGATGCTGTGGTCGATGGTATCAAAGGCTGCGCTGGGTCTAACAGGACCAGAACAGAGATTAGTCCCTTTTCTGAAGCTAATAGCAAATCATTGGTAACTCTGACCAGTGCAGTTTCAGTGCTATGTGGGTCTAAACCCGACTGAAAATCCTCAAAGTGATTGTTGTCCTGTAGGTGGCACTGCAGCTGCTTTACCACAACTCTTTCTAGGATTTTAGATATGAATGGGAGATTAGATATTGGTCTATAGTTGGCCAGAATGTCAGGATCCAGGCTGGGCTTTTTCAAAAGAGGTTTAACAACAGCACATTTAAAAGACTGAGGCACATAACCAGTTTCCAGGGAGGCATTTATTATGGTTAGAATAGATTCACTGATTAGGGGAAGATTTCTTTAAAAGTTTAGTGGGATTGGGTCTAAGAGACAAGTGGAAGTTTTAGAAGATGTAATAACTGATGCTATTTCTGCTTGGTCCACAGCAGTAAAGCAATCTAATGTTACAGACATTTCTATGGATGTTTTCCTTTCTACCATTTTAATTTGCTCAGGGTAATGGTAGGAATAACCTTGTTCAATTTGCATCTGATATTTGAGATTTTATCATCAAAGAATGTAACAAAGTCTTCAGAGCTGAGGGCAGCAGGAATATGTGGTTCAACCGAGCTGTGGCTGCTGGTCAGCCTGGCTATAGTACTAAAGAGAAATCGTGGATTATTTGCATTTTCTGCTATTAAAGATGAGTAATATTGAGTTCTCGCTTTACGCAGGGATTTTTTATAGCTTAAGAGGCTGCATTTCCAAGCATTCAGAGAGTGCTCTGAGCCAGAACGGCGCCATTTTCTTTCTAATTTACGAGTTATTTGTTTGAGGGAACGTGTTTCAGCGTTAAACCATGGTGCTACTCTGTTTTGTCTAACAAGCTTGAGTTTCAGAGGGGCAACAGCATCAAGGGTTCCTCTGAGGGCTTGCATGGTATCATTGACAAACTGCTCATTATCAACGGGGCTTAAAGAGCTCTGAGAGTATTTATCTAACATGTTAAAAACATTGGTTGGACTGAAGAGAGTTAAATTCAGATACAGAACAAACGTCAATAATATGTTCGTTTCAGCTCTATGGTGTTTTTCTAATAAAAAACTGATAAAAAATTAAAAAATGAAAAAAAAGTCAGAAAGTATGTTGAGGATGGACACTCAGATGACTAATCTCTATGCCATAAGTTAAAACAAGGTCCAGGGTGTGCTTGTGACAGTGGGTGGGTTCATTTACATTTTGTGTGAAACCAACATTTTCTAATAAGGCTGTCAGTCTGTCCATTCTCCTAAACTTCTCCTCCATTCCTCAGGCATCCACCAACAGCCTTTCCACCCTTCAAAGCTCCTCCCACTTCACCTTTACTAATCTTTGTTACTTCCTGCTCCACAACAGTCTCCTGTCTCCTCTCCTCCGTCCTCTCAGTGTCCTTCTTCTTCTTAGCTAGCCTCTTACTCCGTATACACTCCTGCACCTCCTCATTCCTCCACCAACTCTCTGCATCAACTTTCTTTCCTGATGACACACCAAGTGCACTCCTACCTGTCTCCCTGATCACATGACCTGTAGTTATCCAATCATCTGGGAGTTCCTCCTGACCCTCCAGATCCTGTTTTAACTGTTTCTTACAAGTCATGCAACAGTCCTCTTTTTTCAGCTGTCCTCTTCCCTCTCTTTCTTCATCCTCTTCATCACCAGAACAGTAAATTGCGTCACCATTTTCAGCAAAAAGCATTCACACCAGCACGATCGCAGCAACTTTTCTAGTTTGATTTAGCGTTTATACTTTTCGGAGTGGATCCTAAACGCCTCAGATGCAACCAGATGGATTATACGGAGAAGACGGCAGCAGGAGGAGGTGCTAGCAACACCCAGCAAACAAATGTCTGGAGGAGGTACAAAGAACGGCAGCGAAGAATTAGAAGAACTGTTTAACACAAAAAGGTGAGAGAGTCTCACAGTAAAGCGAAGAGGATTTTTCATTAGAAGATTGATGATTAACCACAAATTAAAGATCCAGTGTATAAAATATATGCAGCTGTGTGATAGTCTTTACAAAAATGTGTCTTAAAGCTGCAACAGACAAACAAAAATCCTCTAAAATGGCCAAGAAAAGCTTAAAAAAGACCAATTTCATCTGTTACGGTAATTAAATTGAAAACCAGAATTCTCAGTCAGCATATTTGAATCTCTGCGGCCTCGTGTCACCTCTGACCCGTCTTCACACGGGCCTGTCCTTCAGGGATAAACGCTCCGAGCCGGCCTCGGTTTGATCAAACGAGGCTTTGGGTGTCGGGCTGTCCCGCCGGAGGACAGAGAGGAAGCAGCACTAAAGCAGCACCTGCTTTTATGTCTTTTTCCTTTTTTTCTTACTTTCTAATGACTTTTATTTAAACTCATGTTTGGCAGTGAATGTTCACTTCCTTCCAACCTTAATGCTTCTAATTTAGGTTGATATTTTAATGGAGTGAGAAGGAAGACACATTTTTATTTAAACATCAACCACAAACACTAATTCTATCAACTAAATGTTTGTTTATAGATTTAAACAAAGAAAAACATCGGTTTCTGTCATAAATCTTCTGCTCTGCAGCATTATTGCAGAACTGTTCTGAACTCACACAAATGGCCTTTTCAAAGGCGGTCTCAGTGTTATTACTCTAAATGAGGTCCGACCCCCCCCCCCCGCGCTCCGCAGAGAGCGGCGCCGCCGTCGCAGAGGTCCACCTGAAGGAAGAAGAGGCAAACAGAAACAAACTCCTTAAACCTTGAAGCTCCTCGAATTAAAGTAAAGAAGAATCTATATTTAAATACTAAAAATGATCTAAGTTAGTTGTATCATTCTTGACAGATTTGGTCCAAGTAGGTATAAAAACCTAAAAGCTACTGAAGAAAAACGTGTACATTTACAGTAAAAAAATTGATTAAAAATAGAAAAAACATCCAAACTGAATCTCTGTTGCTGATCCCGATTGATCTGATCAAACTTTATTATTCTAGAGTGATTTGGACTGAATAAGTATAAAAACCTAAAAGCTATTTTAGAAAAACCTTTATTTGTTGATGGTAAAACTTTAATTTGTTGACGGTCCCTAACCATGCCCGGAGCGAATATCTGTGGAATATCCAATAACTAACTAACTTCACCTTGGTACGATCCATGTGATCACATGATCTCTAAAATCAAGAGTAGGCTGGGCGATGAAACAATGACGATAAAACTTTTTCTCTATAGGAAAATAAGTCTATCACGGTAGACTTTTATTTTGAAGGGTCAGAAATTAAACACCCACCAGTTTTGAATTTTCTCATTTTTTTCTTCTACTACGCCGATCTGTGTGTCGCCAAAATTTCATCAAAGACCGGTTCAAAATCTGACAATATTTATTTTTCACTGAAGGGATTTTGAAGACGGGGCGGATAAACAGAACAATATGAATTCATGAGAAACGATTTCTAAAAATAAAAGCAGAATTGAATCCACTGTGTTAGCAGTGGTGTTGCATGAAAAACTGCAACCTGTGTCAAATATAAAGATCGTAGATCGCTGTGTGAACCTGTGGAGAGAAAACGTTTTTATATGTGGGCGTGGTCGTACCACGACCTCGAAACACCCCTCCCCCGCACGAGCTGCACATTTTGATTGGAAAAAAAACAATTTTTTGGTCAAAAGAAACCAACTTGAGCTGAAAATTAATGTGAATTAGTTGATGTGGAGAGAAAAGTGGCTTTGCACTGGTAAAAAAAGCCGCTTTTCTTGACAGAATAGGCTGATTTACGTCGATGGCGTAAAAGGTTGAAGCTAACTTCGGTCAAACGTAAACACGGGTAAGCTAAAGCTACGATGTAAAAGTATTAACAGTTTAACAAATCTGAACACTTAAAAAAAAAATCTTTTAGGAAATTAATAGTGTTTGTCCTGTTTTGACACATTTGAGGCTAATCCTGAACACGAAACTGTTTATTCACATGAAAATATTTTAAATTCAAATTAAAAAATGTTAAGAAAAGCAGCTACAACTTGGAAATCTCTGAGATCCTCAAGGGAACTATGAGACAAACCCGAGCTCCTCTTAAGATGCAGCTGCTTCTGTCTACGACCCTCCATGGACACAGACAACCAGAGGCGGCCCTGGGCATAGGCGGCCGCCTAGGGCGCCGCCTGCTGGTGGCCAAATTGCAATAATTTTTTTTTTTGTTTGTTTTTGCAGCTTGTCACACCACTCAAATGTAAAAAAAATGTGTAATAATTAAAACCATAAATGAAATAACTCAAAAGTTTGACATAATTGAATAATTTTGCCTGACGCAGCCCCTAGCCCCTGTCTAAGCTTTGGGAGGAGGAGGGGGGGGGGGGGGTCGGAAGGTAGAGAAGGAAAAAGTGGAGTCAAAAAAGAAGTTTGTCTGTTTAATTTACATTCAATTGCTTGGAAATTCGTGCCCCCCTCCCAATTTCAGTTAAAAAATAATGTTTTTACGTTGGAAAATAATTTAACTGGCAATGTCATTTTTATTTAACTTTCCTCTTTTTAAACCCTTAACAAAGGAAAGTTTAAACACTGAAGAAGACTCTACTGGGATAGCTATAACCATTAGTATAAGGTTCAGGGTTTACGTAAGTCATTATTAATTAATCCACAAAAATCACGTTCCGCCAAGGCGCCATGCCGCCGCCTGCAGCCCCCAGAGTGGATGGAGAGTTAAGATTTGTTCTTTAGAAGTCACAGAATCTTATTTCTGATTTTATGCTTCCATATATTAATGAGTTCTTCGTCTGAGGACAACCAGCGGAATCACCATGAAGGAGATACTTGTGCATGTAAATCAGGGGTCCCCAAACTACGGCCCGCGGGCCTGATCCGGCCCTCCTCCACATTTGGCTACTACTTTGGCTAATTTACACATTTTTCCAGTTTTTTAGGCTAATTTAGCATTTAGCTAATATTTCTCATGCTAACATTACATGCTAGCTGTTTTGGCTAATTTATAATTTTTCAGATTTTTCAGAAAATTTGGAGCTATTATTTTAGCTTTATGCTAGCTGTTTTGGCTAAATTTGACATTTTTGCTGTTTTTTAGGCTAATTTTGCATTTAGCTATTTCAGTCACATGCTAGCTGTTTTGGCTAATTTAGGCTCTTTTTAAACGTTTTTCAGCTAGTTTGAAGTTTAGCTAATATGTCAGCTACATGCTAGCTGTTTAGGCTAATTTAGGCTCTTTTTTAAGTTTTTCAGCTAGTTTGAAGTTAGCTAATATGTCAGCTACATGCTAGTTTTTTCGGCTAATTTGGCATTTCGCTAATATTTTAGCTAGCTATCAACTTCAGCATTTTTATCTACCAATTTAAGCATCTTTTGCTATTGCATGTAATGCTATGTATCTAGTTTTTAAAATGTTATTTTTTTCTTTGAAAAATACAAAAATTATTTAAAATTTGGCTTTCTGGAAAACCATAAATGTTTGCGTTTTGGCTGTGATTGTTTCACTTTTTCTGTTATCCTGCAAACCGACCCCGGCCCCCCCCAACAGCTATGTGGCCCTCAGCAGAAAAAGTTTGGGACCCCTGATGTAAATGACCGCAGACGCGCATGACGGCGTCTCCACGGTGACGAAGCAGCTGCAGGTAATGGATGAGTGTGATGAAGAGGACGACCCTGAGGGGACGCTCTCCTCCGCTGTAATCAAAGCCGTGATGGTGTCCATGCCTTTGACTAATGGTCCCAACAAGAACCCCCCCTCCTCATTTTCTGTCACCAAAACCTTATTAAAGTAAGCAGAAATGAAAACAGTTCTGCAGCTCCGTCGCATTTATCAGAGCCGGACAAAAACGGTTCTGCTGCTGTAATCTGATTACACATTCTCTGCGTTTATCATTTTGATAAACATATCAGAGTGTGGGATATTAAATGAGGACACGTCTTTGTTCAGAAACGTGGTGCAGTTTCTCCTGTGGTCACAGAAGCCGTTTCCTGTACCTACAGTAAATGTCACAGTGTTGTTGTTTGAAAATCAAATCCACACAAAGCATTATGGATGTGTGGCGTTACCGTGTGGCCTTTGCAGGCGTCCTCAGAGACGTGGCATTGACAAACCTACAAACAGTAATTGGACCATTATGACTCTCTACGACGGTATTGATCGGGCTGTTTTAGGAGCAGGCGGGTAATGGCCGTCTAGACAGAGGGCCTCATATTGCAGGCAGCGGGGACCTCTGCAGTATTAGTTACAGTAATCATTGTTGTTCTTGACGCTGTTTTAGTTTCTGTTGGAAACGATGCAGAGCTTTCAGTCACGGGGGGATTCCAACCTCGTCTACGAGATCCTGAAGCCGGCGCTCAGGTAGCAGTATTTGAAAAACAGGATTTGAAAAACAGGATGACAGAAGAAGTATTTTAAGGCAGGGGTCCCCAAACCTTTTCTTTTGAGGGCCACATAACCGTTTCTTCTCTGATGGGGGGCCGGGATCGCTACACAGAAAAAGTGTAAGCAATCGCAGCCTAAATGTAAACATTTATGGTTTACCAGAAATGCCAAATTTTAATTAATTCATTTCTGTAATCCTTACAGAAAAAAAATAACATTTTAAAAACTGGATATATAGCATTACCTACAATAGATTAACACCTGAAGATGCTTAAATGGATAGCTGAAAACGCTGAAGTTGAAAGCTAGCTAAAATATTAGCGAAGTGCCAAATTAGCCAAAAAACTCAAAAAAATTCTGAACTGGCCAAAGCAGCTAGCATGTAGCTGAAATATTAGCTACACTTAAAACTAGCCGAAAAACTTGAAAAAAAAAGAGCCTAAATTAGGCAAAACAGCTAGCACGTGACTGAAATAGCTAAATACAAAATTAGCCTACAAAAATGGAAAGATGTCACATTTAGCCAAAACAGCTAGCATGAAGCTGAAATATTAGCTACACTTAAAACTAGCCGAAAAACTTGAAAAAAAGAGCTTAAATTAGCCAAAACAGCTAGCATGTGACTGAAACAGCTAAATGCAAAATTAGCCTACAAAAATGGAAAGATGTCACATTTAGCCAAAACAGCTAGCATGAAGCTGAAATATTAGCTACACTTAAAACTAGCCGAAAAACTTGAAAAAAAAGAGCTTAAATTAGCCAAAACAGCTAGCATGTGACTGAAATATTAGCTAAATGTCAAATTTGCCTAAAAACCTGGAAAAATATCTAATTCAGCCAAAACAGCTAGCATGTGAAGCTAAAATATTAGCAAAGTGCCAGATTAGCCAATAAATTCTAAACTAGCCAAAATGGCTAGTGTGTAGCTGAAATATTAGCTAAACTTCCAAATAGCCTAAAAAACTGGAATTAGGTCAAACTTAGCCTAAACAGTTTGGGGAGCCGCCCCAATTATGGAGGAGGGCCGGATCCGGCCCGCGGGCCGTAGATTGGGGCCTCGTGGTTTAAATGAACAAAAGTGGTGCACAGTTCACTTCATTCTAATTTATCCCAGTACTGTAGTTCTTTTTTTGTCTTCATAATAGCTGGAAAATTAAACCAATTTTCTCAGTTAAAAGCAGAAAGTTCACAGATTATCAGGAAATATCTTTTCATCAATTAGTAGAAAATCCTTCCAGCAAAGAACAAATTCTGTGGACCTTCAATAAAAAGTCTCTTTAAAATAGGGCCAAGATTCGATTAAATAAATTTAACTAATTAATCGCAAACTAGGCTTAATTGCAATTATCATTTAAAAAAATGTTGTTATAGTATTTGGCGATCACTCATTTTCTGTAAATAAAAACAATTTGAAATCACTCACAAAACTGTACATTTAGAGCGTTTGTTTGTCATTTTTCCTGTCATTTGATTAAAAAATTAATCCCACTTTTGTGTTGCAATTAATCAGGATTAATTTCAATTTTTACAATTAAATTTATATAAAAAATAAGAAGCTTTTGAACAGAATTAAAATGTTTCCTTCATTTTTATCATCTGAAATCGTGTAAATTATATGTACATAACTCATCAACATTAAAATGAGCAGAACTCTAAAGACTTTAATGTCTGCAGGATTACTTAAAGCAAACAAAGATGTTGACATGAGAAACCAAGCTGCAAACCTATAAAAAAGAAAAAATTTCTGTTCTCTTCTCCACATCACTGCTTTAAATCGTCTTCCTTTTGCTGCTGCAGTCGAGGCTCAGCGACGCGTTGTCCTGTTACCGTCACTATGGATTAAACTGGATATAAACCATAAAAATAAGATTAAAGCGCTAAAAACTGATTGAATATTTATTTCTTTTGTGAGCGACCATGCATAAGTGGGATTCTACCTGAGGTAAAGCGAAGGTGTAATTCATGAATAAATATTAACGCGTTGATTATTTTTGGTTATTCGCGTTATAACCAAAAATAAAGTGAAAACCAACGTTTTTAATCAAAATAAAGATGCAGGTCTGGTAGTGTTATGCTGCATACACAGCGGACACGTGTATGAAAGTTGGATTTTTTAGCATGTGTGTTCACACTGGACTGTCTCTACCTTAAACTTTAGTATATACTTTTATTTGGGAGAGTCTTAGAGTGAAATCTCCAGGTTTTGTCTTTCTAACCTGCACCAACAAATATTCAATTAGTGCAGCGATCCCAAACCAACATCCGCCTCCATATGGAGAGGGAGCGGCTCAACAGAGTCCTCTCATCCCCGTCCAATTATCACCGGCGTTCCGGCTGATCCCAGAACCCGCTCCAAACCTGGAAACCCCGTCACCTGGAGAGGAGGGGGCCGGCCGGAGGGATGCAGCGCGAGCATGATTGGAATTAAATATTAACCGGAGCCGGTGTTTGTGGCCGGGACGCTTCCTGACACCCGGGGCGGTTCGGCGGGGGAGCGGGTAAACACTGCCGCCCCACCTCCCTCGGCGCTCTGACCACCTTTCACCCGGAGAGTCTGCAGACGTGTGCAGAGAAAACAGAACAGCATCGATCGCTTCTTCAACTCAGTTCATCTGCTAATTCAGTGATAGAAGCTGAACGTTCACAGGCGACGCGTCACTTCCTCCTCTCTCTCTCTGAAATATTCATTCAGGACAAAAAGCACACTCTGATGTTAGCAGGCGCGGCGCCACCGGCTCATCACGGCAACCGTCACCCCACATCACGTCAGAGAAGTTCCTGGATGCGGCGGCTGCAGGTCTGACCGGATCTTCTTTGTTCCGGCGGCTGCAGATGCGTTTGTGGGGGAGGGAGGCCATCTGATGATTCACATGCTCTGCTGATCTCCTCGCCACGTTAGGTCACATCTCCGGACAAAGCGGCGAGGGGGACGCGGAAAACACGACTCCATCTTTGGAAGTGGATTTTCTGAGCAACAAGTTCCTGTGTCGGTTTACTGTTTTCTATAAAGATGATGTTTGAAACACATTTTTGTGGCACTTTTCTGACAAATATAAAGAAAATTTATTCTAAAAGTTCATCTCTGAGGATTTATTTACTCAAACTGTTGTAAATCAGGAGCAGATAAAAAAAGACCTTTGAAAAAGCTTGAAGCAGTGATGTAGAAGCTACAATAGGCGGAGCTACCAGCTCTCTGCTCCGCCCCCTTCTGATGCTTCCACTTGCAGACAAATAGATCCAAGAACGTCTTTTATTTTCTTTGAACTGGATCTAAACCGGACGGCTGGAAAGCTTCGACATTTTTGTTGCACCGCTAATGTTAGCTTGAAGGCGTAACGCCGGAGTCACACTGGACGCGGAAGCGCCGCGAAGCGGAGTCCGCGGCTTCCGCTCCGCTCTGTAGTTCACACCAGACGAGCATTTTTCCGCGGCGGTCCACAGGCGCTTCTGCTAGAGCTTTTTTTGTTTTTGCCCTCATGGTTGATAATTTCATAGCCTAAAGACATTAACCCATGTTTCTGCTAAGAAAAACTGCTCTCTCAAACCCCGCCCACCCGCTCTGTCGGCCCACTGTACTGATCTGTGTGCGCACGCGTGTGCATCTCTGTTTTGTGTGTGTCTGTGTCTCCCGAAACTTCTCACCCCGCACTGGAGTCTATCCACGTTGATCTGCGTGTGTACGTGTCTGTGAAAAAAGAAAAAAAAGTGTGCGTGTCTGTCTGTTTTGTGTGTCTCTGTGCTCGCGCGCATGTTTCTGTTGTGATTGTATGTTTATATCTGTGCCTACCGCCTGTTTAGAGACAAAAACATGATCACATTTGCCAATCGCGGCATTTTATTGTGAAAAACTGGTTATATTTTGAAAAGAAACCGGATTTTCTCATGTATCTTGATGCAACTTCCGGACAGAATTGACGCGGAACGCTCGCGGCTCGCGCACAAAATAGGTCAGACGCGGAAACGATCCGCTGCACCGCGCGGGCCCTCCGCGCCGCTCCGTGCCTTGTGTGAACGAAGCCATAGGATAACAAAGGCGCCGAATGGAAGCGGACTCCGTTCCGCGCCGCTTCGCGGCGCTTTCGCGTCCAGTGTGAATGGGGCGTTAGCTAGCAGAAGAGACAGTAAACAGATGGATGATGGGAAAGCGGCAACAACAGTTTGGCCCAAAACTCAGAGGCAAATTTCTAATGAACTCCCACCGTTTTTTTTTTTATTTTTGAATATAAACAGTACAATAAGCTTTGGAAATAGATCAAAGGAAAGGATAATTGAAGCGGTACCATGATGGTTTAGCTAAACATTAAGAAATCCACTTCAATGAGAATTTATTATTTTAATATGTTCTTGTTGCATTTTCTCATAGTAGAAGGTCTATTTAAAAGAATGTACGATATAAACTGAGTATTTCTTCATTCAAATCAGGAGCAGATGAAAACTGGATGCTAGAAAAGGTTCAGTCTAATGATGTAGCTACTGAAATGGGCGGAGCCAAAGTCTGTGTGCGAAACATGACAAGCGCAGTAGGAAATTCACAATTCTGCCTCCAAACTGTATGACTGGATTTATTCATTATTGCTCGTTATTAGTTTTGCGACGCTAATGTTAGCTTGAGGCTATAAGCTCGCGCGTCAGGGCATTAATAGAGCACTCGGGAAGAGGGGCGGAGCTGCTCTGTGTCAACTGCCTCTCCCACAACCCAGAACGGTATTTCTGAGCTACTGTTGCTGCGCATAAAATAAAAACAAATGTTTTTGAGTTTGAATAAAAATAATCATAATTAAAACATCACTGGGGACGATTTTATAATTTAAAAAGATTATAATGGGACTTTTGGACATTTTAAACCCGATTTACGTCATTCCATTCCACAAATTACAGTTCCTAAAACGACCTCTAGAGGCCGGTGTCAAAAAGGAACAACAACCAAAGGAATACACATTATGAAGCCAAAAATCCTGGTTTCAAAGACATTTTTAGAGGAATAGACTTCACTTTCTAACCCTGCAGCTGCGATAGGGTGGTGATTCATTTTATTTCTTCATCAATCAGTTGGTCTGGTATCATTAGACCTAAAATTTGCACTTATTTATGCTGGATCAAGAACAGCGAAGAGTCTCAGACGGTGCAGTAAAACGTTAGTAGGATGCAAATATAAAAATATCTCAGATTTGGTGAATATTCCCATTTAGTCAAGCAGGACCTCAGCTTTGCCAGCAGTCGTCATCAACCCAGACGTGGTGATGGATTATTCGTTCACTCTCAAACTCATCCACGTCTTCCATAATGTAGCAAACAGGCTACAGTCCCACTCCACTTTTCTATTTTTAAAGTGATCTTTTAATTATGCAAATTTTAGCTAAAATCAAAAAGCCTGTCGTTCTTTAAGACATATTTTCTGCAGAGCGGCAGGGTTCATAAAAATTCGCCTCCGAGTTGTGCTAATGGTGCGAAAGTTAGCCTTTGTTTACACTCTCTCCTGCTAGCATCTTATAGCACCTCACAAGTCCAAGCTAACGTTAGCGTACACGGATCTACTTTCAGTTGCTGCGTCTCAAGTGAGTTTTTCCAAGATTTTATCTGCGGCTGATTCAAAAATATTCAAAAACTTTATTTTACACATCATGAGAAAAAAGCTCCAACTGTCCCAGTATGATCTGGGTAAAATCAATTTAAATTAATTAAAAAATAAAAATAAAACATTTAAGCTAAAAAATACACATTGTAAAACTTAAAGAAAAATTTAAATGTAAAGATAGAAAATTATACATTTGAATAGAAATAACATTTTATTTAAAGAGAAACTGAAAACTAAAAAACAGTTTTCAACGCTGATCCACATTTTACGTGGAGGCGGGGCTTTGAGCCTATTGGCTACGGGGACATGTGATGTCATTTCCGCTCCAGAACGGCATCTGTTGTTGGCGCCGCCTGCATCCTCCAGTACCATAAAAGGATAAGTCATCATCATAACCTCTGTCAACAGATTTCAATCATGTCTCTGTAGCCAATAGGCTCAAAGCCCCGCCCCCACGTAAACATAGGTGTAACAAAAAAAAAAAAATTCTTCTGAAAAGTGTAAACTGAAAACAAAAATGTAAAAAATAAAACTACAGCTGGAAGAAAAGAAACATTTAATTTGTTAAGTGGTTCAGATTTATCGTTATTTTGTCATTATTTCTTTAAATTTACAATTTTCAAATGTTTAATATTTTTTTTCCAAAGTTTACAATGTGTATTTTTAGAGGTTAAGTGAATTTAAACCTGTTTCTTTCATGAGGTCAGAAATATTCAGACATTATTTGGAATGAATCGAATATACTGAAAATACTGAATATAATTCTGTTTCTACAAGAATGATTAGAAGACCTAAAGATATTTGAATATAAAAGGTTTATATGCACAGCCTATTATCTACAAAGAAATCATTAAACCAGAAAATGATTGGAGGTAATGAGCAGATCAGTAAATCCTACAAACAAATCAACTAAATTTACCGTTTTTACATCAAAGTTCTGCTTTTGTTAGAAAGAAAGAAAGACGAGTTCTTCATGAAAGGTTATTAAAAGAAATGACAGTCAGTGTGTGGGGGGGGTCCGTACAGATGAATGCACAGGAGGCCTCATTCTGTCTGGACCTCTGTCTTCATCCTCAGAGCAGAGAGAGGACGGCGGTGAGCGCCACTCACAGGCGGAACGCCGCAACTGCAGCAGAAACAGCATCAACGATTCTGGATCCTCCAGGTTTGGGTTTTTGTTCATCGTCATCCAGAATAAATTCACAGAGAGCCCGACGACGACGACGCCGCGTTTCACCACCATAAGATTCATCCACTTTTTCTGTCATTTACGCAGCAGGAACATCGAAATGAAGATGAACTGGTGCTTTTTACCCAGAATTCCTCCTGTTTCTCAGGTGAAACGGCACATGCATTTTTCATCGTGGATCATGAAAGGTGGTCGTGACATTTTTCTGCTGAATACAGCATAAATATTTCATGTTGAGAATTGTTTTCCCTCCAGCCGCTTTGTCCGACACATTTGGATTCAGCAGCTTCTCTGTGTGTGAGCGAGGGTGGATGACGGAATCTAGAAGCAAATGTTAACAGAAATCATTGTGATGTTAAATCGAGCTGTGAGAATCAGGATCGAGTGGAAAGAAGCTGCAGAATTCTGAGAAAAAGACTAACAGGAAAGCAAATAAATCATATTAAGAAGCAAAAGAAGATTATGAAGCAGAAAAACATGAAAAGAATCAGCAGCAAAGATTAGGAAAAAATGAGAAAAGTAGAAGAAAAAACAATAGACTCTCTGCATGGAGCCGTGTGACTCGCTCGTTTATCCAGTCGTGACTAACTCTAGTCATCGACTTAACAAATCTCTGTGTATTATCCCCGGTATCGTCTAATTTTTATTATTTCTTAGATTTTATGTTAGTTTGTCATAATGTGTCTCCACAAAATTACCTCCCTGATGGTGAGATATCCCTAATACAGAAGTCGGCAACCTTTAACTGTAAAAGATCCATTTGGGCTCGTTTTCTACTGATCAAAACCTAGAAGGAGCCGCATTGACCTACGTTTGCCTTTAAGAAATTTGGATTTGCATTTATAACCTTCTTTTTGTTTGTTTTTTTTAAATAAATATGAATAATGTCTATTTTTGGCATGAATAAAAGCAAAAAAAAAGTATAAAATCAAACTAATATCTCGGAAAAAGGGAATTTTGTTTTAGGTTTTTAACTTTAGTCGCAAAAAAGCTAGCTTGTTGCTTAAATACTAGCTGAACTTCAAAATAGTCTAAAATTCCTCAGTAAACTAACTTAAAACAGAAACTAAATTCTAAATTATCAAAAAAAAAAAATCAGTAGACAAATTAGTTGAAAACATCACCATTCTACTAAAATGTTAGCCAAACTCCAAATTAGAATAAAATTCGTCAGTAAACTAAATTAGTCGAAAACGTTAGCATGTTGCTAAAATAATAGCTAATCTCCATTTTTTGGAAAATTACCATTTTATTTTTCTTCAGCCAGAGAGCTACCATAGAGAGATAAAAGAGCCACATGTGGCTCTGGAGCCGCAGGTTGCAGACCCCTGCCCTAATACGACATCTTTCATGCTAGTTAGCATTAGCCCAAATGAAAAATGCATAATTTTCTAAATAAATGAGTAAAGCCTGCGCTGAACTTTTTTCCTTGGCCGCACGGACCCGGAGGAAAGGTTAAGGTTACGGTTACAGTTTGGGTTAATGCACCAAATAGTTCCCGAGCTGCGTGACAGCTTCCACGACTTCATTCAATACTGGACCAGTAACAACATTTAGCTTTGGATTCACTTAAATCAGAGGTCGGCAACCTTTAACAGTAAAAGATCCATTTAGGCTCGTTTTCTACTGATTAAAACCTGGAAGGAGCCGCGTTGACTTACGTTAGCCTTTGAGAAATTAGGATTTGCATTCATAACCTTAATTTTGTTTTTTTTAAATGAATGTGAATAAACAAAAGCAAAAAGAAAAAAATTATATATATATATATATATAAAAGAAACTAGCATCTCTCAAAATTTGATTTTTTTTACGTTTTTAACTTTAGCAGCAAAAATGCAACCTGTTGCTTAATTACTAGCTGAACTTTAAATTAGCATAACATTTCTCTGTAAATTTAATCAGCCAAATATTTTAGCTTAACTTTGCCGAAATAAAAGCTAAACTCAATTCAATTAGCCTAAAACTCCCAGTGGATAACAAATTAGCTAAAAATGTTAGCACATTGCTAAAATATTAGCTAAACTCCAAATTAGCATAAAAAACTAATTAGAGGCCAAATCTACCAGTAAAAGCTAGCTTGTTGCGTAATTACTAGCTGAACTCCAAAATTGCTCCAAAAAGTTCCTCAGTAAATTAACTTAGTCAAAAATGTTAGCATGTTGCTAAAATAGAAGCTAAATCTCTAAATTATCAAAAAAAATTCAGTAGATAACAAATTAGCTGAAAACATTAGCATTTTATTAAAATATTAGCTAAACTCCAAATTAGCATAAAATTCCTCAGTAAGCTAACTTAGTAAAAAAAACGTTAGCATGTAGCTAAAATAGAAGCTAAAACTCTAAATTAGCCTAACAACCTCACTAGAAAACAAATTGTCAAAAATGTTTGTATGTTGCTAAAATAATAGCTCATCTCCATTTTTTTTTTTTTTTTTAAATTACTATTATTTTATTTTTCTTCAGCCAGATAAAAGAGCCACATGTGGCCCTGGGGCCGCAGGTTGTAGACCTCTGACTTAAACAATTCAGAAATCTGGAAATCTGTGCAAATAACATAATCTTTTCTTAGCACAGTTTTCCATGTATAATATGATGCAATTTAAATCAGTTTTTATTTTGGAATATTCTGGTAGAAAGACTAAGAATGCACCAAACATCATTTATAGTGACTCTGGGTAAAAACGGCTCCATTTCCATGTAAACAACGCTCCACTACCCCAACGAGAAATGATTGAATGTGGAAGTAGGTCGTGCACTGGAGCTTATTGGACAACACTGATCTTAACTCACTGTTCCGCTTTTGTCTTTGCCAACCTGAAGCCTAAATCTCTAATTTATTGAAAAATAAAAGATCTCTTTTGTCCAGAAACTACAAATAACTGTAATTTTCTCTCTCTAACTAACTTAAAACATATTTGAAGAATACAAAAAACCAAAATTCCTTGAAAAACCTCAGCTGGGTTTAGTTCTCTGGTCGATGTCATGCAGACTTTAATCCAGAATAATCTCAAAAACAAGTAAATAACATTTTCTAGACATGTTGAATTTAAATGCTCACGTGCATTTGTTTTTATTTATTTATTTATTGTGTATTTTATGTTTGATCTTGTAAAGTTCGCAAACACATTTAATAAAAAAACAGTTTTGCTCGCTTGTCTCCAATTTTAGCTCCATAAAATGATAATAATCAAAAGTGTTATGGAGTAACCTTAAAGCAGACAGAAATTATTCCTTTCAGCACTTTTGATTTTATTTTTCTAACAATGTAAATTTCTTTTTCTTCATTGTGAAAGTTTGTTTATCTCGTTTGACTCTTGATGGCTTCATTTTAACGTTATTATTTTCTGTATATTTTTAGTCAAATCTATGGACTTTTACTCCAATAATGTGTTTTTATGGCATCACGGTTTTCATCTTTTTAAACAAATCAACTTTTACGACTTCATTAGCAGAAATCTGTGATTGGTTTGCGATTAATTGCGAGCGAACTGTCGGCGTCCCGCGGTTTGTCGTGATTAAAATCAGATTGACAGCTGTAATTAGTCAGCGTGACTCTGACGATCTCCTCCCGTCAGCTCTCGGTGGAGTCCAGGTCTTCCTTCATCCTTCACTTGTCATCCGCCGCCGTTTGTCAGCGTCCCGCCGCTCCGGCGAATGACAGCTTCAGGCCCCGCGGAGGCGAACCCCCACACGCCCGCGTGTGCCGAGCTCAGAAATACATTTTCATATTAAAGCTGACAAAGAAACGTAATCCGAGCTCAGACGGCGGGCTGGAGGAAATTAATTGTTCCCCGCTCCGCTGACAGCCTTTGAATTGGCGACATAACGGCTTCATCGTGGCGTCGTGAAGAGGCGCCATATTGAAACAGGTGACGGGACGGAGACAGAGCAGCAGAAACGTCTGACGGGGAAGAATCGAGGGAGTCGTGTTCAACACAAAACAAACATCATCGCACGACAAACCCGATTCCCCGGGAGGTGACGAGCTGAGGAGGAAAGACCCGGTTGGAAGTCACAGAAATGACTCCAACTAGATTTTTTTCTTTTGTAAAATCGTTCCCAGCGCTCTTTTAATTATGATTATGCAGTTTTTAGTCAAAATCAAAACTCTTGTGTCGTTTTTTAAAGTATTTTCTGCAAAAATTGATCCTCATCCGGGGACATGGAAGTTAATTTTCGCCCTTTGTTTACCTTCTTTCCTGCTAGCTTATAGCACCTCAAGCTAGCATTAGCGTAGCAAAAAAAAAAAAAAAAAACAGAAGAGGTATAAGAGTTATCCAGCCGTACAGTTTCCAGCTCAGACGAGGAAAACGAAGACGTTCCTGGATCTATTTGTTTGTCAGTGGATGCATCAGGGATCAGTCGCAGATCACAAAGCAGAGACTTTTTAAACCAAGGGTTTCTTTATGCTCCTGAGGCTGCGCCACGCGCTCCGTTACGCAGGGAGAGATCCAGGGTGTCGTGCCTCTGCAGATTATGGACAACACAGAGTACAGCCTGTCCATCACAGACCGCAAAAGGTCCCAAACGACCCAGCGAAACCGCTGAACTCACAAAAGAAAGTTTTATTTTATTTTATTTTATATATTTGCTCCGACTGTCCACTTTGTGCTTATTAACGCTCCACGACGCAGACCGCGCATTGTAAATGACAAAAACTCAATAGATATCAAATATACAGTATATATGCATTTATGAAGTCACATAAACTTAAAGCTCAGTTCACTCTGCGCAGATTGAAGATATTGTTTTTTTTCTCCATAACTTTAAAGCATTTAGGAGTGACGTTGGAGTGGTGCGCCAAAAAACGAATAATATCCTCCTATCTGCGGACCAGTTTGCATCTGGGTCTGATCTTCTCCCACCTCTCCTCTAATCTGGCACAAATAAAGGGCTTATTTCTATCTGATCCACAATTTCATGTATTTCCTTTTTACAAAATATGTTATATGATATCCTGCTTTTGTTGCACTGATTTGCTTGATTCAACACAATTTGAATTAAAAAAAATATTCAGAAACAGTTTTAATATTAAAATATTTTATATATGTCCATTTTTAGGAGAAAAATCCTAAAAGAACATGTTAAAAACACCTTTTTCATTTAAAAAAATTAGATTTGAGAAGGAGATCAAAAGCTGATTCTTAGCTTTTTCTTTTGTTTGTCTCCAAGTTTTTATGTCTGTATAGGAGAACTGGACAGAGTGATCCCAAACAGGAAGTACCTGCTGGCTCCAATAATTCAAAATCTCAGACTTCTATAGAGAAATAAACAGCTGTTGGTCCTTCTATTGGTCAGAATAAACATTCTTGTTCTGATACATTTTTTTTTTTTAATTTTCTCAAAAATCCTCGTTGTTTTTCATATAGATATGTTACTGCAGTTTAAGATACTCAGGTTATAAATCTGGGGTGTCAAACATACGGCCCAGTCATGAAGAGAAAAAAATATGAGGATGTTAGGAAAAAAGCAGATTTGGGTGATTTAAAGGAATGACTGCAATGTGTTATTCCACCACTAGGGGGAGCAAAGGACATCAAGCAATAAACAATGTAATAATAATAATAATAATAATAAGTGATAAAGCTACTAGGTTAGTTGAGGCATTTTTTTTTTAAATGAGCAAAAAATAATAACAGATAAGTTAGGTTATTCTGCTATCATGTTACCGGTCCGGTCCAGTCCACTTGAGATCAGACGGTTGAATGTGGCCCCGAAAACTGACCAATCAGGTGACTCAATAAAAGTAGGTGGAGCCTGCTGCACTCCACGTCAGAATTTCAAAACGTTTAAAAGATGTAGCTCACTCCTGATTGGTCGGAGAGGTTCACTGCGTACTGCCGTCTGGCTCCAACATGGCGGCGTACGTACCATGAAAAACTGACGACTTGATTTGATTTATATTTGCAAATTACGCAAAATAACACCATAAAAATGAGATAAAAACCATGAATGAATAAATAAGTTGGTTAAAAGTTAACTCAAAGACCTTTTAAAACTGTGATCGTTGTCAGTTTAAATAAAGTTATGTTGACGCCTCGCTGGGATTATAATAATTCATTTTTGTGTTTTGCTTTCAAACAAAACTTTAGATAACTCAGTTAAGACTTTATAGTCTTTTAGGAGTTAGATTCAGAGAGAAAAACTTCCCATCAACCCCTCTGACCAATCACCTTTCTCAAGGCATTCTGGGTAGTGTAGTGAAACCATGTTCTCTGACCGTCCAGATTCATTTTATCATCCAAAAAATACATTAAATATAATTAGATAAATTAGATTCGAATCTTTTTGTCTCATTGATTTCTTTAAAAAACAGATTTATTGCACAAAAGCTGAACAGGACAATCACAGGGGCCACCGACTCCTCATTTTAGAGATGATTTCTTCTTTGTCATTTATACGACATGATCGGATCTAAATGCAGAATAAAAGAGATCCGTGAGGATCAAAGGAAACGCTTCCAGGTGAGTGAACACGCAGACGCAGCACTAACCCCTCATCCTTCATCGTGTCAGAGCATCAGCACACGCTCAGAACACGTCAAAGAATCACCGCCAAACCCTCAAACGTGTCACACGAACACGCTCCCTGGAGCCCCGCCCCCCCCATGGGTCAGACACGTCAGGAATGAGCCATGAAAGCTTAATGAGCAAACACGGCGGTGGGGAGACGGAGCGTCCAGGGCCGGGTTTTTGGAGCGACGAGGGGCAAACTTCAAAGTAAAGTACCCCCCTCCCTGGAGGACTTTATTCTGAAAGCCCCCACCCCTTCACTGAGCCTCCAGAGGATGGAGACGAGCGTGTTTGCTCGATGCACGAACAGGACGGGGACACGGCTCCAGCTTATGCTAACATGAATATTATTTTCTCCTTCTTCATTAAGGGGCTCCAGCAGGAGATCGGGGGGGGGGGGGGGGGGGGGGTGTTGCAGCTCCAGTGAACAGGACTAAGGGCCCCCACCCATGCCAGAAGCCATTAGGGCTGAAGCCGTCCCACAGCGGCGGCGGCGGCCGTCCCCGTGAAAATGAAATCAGGAAAATGGACGGTCATGTGACTGCCCTCTTTGTTCTCAAAGACCCCCCCCCCAATCTGATGGTGGGTTTTAATTAGCAGCAGAATAAGAAGCAGTCCAGCATCCCAGAATGCATCAGGCAAACCCATATTAACTCCACTGCAGCGCCCCCTTGTGAGCGTCTGATAACAAAAAGAGCAAAAGCAGCTTTAAAAAGAAGATTTTATATGTAAAAGAATCGGATTAAGATTCAATCATAATCGAATCGAATACTTGTGTATCATGTGCACACTCATTCAGGAACCAATACTCACACCAGCGACTAGAGCAGGGGTCAACGTGAATCTCTCAGGGGCCAAAATCCAGAACACGCCTTACAGAACACGCCTTACAGAACACGCCTTACAGAACACGCCTTACAGAACACGCCTCAGGTCACGGGTCGAACAGCACAAACATTTATTGAACATTCTAAAACTACACTTTTAAAACTGTAACTTTTTAACATAATTATGAACTAGATATAAAGCATCAGCTGTGATAATGCTAGTGTGAATGCTGGAAGCTGAATTTGAGAAGCTGAAATTGATAGGTTAAAACGCTGAGGCTGATAGCTAGCTGAAATGTTAGCTAAATGCCAAATTAGCCAAAAAAACTTTTAAAAAAACTTAGCTAAAACAGCTAGCATGTCGCTGAAATATTAGCTAAACTCCAAAATAGTCTAAAAAAATCTCTGCAAATGCCAAAATACTCAAAACAGCAAGAAAAATGTTAATTTTTAAAACTGTAACTTTTTAACATAATTATGAATAATAAAATACAGTCATATTATTCCAGAATAAATCAACTTAAACCTTAAATAACTTTCAATATTTCACTCTCCGTAAAAATATATTTAGTCAAAATTATGCAAGTTAGAAATGAGCGCAAGGTAACATCGGGTCATTGATAATAATAAAACGATCTGGAGGGCCGGATCCGGCCCCCGGGCCTTGACTTTGACAAATGTGGACTAGAGAATGACGTAAGTACGCCAGACTACAAAATTGGTGCCAATATCACTTAAAATCCAAATGAATGAATTGAACTTTATTAATATCACATGGATAAATTCACTGTGGTGGGCAGCAGCCGCTGGATGGCGCTTCATCGCCCAAATAAAACATTTGGAAAAAAATATTATTGTCTGGCCAAAAAAAAAAAAAAAAAAAACATAGAATGTCCAAAACTTTTTGCTATTCTAAAATAAAGTAAATTATTTTCAGCTTCAAATGTTCTGTTTTTTAGGCTTCAAAACTCAAAATTTCAATTTCAAAAGTTTTTTTGTTTCAACTTTTTGTTTTTTTCTAATCTGAAATTCTCCGTTTTAAAACTTTTGGCCCCACTGTGGCGCGTTGGGGCGGGGCTAACATGAAGGACCAATCAAAACTGCTGAGGGTGGTAACTTCAGTCCCGGTGCGTTCACTGCGTTCATAAGGATGTTTTATTTGTATTTCAGATAAGAAGACGCTTTGAACAGGCTGGAACAGAAGTTTGGACGTGATAAAACTGACTTTTACACCCTTTATTACCTCAGACCATAATAATACAGACAATACAACCGTTTTCTGACTGTAATTATCACAGTTCTTAGAGTCAGTGAATGCCCCGGGGCTGAAGGTCCCACGGTTGGTCCCTTGTGTTAACCCCGCCCCAATGCGTCGAAACTGAAATTTTCAGATTCAAATTTTTAAAAAACACAAAACATACAGAAAAAAAAAAAAAAAAAAAAAGAGTTAAAAGTGAAAAAAAGCTTTGAAATTGAAAGTTTGGGTTTGAAACTTTAAAAATCTAATCATTTGAAGCTGAAAATGATTTTTTTTTTTTTTTAAATAGCAAAAAGTTTCTGACATTTTACTTTCTTTCTGGCCAAACACCAAGAGTTTTTTTAAAAAATTTGTTTAATTTGGATTTTAATTAATATCGGCCCCAATCTATCTCCATACAGCATTGGGACTCCTTTATCCTTAAAATACTTGAAGATACTCTTGTCACACGCATGTCGATGGTATGATCCATTTTCTTTTTTTTTACATTTCTAGTTACTCAGACTTGTTCCCGGTTCTGAGAGAGGCACTAAAAGTGGACATAAGACTTGAATTTGTGAGCGAAAACGTATTTTTGGACAAAAGCAGCGACCCCCCCCCGTTACCCATCATCCCTCTGCTCCAGCTTGAAGCCGTCAGAGCAGCTTATGTCATTATGCATCTGAATGAAGCCCCAGCAGGGGGAAGCCCCTCACGTGAGGAGGATCATCTCCACTAACAGGCAGCAGAAGTGAGGCTGAACAAAGTGGAAGAAAACCCCCAAACCACCTTCAAACGGAGACGGGGCAGATCATGCATAATCCATGACCGAGGAACACGTCTCCTGCCCGCCGTTCCTGCACCGCATGGAATATTAATGCGTAAAATAATGCAAATGATCCGCGGGCTGGAACCCGCTCGCCCGCATGGACGGTCGGGGTTCAATCACCTCAGGAGCGCAGTCCCCGCCACGCGCCGACGGTCAGAGCGTGGCGCTCAAACGAGAGGAAGACAGGAGTTCTGTGTTCAGTGTTCGTCTCATACCGACACGTCAGGAAGGAAGAAATCCAGCCTGTCAGAGGAGGACGACAGAAGAGCGACCCCCTCAGGGGGCAGATGGACGGAGGGGGGTGACGAGGACCCCGTCTGTGAGGACGCCATCGACTGACAGAGAAGGTGAAGGACTCCAGCCGCCTTCCTGAGAGCATCAACTTCTATGTTCTTCTAGGATTTCTTCAGAGTGGATTAATGTCGATTTTTACAGCTTTTCTGTCTTAAAGCAACTTTGAGAAAAAAAATTTACACCCAAATTTTGCCTAGTGAACAAACCCTGCGCCCCGAAAAGATGACAAAAAAAATATGATAGGCTTCGCTATCACAGGCGTCTCCGGCCTTGTTCCTCGTCAGCTACCGTCCTGATTCAGTAAGTACTGCTCACCTGGATCAGGTGTGTTCAGTCACTCCATCCAGCTAAACAACAATCAAAACAATAAGACACAAAACAGCAAAGCAGGAGCTCGCTCAGGAAAAAGTTGGAGATTGCCTGGGATACCCGATCTGGAACAGCACCGTGATTTGGAACAGTTACCCAATCTGTAACATCTACCTGGTCTGTAACATCTGTAGCGGCTTCCCAATCTGTAACACCTATCCAAAAATGTCACATGTACCCAATCTCTAATATCTACCCGATCTGGAACAGTACTCCAATCTGTAGCAGCGACCCAATCTGGAACAGTAACCCGATCTGTAACATCCTCCTGATCTGTAAAATCCACCTGATCTGTAACATCCACCCGATCTGTAACATGTACCTGATCTGTAACATCCACCTGATCTGTAACATCCACCCGATCTGTAACATCCACCCGATCTGTAACATCCTCCTGATCTGTAAAATCCACCTGATCTGTAACATCCACCCGATCTGTAACATCCACCCGATCTGTAACATCCACCCGATCTGTAACATCCTCCTGATCTGTAAAATCCACCCGATCTGTAACATGTACCCGATCTGTAACATCCACCCGATCTGTAAAATCCTCCTGATCTGTAACATCCACCCGATCTGTAACATGTACCCGATCTGTAACATCTACCCGATCTGTAAAATCCTCCTGATCTGTAACATGTACCCGATCTGTAACATGTACCCGATCTGTAACATCCACCCGATCTGTAAAATCCTCCTGATCTGTAAAATCCTCCTGATCTGTAACATCCTCCTGATCTGTAAAATCCACCTGATCTGTAACATCTACCCGATCTGTAACATCTACCCGATCTGTAACATCCACCCGATCTGTAACATCCACCCGATCTGTAACATCCACCCGATCTGTAACATCTACCCGATCTGTAACATCTACCCGATCTGTAAAATCCACCCGATCTGTAAAATCCACCCGATCTGTAACATCTACCCGATCTGTAAAATCCACCCGATCTGTAACATCTACCCGATCTGTAACATCTACCCGATCTGTAACATCTACCCGATCTGTAACATCTACCCGATCTGTAACATCCACCCGATCTGTAACATCTACCCGATCTGTAACATCTACCCGATCTGTAACATCCACCCGATCTGTAACATCCACCCGATCTGTAACATCTACCCGATCTGTAACATCTACCCGATCTGTAACATTTACCCGATCTGTAAAATCCACCCGATCTGTAACATCCACCCGATCTGTAACATCCACCCGATCTGTAACATCTACCCGATCTGTAACATCTACCCGATCTGTAACATCCACCCGATCTGTAACATCTACCCGATCTGTAACATCTACCCGATCTGTAACATCCACCCGATCTGTAACATCTACCCGATCTGTAAAATCCACCTGATCTGTAACATCTACCCGATCTGTAACATCTACCCGATCTGTAACATCCACCTGATCTGTAACATCCACCCGATCTGTAACATCCACCCGATCTGTAACATCCACCTGATCTGTAACATCCACCTGATCTGTAACATCCACCCGATCTGTAAAATCCTCCTGATCTGTAACATCCACCCGATCTGTAACATCTACCCGATCTGTAAAATCCTCCTAATCTGTAAGAGTAACCTGAGCTCTAATAGTCACCCAAAGAGCAAATATTATACGACTCCTGCTAAAGTTTTTTTTACGATCACAGTGTATTTCCTGGATTTTGATCAAAGTAATAACCTCTTAACCTCTTAGGCCCCAATAAATATTATTTTTATAGGACCCCTAACACATCAAGGGCCCTTGTGGGCCACCCCTCCCCCTCAGTCTGGGCCCCTTGAATCAGCCACCTTCACCCCTCCTTTCAGTGCCCCTGTTGCAAAAGACTATAAAAGTTTTCCTCTTCTGGTTCTGTTTACTTCCTGAGGTAAAAGCATACAGAGATGTTTACTGACACATTAACTCAGTTAAAGGGTCTGCAGCATGCAGATTAAACCTGGAAGTGAATTATAATGTTCATTTATCATGATTTAGATCCGTTCACACATCTCTGTGTAATCCTCTCTGATCCTCCTAACCCACAGAAGCGAGCGGGTCCTCACATCGTGATGTCACAGTGAGAACAGCCCCTTCCAACAAGAGCTGACGGCTCCGCCCCCAGGCTAAAACGACCACTTATCCACAGAGCTAGCGGTGATCAGTAAAACACTTTCATTCTATCTTTGCAAAAAGGAAGATGTTTGTTTTCATGGGTGAAAAGAAGACGAGCTGCCTTACTGCCAACATGTTAAAAAAACATTTGAAGAAATAAAATGTAAAATTATGGGATGGTCACAGGATTTACAGCTTTGTGTTGCAAAGTGGGAAATTTGGAGATTTTCATTTTTTGCTAACTATGAAAAATGAACATTTTATTAAATTTTACAGACACATCACGACAACTGAAATGAAGAGAACCTTTGACCTCAGGAGGAGGTCGTACCTTGAATTTACTAAATAAATATAATCATCTTCAAAGCCTTTTTGAAATTAAACTCCTCCAGGGATTTCAATCTCTCGGTACATCATTGAGACAAATCCCCTCGATCTGCTCTGGATCAGACTCAGATCATAGATTTTAACATCACAATAATATCTATTTTCCACATAACCTGCTTTAGTGCACCTGAGTAAGAGAATAGATCTCCACGGTAATGAGATTCAGGTTTAATTCATCTTAGTTTAGAGCGGTCGAGTCATCACATGTGATTAAACTAAATCCCTGATAGGAACTGATGCTGGCTTTGATTAAAACCTGTTTAGTCAAAAGTCTCACCTGTCTGCAGGTGATCCTCCGGGTTCTGCTGAGTCCCAAGCAAACTACAAAACAAACAAACAAATATTTAACACCAAAATATTAAAAGACAAAAGTCAAAACATTTCTTGTTTTAACCTTAAAAACAAACACATGAAAAGAAATTCACAAAGGAACTACTTTCTGTTAAACTACAAAAGAATTACAAACATTAATTGAATTATGATTAAAAAAAACTATTCGTTTCAAAGCAGAAATTTTGATTATTATTAAAACTGTTAAAATACATTATATATTGATAAGAGAAACAATAAGTGAGAGAACTGAAAACTCAGTATGACTCCGCCAAAACAAATAGTTCCAAAACTACTTTGAAGTAAACTTTTGATAAAGAAACTTAAATAAAATGTAGATACTTACAACGATTTACCAGCAACGTCAGAATGTTTTATCTGACTAAAAATTGAACTATAACTGCTCGATGACTTTAAATATTATCGATTTGTTAAGTGACATCTCAGAGTAAACCAGCGGCACGCGGCGAAGCAGGTTAATTAGGCCACCTGAGTGGCGGAAGAATACACGGGTGATTTGGCATGCGCGTGTCGTCATCAAACACAAATAAAAAGAATAAACAAAGTAGTAAATTTTAGATTTACAAGTACACGATCAATTGATAACATATGATCTTGATTTATTCAATAACAAGACAAGTTTGTCATCAAACTACTTGATGAGTTTTATTAATTTAAATCTTGGATCTCAGGGACAAAACTTTAAATATTTAAACATAAATAACTGCTAAAGATCAAAATACACATTGAAGACATTATAAACATAAGGTTAAAAATGCTATAAGATGTAATTTATTCATAAAAAATAATCAAAATCTGTCAAACCTGATTTATTTACAAGTCTCTGCCGCCATCTAGTGGTGATTGAAGGAACTTCTGAAACATTTCAACACAGAAGTGACAGAATTATTTACGTCATTTAAAAATTATCAAAATTATGATTACTTTAATTTGTCATGAACATAATTGTTTATAAAATAGTAAATATGAAAATAATAGTTACAACTTTAACCTATTTCCTGTCAATTTGATCAGTGAAACAAAAGGAAAAAATATTTTTGACACAAAGATATTTCATTTTTACAATATTATTTGTTTTATTATATGTCTTACATAAGCAAAGTAAATGAAATAACAAGAAATAGCAGGAAAATCATTATTTTAACAAGAAATCCATTCATGTATTCAGGAAAACCACAGAGAGAAAGAACACCTCAGAATGGATTAATTTTAAAACCTTCATTTCACAATAACAATGAATCAGAAGAACTTTATATGAAACTCCAAGTGGATATTTGAGTGGAGGAGAGTTGATAACACACACGCCTCTCAGCTTAAGCGTTAAGCACGGTGGAGGAAGGTTGATGATAAAAAAAACAAGCAAATATTGCAACAAATACTTACATAAAGAGAATAAATCTGGATCTTCTGGCTTTCTGCAACAGTGGATATTTTTAAAATTAGTTTTACAAGCGGCATTTCCTGTTTTCTTTCATATTTATTACCTATTTTGGTTGTAAAAAAAAAGCAAAGTTAACATTGTAGTTGGGTAGGGTTTCTTAATGCACTTTTTATATAAATTAATTGTTTGTAATTTCTTGTTTTTAAGTGACTGAATGATGCTCTTTTTTCTGAAAATGTTTTAACATGTTCATATATTTTTCTGACAATGAAGGACAAATATTAACAGTTTTTCTGGATATTTCTTTACCAAAAAATGTGAACAATTTTGAGCAGATAATAAATGCAGTTTAAAATAGATTAAGGATCGTGTTTGTGACGTAGAAACGCTGGGCGGGGCAACAAGCTCCCTGCTCCGCCCCATTCTGATGCAGACAAATAGATCCATGAACGTCTTTGTTTTCCTCGTCTGAGCTGGAATCTGGATCAGAACTGTACGGCTGGACAACTCAGAAACTAAAAGCAAAAGACACCAGGAACGCTTTGAAACTATAAGAAGATCGGAGTGACGCTTTAATCCTTTAAATATATCTGTCTGTCTGTGAGATATAAAACTAAAATCTGATTTGATCTCGTTAAAGAACCAGACAGAAACACTTTTATTTTACTATTTTTACTTTAAATGACATGAAATCAGTGTCGTTTCATCAGAAATAATGACTTTTCTTAAACAAAAGAATACAAACTAAATTAAAAAAGGATCACATATGTTTAGGAACACAGAATAAACGTTCCAGATTCTTCGGGTTTCGTCCTGTCTGATGACCGTGAGGACTTTTTTCCTCCTCGGAGCGTTTCTGGGACTTTAAGTGAGGATGCTGGGCTGCGCATGCGCAGCAGCCCTCTCCTCCTGACAGTGACCTCAGCCTCCGCAGCGCCTGGACCGTTCTGGACCGAACCGGGAGCGCCACACGCCCAGCGATGGCGGCGGTTTTCGGGAGGATTTACGTGGGGATTTACGTGGAGATCAAGCGGAGTGACGGTACGTGTCCGGCCGGCACGGCCCGCCCGGCCCGGCTGGTTCCGAGCGGCCGCTAA